>OZ012659.1:112618008-112949739 GCA_963942545.1 Oxycera nigricornis | reverse complement strand
AGTTTATGTAAGTCTTCGCACTTGCCGTGCAGGCATATTTTTGCAGTTAGAAAGCACTTCCGCCTGCCACTATATAGTGAAACTTTATTTGCAAGTAGGTGGAGCAAATCTAAAATGCTCACTACGATTCCTCAGCAATCTCTACTCCTCTATTACAGGAGATACTTACAACAGATGTGCTATCGACGAATCAAGAAATTAGACTATTGGAAAGTACCAAGCACGAACTTTTCAATATTGTGAACACATACACTGGCGACGAGTTTCATATGCGAATTGGAAAAATTAAAGAACTTACGGAGATTTTTCGCAATGGAAAAACTCCTAATATTTCTATAAGCGTTGAACATATCCACACGCGGCCACAAGTTGCAGAAGCTGATGGACTGTCCACTTTTACTGTTCACAGTACAAAGAGTGTGGAGGAAGTGTCTATGCCCATTCCTCCCATACAAAAAGGACGTCCGAAAGGATTTCTACGAATCACTGTTTCGTATGGGCCTAGAAACAAAAAAAAACTTATAATTTGATTTTATATTATAATATTATATTTTGCACGACCTACTCAATAAATTATATTTTTTAAACTTACAAATATTTATCTTTTCCCATTATTTAGCACAACATCTTTTGACGTGCGTCGGAGTCTACAGCTATATGTTACACGATCCTACATGATTTTTGGTTCTTCTCTTAATGACGCTCCATTTCAGATCTTACCAATTGATTCATCTTGGCATAGAAATTGACACCAGTTTCCCGTATAACAAAAGTACAATTGTCTCCATCTGTCACTTATCAACTGTCATTCCTCTCTTCTTACTACATTTTCCATTCTCAATTTCCCCTCGGTTGTTTTTACGTCACACCCGCTCAACACATGCACAAACACTCTTCTAATTTTGACCCCTTAGTTTGACGATATCGGGCGGATAGCAACAGCTTTTGGATTTCTGTGTTACACGCTTAGCTCGCTGAGAGATGATTTTTGCCTAAATCACCCACTGGACTGAATTTCTAGGGGTTGAATACTGCACACGGCTCATAAAATTTCTGAGAATCTCTTTTCACTTTGAAGGGTTCGCGCTTCTCTTTTACACTTTATTTCATTCATTCGAGTTTACAACGCATTTATTTATAAGAAGGGTAGTTTAACACAGTATTCCATAGTTTTTTCAGTGTGTTCTGCTAAAACGTTTCTTTTCATTTGGTCGATACACGAGTCCGTTTATTGAAAGAGAAGTTCACTCCGTAGCTTTTTACTTTCTCAGGTTTCGGTTTGGGCGCGGGGTCCACAAACCAACGCCATCCGTTTCTTTCGCAGAAATCAACAGCCTCGTCCTTTGAATTAAATTCAACTTGCATATTCGACAACGGGTCTCCTCTGAAATAGTTGAAATAAGTAATATAAGAAATCAATGGCATTCCAGTATTGTAATACAGAATATATGAAGAGTATCTTCGGATAGAATCCTGAGGTGGAAGCGCTGCATTGACATCAAAAAACAATTTTCCCATGGATTGACACCTCAACTATTTGTCGGCCGGACTTCGGCCTTATAATGCGGATGAATTTCGAAAATTACTATTGTTGTATTTGAAGCTTCTGATCTCCGATTGTTTGAAATTCAACTAGAATAACTCCAACTCCAACATTCAGCTCTTCGATTTAAAATCAGCATCAAGTATTGGGTGGATTACATGTTAAGAAACAACGCCTTTCAACCGGTTTGTTTGTTCCATATAACAGTTTTCATTGTTGCGAAGCCGTTTTATATTTTAAAGAAAGCTTCGAACGAGTACTCACGTGGAAGCCCAGCCCATCAAAGGGTTTTCCCATCGCTCCCTATTGTCGAAGTCGATTTTCCAGTAGTTAACGTTGCTCGTGCCACTCTGCATCGCATTCTTCGCTGGTATGTATATTCGAACTCGTCGCGTCTTTACGTGCTCCTCTGGCACTCCTGTTATCGGGCTGATGTCGACCTGCAAAAAACATGTCAACGTCGGAATATCACGCACTTTGGGCCGACCTTCTTAGGAACCGTGATCACGCCGCTCAGCTTGTGTTTCTGTTCCAGCTCTTCGGGCCTGGCAATGACAGCGGAAGCGTCTTTCAAAGGAGCTTCACGTGTTGATGCAGCCTTGCTCAACGAGTTTGTGGAAAGGAATGCCTTCCGCCTGTGAAAGAGTAATTATGTCACAACAGAAGAGGTTAGCTTCGCGTCTATTGGAGTTGCATGCTCGACACGCAGCGCGCACAGTTACCAAAGAGCCGAGACATCCTTCGCCAGAATACGTGAAATTGTAGACATCGCTGGCAAGCCTCCTGCAAGCTGAGACCTCGAGTGTTGTTCGTTTCAAATGACACCAAATTACATCTGCTGTTTTCAATGACAGTGCAATGACGTTTAATAAGCCTGCAAATGTACTAGTCTAGTTATCGTTTTGTGTGCTATTTCCGTTATACCCCGTTTCCATCTACGCCAAATCTCTAGATTTAGGCAACTTTCCCAAATCCTCATCGAAATCTTGTAGATTTCCCATATAAAAATCGAAATCTAGTCGATCGTAAATCTTGTAGATTTCATCGAAATCCACTTAAAATCTCATGGTTGCGTGTGGCAGCATTGCAAATAATTGTATTTCAGCACATTCAGCAAGTGTCAAATTGTGTTTTGAATACGAATGACAAGTTATTTTGGTGTCACATAAAGGTAACGAAATTTTTATCTTCGATACCCATTGCAATTCCACTCTCTACGAATTGTTAACAACTACGCAATCGCGAAACACACACCACGATTTCAATAACGAAAATTATCTACTTTCAAAATTTTATGTCATCTCATGCAATGACAGTGCCAGTGACAGCCAAAATCCGATTTGTAAGTGAAAACACTACCAAATCACTTCGAAAAAATCTAGAGATTTGGCGTAGATGGAAACGGGGTATTACTCAAGCGGTCATTATACTCAGGAATTTTCAAAATGGGTTTTTCTTTACTCTGCCGCGAATCGCACCTCTTGTACGCCGCATGCGGAGAAACTATTGAAATGCCGCTCTGGGTCGCTTTCACTGACAAAAGAATAGCGTTTTTATGGTGCATGTCCCATGAACCAACGTTCATGAGACCTGTGCGCTTTATAAAAATCTTTACCAGCATTTTCAAGCACTTCTTATTTGAATTTGCCGAAATTTGAAAAATAAATATTCCGCACGAGCAAACTTCCCGGGTTGTAAGCTATGCTGCATTCCAGCAAAAGGCGGAAGTTTTAAATTTATTCAGATTTTGAATTTACATCTAGTATAGTTTTCGGTGTAAGAGTCAGATAACAGGGACGGTCGAGACTTCCAAAATTGTGGAATTTTGATGGTCACGATGTGGCTTATAGCCGCATTCTCTGCGCTGTGATGCGCGTATTCACTTGATATTACGAATATCCTCTGTATTGTGGAATCCCGGCGTGGAGTCGCGTAAAATAATCGGACATCTACGCTAAACCCACTCAAATCTCAATTAAAAAACTCCAAATATTTTACATATTTTTTTACATTCTTTACTTTTTTCTTCTGTTTCATATACAATATTTTATTTGTTTGTTATCCTGTATCTCTTTATCATAACTTTGCATCAGTACAGCCAGATAAACGTTTGCAATATAATTAATTTTGTAGTTGTTTTCACATTACAAATACATTTCGAATATCTTTCACAATATGTTTATCAAAAAAGAAAATTATAAAAGAGATGAAATTAGAATTTTACATTAGATACATTTTTAGATGCATGTGTGGAATTGTCGTTTCTATCATGTATATATATATATATATATATGTATGTATATATAGCTAGGTATAAATGTAGTGTCCTTAATATCTCGCGCGCCCCACATACACAAACATTGAATACTTTGCACTGCCACTGATTCCCTTGAAATTTGATTTGATTTGGCATTGGTATTTACAAAGGCATTACTCCTTTTTGGTTGGCTTCCGTAACAGCTGCAACGATACCACCAAACTAGCATTCGTACTGTTTTTTTTTGTACAGCCAACAATCTACCGTGATAGATGTATCGTACATTCGATTTTGATGTAGTCTAGTTGCAAAACAATTTGTTAGCTTTATAACGTTTCGTTCCATTTCTATAATAGTCAATAATTTAATAATTCGTTTTTCTTTACTTGCATTTAGTATCATTAATCGAATATGACGTTATCACAATAATAACACAACTAGTTTACATTTTTTTTTGATCAAACGATTATTTGAAAAGGAACTTAAAGAACATAGAAACGAAATCAGGAAAATGGGAAGATGAATATTTTTCTTATTTTGTTTGGAAAGTTGCTTTCTTACATAAAACGAAGACAGTAAAGAAATGTTTATGAAATAAATGTCCTTTTCACTTTTACACTTGCTTCATACAGTTTATACACATCATTTTTTTTTATAAAACATACGAAAGGTAAGATAATTGTTTTAAAACAGTTCTCTTTCGTAAATTCCCCTCTACTCGAAAGCGTGCTTTTGATCATTCTTACTTATACAGTCCAGATTTGAGGCATCCGCCTTTTCATCTTAGATTTCGAATTGAAAATGTTTCTTGTTTTTAATGAATTATTGCTCTTTACGATCCTAATTAGTAGCGATTTGATTGAGCGTTTTTTTGTTTAAAAACGTTTCGGTCCTTGCCAATCATGTCGATTACCTTTACTCGCGTCGTCGTCATCATTGAAACGCGGCCATACATAATAGTGACATCGACACGATACCACTATCCATTATGTACATCACACACACTTTTGTGATGCAATAGAGTATATAGAACAGTCACGATTACTTTCACTGCTAGTTCTTGGAATCATAATTGAAATTTGGCTTGACTTTATAGTAAAACGTTAAATCGCCCGATTGTTTCCATATGAAGTGGCGAACTGTACGCAAGTCCATATTTGGATCGACAACCTGTGAAAGAAAATGATTATTTGTTTAATGTTTTACGATTTTTTTTGAAGATATTTTAAGGCCTAAATAATATTCTGCCTTAGAAAAAAATTTTTTTGACCGATTGGAATCGTATGTTGTATATACGACAAAGTAGGAGGAAAAGGACGAGGTCACCGATATTGATAGGAAAGGTCTAGGATTGGCTGATGGACAGCCGCAGTGGGTTGGACTTGGAAGCAATACGTTTTGATTTCTAATCATTTCTTAAATCGATATCTAACAAGTTCACCTAATGCGCAGCGACAAGCACTTATCTTAATGGCACGCGAAATGCCGTTATTTCTAAAGTCTAATATTAAGGCTGGTTTTGGCGAATGTGGCAGGAGAGTGTTCTTCAGTGAAACGCTTGCCGAATATGGTAGTAAGACTTCAGATTTAACTCTAATTTTATTTCGTTCTCTACTGTTCTTTTATCCTTAAATCTATGTACGAAAATTTTACTCTAAAATTAAAGGAAGAGATGTAAAACGTTAAATCTGTATACCCATGCATAGGAGTCGCATTATGTGTAACCAAATATAATTAATTTCATAAACAAATCGATGGTCATCATTCCCACGGATAGCCGTGGTTTTTATGATTCAAGTTTATGGGGTCACGATCCTTTCACACTTGTTTAGTCGTTGACATGCAATGAATTATCTCAAACTTTTTAGATCGCGACCCGGCACGAGATTTTTAACATTTTTCACGTACCACGTTATGAAAAAAAACATTTTTTTTGAAATAAAAATCAATGAATTTGATTTTTATTTCAAAAAAAACACAAAAATAGCGAAATAAACAACATAAGAGACGTTTACGAATAAGATACGAAAGTGAGACTAAAGCGTCGAAAATAATATACAAAAGTGACAGATCTCACTTCTCGTTGGTCAATTTGCGGAAATTGGAGTCGCAATATAGTATGCGAATTTATCAAAATAATTGCAAAGGGAATAAAAACCATAATAGATTCGAAATGCTTATCTTATCATCTACACCTTAAAATTATACTTTGCTTCCAAAGTGTGGGATTGATTTGAAGTGATATCGCCCCCTTATATTCAATGTAAGCCATTTGACAGGTTAAATCATTAGCCAAGATATCATTTTCGAAAGTAATTATCATACTCACCACATCATTACATAGTAATTCTATTCGATCTTCAGGTGGAACTTGTGATCCCTCCGAGTTTGCATCACTTTGACTATTTTGCGATGAATTGGAAGCATTGCCACCGCTTGGTGTAATTTCAGGTCCTAACACTTTCTCTAACACATGTTCACACACTTTTCTACACTGAATAAATTCATTAGCTACAAGTTTATCCTGAAACCAAAAAAAAAACACATTGTTGTAGAGCTCATTTCAACGAATCATGACAATCTTACCTTTTTCATCCTATCCGGCTTCACCATAAGCGGATGTGGTTGAAGATAGAATGGAATTTTTGTAAATTTAGGTATAGCTCGTTCAATAACTACTTCTGTCACCCATTGCGGCACAGTTTCGTGCAATAAAGCGCTTTCACTCTCGCCAGCGGCATCGCGAACTAATAATCTACAGACGGTACGACCTCCAACCTCACTGTTCGATCAGAACAATTTTATTACTTGCAAAACATCAATTCAAATAAGATTTTCCATACCTAAATATAACTGGCGTATGTTTCGGAACTTGAAAATGTACATTTCCTTTTATATCGGGATCTAATTCACTAGAGGGTAAACTATGTGGCGGCGACCAGTATTCTAATAATGCTTGAAGCAATAACCTACCATAATTTATCTGTAAATAATATTGAAAACTTTACATTTCCAACCCATAAATTACGATTCCGAATGATTACTTTTAAATCTGTTCCGGGTTCAGCGTGCTCTGGAAGACCGGCTTCAATTGATACCCACGCTGCAAAACAGTCCACTTCATCCTGGCCTAAGACTATTGTTGGCATCTAAAGTAAGATGTTTCAATCAAACAATTGTTACACGGA
The DNA here is from genome assembly GCA_963942545.1 of Oxycera nigricornis. Lineage (NCBI taxonomy): Eukaryota > Metazoa > Arthropoda > Insecta > Diptera > Stratiomyidae > Oxycera > Oxycera nigricornis. The sequence continues at coordinate 112,942,751 of OZ012659.1, read as the reverse complement.
ATTGTATTGTGAAACCTACTCCAGTCTTCAGATCAACTGTAAACCAATTTGGAACGTAGACTCGTTGGTTCCGTTTATTGACTTCTTCGTCGAAATCTATTTTCCCTAAATCTGTTACTTTGACTACTTTCAGTACGTCATAAATTGCTACATTTTCTTCTGTATCCTTTGTGACAATGTGTCGTTTATCATTTAAAACTACACACTTTTTAATAGCGGCGCCACCTTTAATTTTGAAAGGGATAACCGGTTAGTGACTGACACAAGGATCGAAAACGTATTCAAGAAGATTGTTTCTTGTTTTAGAGGATGTATGTGTTGAAGATAAATGATAGTAACATCACCTTTGACACAGGCTAGTTCATGACCTTTCCACGCACTGCTACTACTACTATCAGTCGATGCATTCAAAGAGTTCCTTTCGTTTGCTGGCAATTTCCAACACCGTATATCTGAGTTCCATGTCGTCGCCTGATGTTTTTTTAATGGGAATAGTTATCTCTTACGTAGACTCAAAACAAATAAAGATTATACATACCCAAACTCCTGTCTTATCAACATTATAGCATAAACTTAAAACTGGTGCATATTCTTCGCAAACTAAAACACTATTGCTGGGATTTCGAAGCTCTGTTACTAGAATTCGTTTATCCCGCGACCCAGAGATAACATGCGTAAAGTTGTCGGTCATCAACAATGTCCACACGCCTTCCTTATGAACAGGCAATGTCTGTATGCATCGTTGTTGTCCTAAACTCCACAGTTTTATTGTACCATCTGAGCTGCCCGACACCACTTGCGTTCCGTCGGGCGATACAACCAAGGCTCGCACATTTTCTGTGTGGCCCTTTAGTTTCATTATTCGTCCACATGTTCGTGGATCCCAAATTCGCAGTGTATTTTCTGTTGATCCACTTACAATAACGGTGCCGGACGGATTCATGGCTAAGCTGTATATTGAATCCTTCGATCCGGCTAGACTAGAAGCTGCACAAATAAAAGAAAACATCCAACACTTACGATTTGTTTTATAATTAGGTAAATATGAAATCATCGATTGGTTTTGTTGCAAATCCACTTTTCAAATAAATGAAACGAATAAAAAAGCTTAGAAGTAGTTACTAACTTGTAACTGTATTGTTACTGGCAGTTAATGCTGTTAAAGTATTCACATCCCAGAGAAATATGGCTTTATCTAAGCCAGCGCTCGCTACTTGTTCACGATCTTTTGCATATGCCAATGCTTGCACGTAGTCCCGATGCGTTCGAAGCGTCGACATACAAAATCCTTTATGAGCATTCCATACTTTTACAGTTGTATCACAGCTGGCACTTATAACTGAATTAAACATATGAAAAATGTTGTTTTAACGTTAGTTGTAATCCGATTTCAGTGTAAACTTACGATTTCTTCCATTACAACATAGAACAATATCGTTAACCCAGTCATTGTGATGTTCCATACTTTGTATGTAGCGATCTTGGGCATCCGATGGCTCCGAATTCCATACACGTATGATTGCATCCCTACCTGTAATGGTTGAGAATATAAAAACGATTAGTATTTTCGCTAGTTTGTCAATCTATTACCCTTACCAGCTGAATATAGTTTTCCGTTGTTGGGATCCAGCTGAAGAGCATTGACGCCATTTCGATGTTGCTTTTCTTCAGCGTCTCGTATAACGAATGATACCTACGTGAAGAGTTATATCTGAGTTTATAGCCTGATAACTTACATTTCATAAAATATTATAGATGTTTTAACAAGGCTTCATTTATTACGCAAAAAGAAATTGGTGAAGAATAATATTGTTAAAGTAAAAAAACATTAGTGGGTTTTTATTTTCATTATTTTCCTTCTCGTTTGAAAATTACAGGCAGAAAATCGTGATAATTAAGCTGTGCATCGACAAAACAGTTGTTACACCTATATTTCGCGCAACGTTTCCACTACACCGCAGCCGACCCTGGCCGCGGTTTTGGGTAATCCCACCCGGCTTCACCCGCGAAGAGGGGTGTGGGAAAATATATTTAAAAAAAGGGCGCCACCCGTTTCTGCGCCGGGACTGCTCTGTCCGCGATTCCTGAAACGGGAATAGGATCCGCGACGACCCAAAACCACCGACCGAATAGGAAATTTTCTCTCGAAACAAAGATCGAAACCCGAGGAGCTCACGCGACATTCGCTCTGCCACTTCTCACAATTAATACAGTTCCTTATTAAGCACTATTTATTCTATCCAATTCCAAACCTATCTTTCCCTATCTATATATGCTTAAATCTACTTACAATTTGTTTCCCTTACACTACTTCCAGTGCTTGTTGTCCGCCGTCTTTTTAAATTTCGCCGAATTTTTGTTCCTCCTTGTACTGGTCGATGTCGTGGGGGTTGGGTTGGTTGATGTCGCTCGTCTTCGAACTTCGCACTCAACCAAGAGATCGACGTAAAAGAAAACCGCAGCTTCACACCGACACAAGGAGATCGACGTAAAAAGCAAACACCGCTTCGCACTCAACCGTCAGCTGCTCCCGCAATCCTATTTATGCACAAACCCAGTCCCGTTTTTTCCGCGTCGGCGGTCAATGCCCACTCAGCTGGGCAGTTGACCTCATCGCAGCTTTCCGAGCTTTGGAACTGGTTTTTGGCGACGCAAATCAGCTGGCGATCGAAGCTTCGTGGGTTTGGTCAGAGCGTTGCACCTCGGTGTGGGGGAAATGCTGTGACTGCTGCCTGTCTGGTGAAATACTCGTGGCAGTCGTTAACCATGGTGAAATGCAAGTACCAATGGTTGTGGGTATGACAGGCGCATAGGGGACTCCATTGGGCGCATCGTTCACCGGGCGGAGCCTGGTTTTGGCTCTGTTGCGACGATTGGGTGGGCGTTGTTTGTTGATCACTCTCCATAAAAACTTATTACCTACTTAGTTACCTAATCCAATATCCTTACATACCTACATCTCCTCTACATTTTCATGCAAACATCAATACCTTAAGCAAATCTATTACGTATTTATCTAATTCAATACCTTACTCTAGATAAATCTATTCCCTAATTTTTGTATATATACCTACCTATATAAGATTTGCAATATAGTTCGTTAATGACTGACAATATAATTCTTAATAGGCTTGATTGTGTGAAGTGGCGAACGTAACATTATTTATTCTTTAAGAAAACAGCGGTTACCCGCACGGTGGTTTGGGGTCTTCAAGAACAGGGCAGACCCCCATTTTGCCCTTCTGGATTGTGGGTCGACCACGTTGCATGGCGAACGTAACACAGTTCCATAAAACTTTAGACACGATCAAATGTTACGGAAGATACGCTGAAGTTTGATTTAAATATTTAACTTAACAGTCATCTCTCGCATAGTGCGCCCCTAGACTGAGCATCCAAGATACGCGAAAAGGTTCAAAGTTACGCGCCAAATTCTTTCAAACGAGACATGATTAACTTACGTTCAAATCGAGACATGTCCAAAAAATTCAGAAATTAGTTTGATGTCTAATTTCAATCTTCCTAGTCTTTTGCATGCATGGATGCAATCATTTTTAATCCCAAAATACAATTTTCTATATAAATAGAACGAGAAAATGTGGCGCTCAGCCATAAACGAACATGTCCATAATATTTCCAACGAAAATTGTTATAATGCAATCAAACTTATGGACGTTTTCAGCAGCAATAAACAACAAAAAGGACACATCATTATGCTGGGCGGATATATCAAATGAAAGCAAGCAACTTACGTCAAATTTGACGACGAATGGATGATCCAACATCCTTTGTTTTGAGGTTTTATTAAATAACCAGGATGTCATAAAAATGATAGTTAATATGCGATAGATATATAGCGACGAGGCCTTAAACGAAAAATAGCCAGGATGTCGCAAAAATGGTCGTTAGTGAATGGTCGAATAAGGACGACACGTTCAGCGAAAAGCGAGAGTATGTTGAGAAATTCATACCCAAAAATGCAAACAAAGTTGATAAGAATCAATGGATGATATAATTTCTATCTGCTACTGAGCCTTCAATATTATGGTCGCAGCAAACCACTCTGCCAAACAATTCATGCTCGTTACTATGTAAGTATTTTTAATTTCAGTTTTATCTGTATTATATTATTTAGATTAAATCGCATGGATGTAGTGAAGTTCTTCTCGGTGAAAATACACGAATTTTGAAGATGGTAATCCGCCTCATGAGACACGTGAAGATAATAGAAAATCTCATTTTTCGAATGGTAAAAAGAAATATGTTCAAGATTTCATCCAAAAATAAATGCAATTCAGGGCCATTAGACCTGCCTCAAATTAATTCTACATATCGTGCGATTTAAGCATAATAAATTAAAAAAATGTAAAACAACCGTCAGCCAGACGTACAGTGCCGAGAAGAAGTGATGCAAAAAGATTAAAATATACAAAATTTCGACTTTGATAGCTTATTTACGAGCTCTCAAAAGTAATATCGGCAAAATTGATATTTCGAAGTATGGCTCTATGTGCCTAAGATAAAATTTCTACATTATTTTCCCAAGTACCGGTTTCTGAAAGTTTGTTTACGCTTCCAGATTAACCTCTAACTTAAAACAGACCGAGAAAAAGTGATGCAATAATTGCTTTTCATTGAAAATGTGTCATTTTATCAGCGATTGCAGTCAATGGTTAGTTGTTTTCATCATTGAAAATCAATTTTAGAGGCGATTGGAGGAAAACATTCGTGAAAGAAAGTAATTTCTCAATCCTCAGGTTTAGGTTTTCGTTGATATTACTATTTAACCAATTTTCAGTCGATCAACATGAGAAAAGAGACTTCTTCAGATGAAAGGAAAATTATTCTTCGGCTTCATAACCAGACCGTTCCATACAAGGAAATTGCATCCATCGTTAACAGACTCATTTCCACTGTTTGGAGGATAATAGACAGGTTCTGCAAAAATAAAAACTTGGAAAATAAAAAGCGCACAGGTAGGAAGAAAATATTATCCGAACGTGATATGCGAGTAATCAAACGAGAACTGAACAAAGATCCTTCTATACCGGCGACGAAAATAACAGCAACACTAAAATCTATTAATAAAAAAGATGTTAGTGTTCATACAGTCCGAAATCATTTAAAGAAATCGAGTTACGTGTGTTGTATTCCACGAAAGAAATTCTTCGTTAGCGGCATAAACCGAGAAAAAAGATTAAATTCCGCCAAAGAACATTTGAATAAGGATGTCGAATTTTGGAAATGGGTCTTATTTACGGATGAGAGCAAGTTTAATGTGTTTTCTCATGATGAACGAGCAAAAGTGCGCAGAAAGCCTCTTACGGAGCTAGATACGAAAAATATGATAGGAACTGTGAAGCATGGTGGTGGTTCTATTTTAGTATGGGGATGTATGGCCTTCAATAGAGTTGGCGAACAACATATAATAGAAAAAAAACGATGGATCACAAAGTCTACATCGAGGTTTTAAAGAATCGGCTAGGATCTAGCGTTCAAAAGTTAAATTTGGGAACAAACTACATATTCATGCAAGACAATGATCCTAAGCATACTGCCAACTAAACTCGAATGTGGATACTTTATAATGTTCCAAATTGCTTGAAATGACCCCCATAATCACCTAATCTCAATCCAATTGAGCATGTTTGGGAAGAACTGTCGCGTCGACTTGCAACACATAACATACGCAGCAAATCCGCGCTTAAGAAAATAATAAAAGAAGAGTGGGGCAAGATCACTCAAGAATACTGCGCAAAGTTGGTTTCATCTATGCCAAGAAGGCTTCAAGCTGTCATAGATCGAAAAGGAAATCCTACCAAATATTAAGAACCATTAGTTGCTATCAGTTACCCACTACAGTTGGTAGAAGATGATCGAGGATTAATTTTTGCATCACTTTTTCTCGGTAGCCAAAAATGAATTGTTTTACTTTTTAATTTTTTTCTTATAGAAAAGTTAAATATTTTGTTGATTTTTTTATGTCTAATCACTGTTTGGAAATATATTCATAGCAATAAAAAAACCAACGGACTTTTTATTCACTAGCTTTGAAAATATGAAAAGGTTAATTCAAAGAATTTCTTCAATATGAGCTTTTGCATCACTTCTTCTCGGCACTGTATGTAGATCTACGATGTTTCGTAGGGTTTTTGTCAATGACTTAACTTCAATATGTATAGGATTTAAATTTCCTGCACCGGACGAGTGTACAACATGCACCTGTTTCCACAATGAAGTTTGATGTTGAACTTGACACAAGCGTTATGCAGAGCCATTTTATAATCTTTTCAGCGGAAAGCCGGAAAAACTGTCACGCTTTCTTTCGACTTGCAGATGCAACCTTTGCCGAAAGCTCCGATCCAAGAAGCATTTTACAGCTCCAAATTGGCTTTTATACATTTTGTTGCGTATATATGGATTTTTCATAACATCCAGCGTTTTACACTTGAATCGAACAAGAAACTGAAAAACGGCCTACATATTCGAATAGTATCTGCATTTTTGCAATCGTTTTTAAATAGCAACATTTAACGTTTACGGATGCTTGATGGTTGTGGTGTGCAAAATAAAAATAGTCACATTATCCCCACAATGATGCGTTGACTAAGAAATTCAAGCTCTAAGAAATTATAAATCATAAAATATTCATTAATTGATCGGTCAAAATTTAACATGTCCAATTAATTCAGTCAAAATGTAACACGTCAATTTTCCTGTTGTTAATAATACTTAAGGGGGTAGTATCGGTTATAATTTTGAAAAATATATTCATTTTTTAATTTTACATAGTTCTCCTTGACTATGCCTTTTTTTCTATCATGCGGGTGGATTTTGATGCCGTTTCCAAAAAAACACTCAAGGAGAGTATCTATTCAATTGTGTAAGAGCGCTTTAAGCTGTTGATTTTTCTTCGCCAAGCGTTTCCTTCACGGGCCCAAACATATGGAAGTGGGACAGTAACAGTTTTGGGCTGTCGGATCTCATTAAATTCTCCACAACAGACTGTCATTCCAGACTTCGAAAGTAGTCAAATTTTAACAAGAATGCATTGCGTAATCTCAATCTCGCTCGTTATGAGAGCAACTATAGAAAATTATATTGAGTGGTTGGGTAACTGAAAAAAATTGATGTCTCCGGACCCCGTTAACCAATCCTCGCTGGATGAATTTCCGTCAATAGATCTTTGATGAACAAACATCATATGAACTGAATTGTTCTAAGTATTTCTTTTTAAGTACAGTAAAACCTGTCAATAACGGAATCCCGTGGGGAATTATTTTTTTCCACTATTGACACGAATTCCACTATTAACAGGTTCCATTATTGACAGGTATTTGAGTCGAACCAAAATGATTTTCCATCATTGAGAGTAAAATAAATAAAAAACCAATGCATATATTTTCATGACCATTTAATGATCAAATCAAGTGATATAATGAACGTGAAAAGGAAATATGTACTGCGATAAAACTATTTTTCGATAAATGAATGAAGGAAAAACTGAAAATGAAAAAAACAGCGAATGACAAACATTATTATTTAAAGTAATCGGTAATCGAAGACTGTTTTGTTTTGCTTGCAATCAAATCATCCTGTACTAAATTGATGAATTTTACTATTTTATCGAGTAAAAATGTATTTTCAACATTTTGCGATGAAAGGTATTCGTCGATAATTTCTTTTTCGTCTTTAATAACCATGTACACAGCAGACTTGGCACATTTGTATTTTTCTTTCAAAACTTCGATTCCGAATTTTGGCTTCATGATCTTTTATCGAATTGTACTTTTTTTTTAACGTGAGACGTGAACGTTGGATTGGTTTCTTGTCCCCCTTTTTACGATTCATTTTCAATAGTCATGAAGTTCTAATTGTGTGGTCAAAGTGTTTTTCGCTTAAGTGCAATTGACGAACTGAACAATCTATGGTCGCAAACACAAAGACAGTGCATAATTCATAGCTATCGAATCAGCAAAAAACTGAATTTCGATTTCTTAGAAGTTTTGATGTGCTGTCCAAACAATAAAGAAGTCTTAACAATGACTCGAAATGAGAAAGAAAACGTGATAATCTACCACAACATTTTGAAAAAATTACCAAAAAATACCGGTTTGATTTTTTTTCGAAAAAATCGCTTTTTTTACTATATTTCGCTTGCCAAATTTTTTGAGATTGATTTTTGGCCTATATTCTGGTAGATTACCACATAGGATACTTGAATAAAGTAGCACACCAAATTTGACTTAAATCGATTCGGTCAGTCCGGAAAATAAGTGTTCGCAGTTGGAAAACCATCATTTCAAGAAAAACGCGTTTAAAGTTTCGATTACCGAAAGGCATTCAAATATAAACGGACCTTTACCTATTAAAAAAAAATTTACATTTAAAAAATAGAAAACCAAAGCATAATATATGTAGGCACGAGAGAAAAAGCATAAAGTCAAAGCTCGAGCGAATTTGAATTGTGGCGTCAATCGTTTTAATATATTCAATTCAATAGTTATAATCATGATCTATGGAAAAAAATCAGTATTGCATTCAAATGATAAATCGTCGCTTAAGCCCAGCACTAGGAAACTCAATTTCGGTGATTTGAGATAGATGTGTATAACTATAGAGAGCACAGTTAAAATGCAACGTAAAAACTAGGAAACTAACGCAATCCTTTTTCGGAAGAGCTTATCGTTTCCCTACTTCGTGGCTAAATACTTTATTGTTTGAAATCACACGAAATTTCGACGACTCACGTCCTTACTCGAATTGCATCACCGCTTTTCTAGCTAATCGTTCTGTTTACGTTCTTGCGTTTAGAATATTGGATTTGGGCACAACGAAAAACTGGGTCGATTCACGCCGGGCGGCGGACGTGTTAATATATCCTTGTATCAATTTTTAATTCAATACAAGGTGGCTGATGATGCGTCTCTTATCTTCTTGACTTATTTTAGTACATATTTTGCATATTTTACATGTCGGAAAACCATTTGATGTGGTGATATTTCTTAGTTCAATACGTGACTTTATTATTGACTTCGGAACGCATTTATTTTTATTTATAGCGAACAAAGATTCTGTACTCTTCGACCGGATGATAGTGAACAAACCTTGGCTTTTTCTGTTTTGTTAGTTCTCCATCAACAGAAGTCAAGTTTTAAGGAAAACAAGTTTAACTAAGCACCAGTGTTCAACAAAAACAAGCGACAGTAGTCGAAAAAGTTCTATTAGAGGATTTAATATTGTTTTTATTCTCGAAGCAACTCTAAAGAACAGACTAAGGTTTACGAACCTGCATTATTTCTTAAGTTAAAAGAAGTTTGAAGCTAATTTATGTTGAATAAGTCGTTTGGCACATATATGTTTGTCCAACGCTTGTTTTAAAAGCTAATTTTCCCACATTTTAGCTAATTCATGCTCTGTTAAGCGACCGAACGAGCTGAAGCTCTCTTTGCCTCCGTGATTAACACTTTCAGAATTTTATCTGGACGTGGTTGCGCTTGCATTTGGGTAATCCCCAAGCTTTTGTATCAGTGCTGACCAATAAACAGTTCAGCCTCGAAACATATCAAAGAAATACGGCACTAAATCAATCATCAACCGCCAATTAGGCGGTAGTTTATGGGTCCTCCATAATTCAAGATAAGGCGCATAGTACGCACTTTGCAGAGATATGCGACTTGTCTGATTATACTTTGCTTGGTTACACTTGGATTTGCGAGCAAAAAATCGGCTCAAGGCTTGGGAACTACGTGAAAGCATGACTGACGTTCACTGCATGCTGTATTCCTAACTAATTAGTGATATTGAATGGTTTTGTGAGTCATTGGACGACGATTCCACTCAGCTGAGCTGTTATCTGCACGCCGATTTTAATGTGACTGCGTCCCCCAAAACGGTTTGATGGGCCTATATTGAGATCGATCGGGCATTACTTATTCCGATTCAATTACCAAGAACTTGCCGACGTGATAAGAAACTCGTGGATTCCCTTGCAATTAAATGCAGGAATTTCTTCAACTGCTTTCGTGATTAATTTCTTGGAAATACAGTGGTTCTTCCTGTTAGTTGGCACCGGATGCACCGCATGGCATGAATGAAACCTTTTACGCTGATATCAAATGAGCACAGCCACACGTTTATCGTAAAACACATCTCAGGACATCGTAAATGATAAACAAACTGTCTGACCACCATACCAACTACAAATAGTGTTTTCATCTTTCCAAACACGCTTAGACGCGAGGATACAGCTCAGAAGATTCGTCTGCGATCATTTATTCAATCGCCGATCATTCTAAATTCAAGGAAAACTCGGTTTTTTGTCAATACTCCCAAATCGAATTGAACATTTACTTGACATTAATCACTTTGAGGTTAGACGATGTCCGAAAAACTTGATTAGCACATACCTGCATTTTTTTCCGTGACCCTTGACAGCCCTTGTGCGTCAACATATTAACACTATGCAGCTTCGCAATAAGCAGAACTTAAAAAACTCAAAAACGAACGGTGAATTTCATTTATGATAGTTTTCCGATCTGATCGTCCCGTTTCAATTAAAAGAGGCCATCTGTCAACATAAACAAGGACAACAGTTGTGCAGTTGGTCGTAATTGGAGCTCAGAACAGTGTTTATTACTTCTCATTGCATTAGACGTACTCATTTCATTTTCAACCAGTTTTGAACGGACTTGAGGCGCATGCCGTTCCTGGAATAAGCTAAACTAGTACAATTTGCAAAATGGCGGTAACTAATTCAAATAGTGGCCACAAGCAAAAAGCTAGTGAATTGAAAATTGGTTACATTATATTATATATTATACATTGTTTTAGTGAAATTAATAATACATACTACTCGGGCTAGCTGTTAAATTGATGTGATGGTATTTTTGCGGGCGATTTGCTAAGTTTTGCAGGCCTGGCATTTTTGCTAGGGTACATAATTGTAGTAGTTGCTGTATTTTTCATTTTTATTTAAATGATATCCAAATAATCTTTCCGACATGCAGAGAATTAGGTGTATTTTTTGAAAATTTCCACTTTCCAACGTTGGAAAAAACATTAAAATCGGACTGACTGTGAGCAGTTACAATTGGGTTAAACATGTAGGAAGGATGTCCAACGCCATTATCATAGTATTTGAATCGAAACGACCGTAACGTAAAGAACGGATTCTAAATAACGCATTGATCGTATGCTTTTCTTTTCCTTTTTTTCGCTATTAATAATGTATGTGTGCTTCGCATTAAAAATGTTTTTATCCTTAACTGAACATTGCTTCGAAATTGCATACGTCCTTTTCATTTGAATAGCAATTTTCGCTATTCCGGTACAAAAATTTTGTGTTGTAAGATGACCCCTATGAGTTCCTGCCTCTCAGCATGCCAGGTTTCTACCAAGCTATGTACACGGAAAGAAAAAAATTTCTAAATGGCAAGAAATGAATTTCTTATATTAAGTAAATCACATTTTAAGTAAACATTTCGCATTTCAATCCCTGAACGATTAACTTAATTCGAAAAATATCATATCAAGTATTTTATACTTAAAGCTAGAAAATCATCATTTTCTTATGATAAGAACTTATGTCGCATTTCAAGAATTTTGAATTCTATAGAGAAAGCCAGAGTCCCATGATGGTGAAATAGTGATTTTCTAGTTATTTTCTAGTAGTCAGAAAATCATCGCTGGCATCAAGAAAATATTTTTTGTCATTTTCTGAGAACCAGAAAATATTTCTAATCATTTGTGAAAACTAGAAATAGCATCCATCTGTACAATAGAATAATTTTCTACGGTTCGTTCGGTCTAGTTCACTTTGTTGAGTCTTTGATGACAGTAGTGCTTGTGATAGTAAAATATATAGTGTACTCAAACGCAGCAATTTTTTACAACTGTTCGGATTTAAAGAGGTAAGTAAAATAACTTTTGTGCTGTAGCCTTTCCGAAAATTCAGTATTCAGTCTTTCAAGGCACCAGAAGTATCATTCCACGAAATTCTCCAAGAATGACCAGCGTATACTAAGCAAAATGGGGTACAGGTAACTGGTAACTTTCTGTTTTATTTTAATTTACAAGTAAACTTATTGTTTTAAATTTAGATCGACATTGACTTCGAAGCCAATTTTCCAAATTGCAATAGCCTTCTAAAGGAGTGGCAGTCATTTGCGGAAAAAATTGTTCCATCCATCCATCGAAAAACAATTAAAAGAAACACACCGGGCCACACTATTTTCGCATAAAAAAGGTGTTTAATTTAAAAGTATTTTTTTTAAATGCTGCTAATCCACATTTTTCAGTTGGCTACGAAATCAACAAGCACAACTTAGCCATATTTAACGGACTACAGTTTCTCGTGCCTACCGGGCAAACTATAGGCAAAGACAAAAAAATTGGAAATACAGCATTGCAGACAGCCAAGACGCCTTCATATTGAAGATCAATACTGTCTCAGACTTAGGAAGAGCTATGAAATTGCGTAAAAAAATATTCAAAATTTCTCCAATTAAAATGTCAGCCATTTATTGTAGTCGTTAATTGTTCTGACACCGATATTTTGAATGCTTACTCGGTAGTTGATGATCATAAGTATGAATAAATTAAGAATATGTTTCTTACTATCAAGAAATAAATACTTATTCCATGCGCAATTTTCTTATTTTAATTTACTGGATATAAGAAGAATAAGGAATGAAATGATCTTTGATTTCTAGGACTAAGAAAATTAGCACTTAATATGAGAATCATACATCTAGCAAAGTATTTTCTCGATTCATGCTCCAACCACTTGAAATGATCTGTTTATCACGTGGACGAGAATCGTTCCCTATTTTCTTGAATTGATAGTCTATTCGATTGAGTTTTAGAACATTTTTCTTTCCGTGTAGACCAGACTTGCGTATAACATTTCTTAGGTTAAACCTTTTCCCATCTGATTTAAACTTTTTTCCAATCATTCAAACTGTTTCCCATATCGTTTAAACTTTTTCTCAAATCATTCAAATCACGAAAGTTGAAAATATAATTTAGGCAATGTTTTCTATAAATGACACCAGATCACGTAGGATTGCGATTTTATCGTTGCATTGCTTTTCTGCTAAATTGCAGTTGAAGATTTTTGAGCAAATTAGAACAAACGAAGAGAAAAATCATGTTGAAGAAAGTAAAGAAGGAAATTTGAGTCAAGCTTTCTTCGTCAAAAGTTTTATATATAAATAAGCTACAGCATACATATTTTATAATTCAGGATGAGTGGTGTTACAACATCCGAATCCGGGAGAAATTTTGCTGGCATGTCTTTCGGTCGCGTAAGGACAAGGAGAAAAAGAGGAATGTACAAACGTATCTCGGATGCGTAAAAACACTCATTCTTAATGTAGCTGCAAAAGCAGATGTGAATGAAAACACTGGCAATGCAATCGTGAAGTCCTCTAATGGTAATCACTATCGATCAGTTAACATACATACATAATTAACAAAGAACATTGAATGCGTTTAGAAAAATTCAGTGCATTTGCGATAAAAAACTAAGTCACGAGGTGCAACCGCTACGAACAACTTCCCCGCAATATCTGCATAAATATTAAAAATATTAAACATAATAATAATGATAATGAAAATACAAAATACTCTAAATAATAAATAATGAATGAGTTAATATTAATTGTATTATATCAAAAAGCGCCCATTGACTACATAAATGTTTTGGTGAGAGGAGGCCTGAATGAATCCTTTTGCAGAGTGATGGAGGGGGCTCATTGACTTTTAATATAGCCAACTCACACTAAGGTCTTTAAACACGTAATTGATTGATTTTGACAAGAGTTTTCACTTGAAATGTAAGCAAACATCGCAGCTTCTTTGAGTCGAATGTTACAATGTGTGGCATTATGAGACGTGATAAAACGAGCCCAAAATGGCGGCTGATCCTTTTAGTGCACGCGGTGCCTTACAGTCGTTACTCAACACAACGAATTAATCCTCCATCAATCTAATGATTTAAATGAAATTCGGAAATCTCAGACATTATCTTGTTGACATTATGCTACCAAAAAATACAAATATCTAGTGACGTTAGCATTACAAATTGGAAAGAGTAAGTAAAACCGGTAATTCCTAAATATTGTTGCAAATTCATGCGCCGTTATAGGTTCGTCAGGTATTTTTGGAGTTTAAACACGAAATTTTAACTAAGAGCTAATTGTACACTTTATTTTTAACTGTTATTACATGGAACACTAAAACTATCACAAAGTTAATTGTACTGAATTTATTCACTAACGTTTGCAAACAAACTCACGTCTAGACTTTGACTCTGCCGCGTTTTTCTCCAATCTTGCTAATGTAAGCTTTGTTACAGCCAATGCACACTCTGACGTCAAAAACTAACTGACTCTCGACGTAATCTCATTCGCTTTTAAATAGTGTCTCAGCTAATAACGACTATTCTCGTTTGTTCGCGATCTCACCAGCAGGGCCCGATCTAAGGGGGGGCAAGCCGGGCAATTGCCAGAGAGGCAAAAATGAGGGGCGGCAAAATTAAGGACAGTTGGCGACTAGTAATAAAAGAATTTTATTATTTTCTCAGCTAATGGAGGCATAAATAATTATTCGGATGTATTAATCAAATAGCCTATTAACTAAACTGTTCAAAATTTAAAATTGGTTTCAATAGAGCACAAGGTTTGCGACAGTATAAATTTATCAGAAATTATTAAAGATTTTGCAGAACAAAAAGTGCGAAGAAAATTATTTTAGTTACTAGGTAGAGTTTAAGGTTCTCAGAAAAAAGTGTTTTAATTTAATTTGTTTATTTCTTAAGAATGACTAGTTCGTTGTGTGGCTCGAAATAAATAGTGTATTATTTGTTTCAATTAAATTTTTAAAAAAATATTTTTAATTTTTTTCATCCGTTTAAACTGCAGAGAAAACATGTCATTAAGAAGTCGATGTAACAAAAGTTACTTTAATTTAAACCAACTTTATATGGTATTTTCTTCTATGTCTTTAAAACTACTGAGCTGGATTTGATGAAGTTTTCACTGTTCCCTAAGATTAAATACATAGATTGATAAAAAATAATTATTTCTATCCACAGTGTCTGAGAAATTCTTGAGCAAACGTACATCTATACAGACACTCATGAAATTTTACATACTTGTTTAGAAGCCCTAATAGACTAATATATGTGAATATTTCATTATGAAGGGCGGCAAAAATTATTTTTGCCAGGAGCGGCTAAATAGCTAGATGGGGCCCTGCTCACCAGGGGCAATCGCAACGGCTTTGAGATTTCCGATAAATGGAGCTGTATCTCGGAGCGTCATTTTGATGTTTTTTTACCATCAAAATGACGGTTGGTGTTTTAATGGTTATAATTCATGTTCTTGTAGTTTTCAATATAACTGAGACTTTCAGACGCAGAATTTTTGTTTGTCGTATTGTTTGCGTCCTTAATTCATAAATAAATAAATTTCCCATTATTTACATTTCAAGTCGGTGGTCATAATTATTGAGATTTACTACAAACCTACACAAACAAGCAGCGTAAAAGGATACTTACCTAGAACTCACCCTGATCAATGGTAATTTTTCTCTCAATCGATTGAGTTAAATCACAATGTGAAAGAGTTTCAAAATTATTTTAGTCTACAGTAGAAAAACAAGATACCACTTCTTATTGATTAGTTTATTAAATAAAATCCGTACGTATGTGATGAATTATCTGTCTTTTTCTTAGCATTGTCTTGTGCATATAAACATGGAAATTATTGTATATAAAGCTTTTCAAAAATATTCAAAATAAAGCTCTACCGATACATATACATATATTTCACTCTTGCTACTGTTAGGATTTCATTGAAACTATAAGTGAGACATGGATTTGGAGGCACAATTTAATATCCTTTATCATTGCTATCTAATCACTACCTGTTTGGAGAAGCTACCCAATTGAGTCTGTTGTAATAATTGCTATCGTCCGCTAAATGTCGAGTCTGATAATCAAAGGAACATCAATTCAATTAAGATATCCTGCGTATTAGGAAATTAGTTGTTTTTTCTTTGTTGGATATTATACAAACATCTTTATTTTTATTAGAAAACCAATTGATTATCCCAACAAACTATTAACTAACATATAATTGCGTTGTAACTATGCAATACACATCTTCGTTGCTAATATCAATCTTGGGTTTACAATATGTGTACGTTTTGTTGGAAGTTAAAGCTATTTTTTTCTTCTTCTGTTGAGAAAACAATTTCAAGCCACATTAAGATTGCGAATTTTGTTTAAATAATACCATTTTTTTACATAATTGCTATATTGTTTACGTTGGATTTGTTTTTTTTTTTTGCTTAGTCGATATTGATTTAGGCCTACTATCACTATCAAAAGTATGGATCCCATCTAAGCGTGAATATTCTATGTCCAATATTGTATCACATTACTATCAGATACTCAGAAAACAAACAGTTTTAGGTAATTTCTATGAAATTAGAGTTGTAAGAGTGAATGTAAGAATGACTAACACAGTTTGAATGATTGCGCTTCAATTAATTTATGAATGAATTAGCAACAACATTCGAATTAATTGACAGACGTTGGTTGGTTTAAATAACGTTTAATAAACGTTTTTATTTCTCTACAAATTCGAAATACTTTGCAAATTCTAAAGCAACTTCCTTAAAAATTATATATTAAAATTGTAAATATTTTTTTTCGATCGAAACTCTGACTCTCTCTAAATAAAACTTTAGACATTTACTGGATGAATTATTGGTAACATAACTGTCACAGACGTTTTCTAGTAATAAATATAATAAATTACAATTATTCTGTGTCACTTTCATAGTTTGATAATTAAATGAAATTGAATCGTTTTACGATATTTCAAAATGCGATTCTGAAACATTAATTTGCACATTTCCAAGTTAATTCACTTTTCTCGACTTTCAAATTCAATTTACTTCCACACATAATTAACAGAATACATAATAAAAATTTGTGTTTGACTAAGCATTGATTTTCTAAGTGAATTCGTATTTTAGAAAAATATATTTATAGGGACGATTTTTCAATAAGTGTGTTGGTTATTTAATTTACTGTAACTACAGGGTTTTAGTTTAAAAATAACAAAAAGCTGAAACGTGCCTTTGATCAACTGTTCTTCAGGCCTCACGTGCTTTATTTAAACTTTCGGGCGGTTTCCCTATCCGGTTTGTATTGAACATTTCAACTTTCTGTTCAGTTATGTATATTCGATTGCATATTTTGAAAAATTTTATTATAAATTCTCATATTATTAATAATGTGTAATGTAGTCTGGGTAATTTATTCGTCTTCAGCTTCAGCAATGACCGAATTTTTCACCACAGATTCTCGCTTCAGTAGCAGTTGTTTAAGATGCTGTAACATGAAATATATTGATTAAATATTTAACATTGTAATTTTCGATTGACAATGGTTACCTCCTCGCTTTTGATTTCGATGATACGATGCTGAACTGAGGGTGCTAGCTGACAGCTTACTTGCTCTAAATCATCTAGCGATGCCCGACGTAGCATCTGAAAAACAATAAATTATTTTGTATTCCGTATTTTCTCTCCAGGCACGTAAACTGTATTTTGTCGAGTTTATAATTAAAGGATCTTTCAATATGGACTTTCAAACTTTGACAGTGGATAGCAGCCATATTGTTGAAGCTACATCTGTCAAATTGGCAGTGATTTATCAGTCTGTTTTGTTAAATCACCATGAATGGATATAGCGTTCAACAACATGTGCAAATGATAAAATTGTTTTATCAAAATGGGTGTTATGTTCGCGCAACGTTTCGCGCTCTTCGTCTTTTTTATGGTTGCCATAATCGTCCTACCAAGGCGACTATTCGCAATGTAGTATATAAATTTGAGTCCACTGGTTCAGTAAACAATCAGCCAACACTCGTCGTCAACGAAACGCAAGATCTGCCGAAAACATCGCCGCTGTTCGTGAGAATGTGCAGGAGAATTTTGCCTAGTTACTTAGGCCTGCACCCGTACAAAATTCAACTGACCCAGGGCGGAATGTAAACGACTATAGACAACGACGTGTGTTCGCTGAATGGACTCTGGAGCAGTTGGAAAATGACACTAATTTTTTGGACGATGGCGATGATATGTCAACAAACAAAATGGTCGAATTTGGGGCGTTACCAATCCACATGAGATCCAAGAGCGTCCAATGCATCCAGAAAACGTCACTGGTGGGAATTTTGGGCTGGTGGCGTCATCGATCCATTCTTATTTGAGAACGATGTTGGGGACCCTTAGCGGCGAGCGCTATAGGTCGATGATTACCAACTTCTTCTTGAATTGGATGAAATGGACACCAACAACATGTGGTTTAAACAGGACGACACTGTGCTACATAGCTCATGCCACATTGATGTGAACTGGCCACCGAGATCGTGCGATTTGACGCCGTTAGTCTTTTTCTTGGGTTTTTTTAAATTCAGATCTATGCAAATAAGCCACAATCCACAGCGGCACTCAAAGTTAACATAATCCATGCCATCGGTCCAATTCAGCCTGATTTATGCAACAGAGTCAAGGAAAATTGGACATTTTGGATGCGCGCCACCCAGAGAAGCCGTGGCGGACATTTGAAAGATGTAATATTCCGTACATAATGGCATCGATAGGCCTTTCAAACGAATAAAAAATTTCAATGACACACACTTTGTTTTATTCAAATTTAAAGATAAGAAGTGCTTAATGAAAGACGTTATGTATGCATAGTTAGTTTTAACGTCTATTCTACTGACCATTCTTTGTTTAAAATAATGTAAAGTTATAAATGAGTCTGATTTTAAATCAATCACAAGGTGATTGATAACCTCTCACAGCGATTCTTTGACTATGATCTTCAGAAACTTTTGATTCATCTCAGCTCACATCAAAGAATCAGGAGTTAAAAATATCAGAAATAAAAAAAAATTATTTCATATTTTGGGACCTACCAAACATATTCCACACCAAGTTAAGAACTATTCTGAAATAAGAGATTCACAATATTCTTACCTTTGAGGTACTCGTTGTGTGATCGATGGTCTTGGAATTGTGCGTCAAGGAGAGCTTTCGAATTGGCGAGGGACCATCTAAATCTAAGTTATCTAACATTTGAACCATACTATGTCGTCGCGATAGAGTCACTAACGATTGTCGATGTTTTGAGTGTCGTCCTTTTCCCATTCGAACGTCAATTGCTTTGAAGTGATTTTGTACTGCCAAACCGAGTTCAGGACATGAATCATCATCCATCTGCAATAAATAATATTGGCTTAGAGTAGAATCATTAGAATAACAATAAAATTGCAATCTTCAACTATTTCCGTTATTTAGATTAAAGAGTTAGACAACAAATAATCGATACTTACAATTACTCTACAATTATCCTTAAACATTGTATAGCCATCGCATCCTAAAAACATATAATTTTTTATGCACACTTTATACGTTTGCTCCAAGTTCAGCCACTCGTCGGCGATCTGTACAAGTCTGGAATCAACTCTTTGTCCGCCCGGTTTCGATGGATCAAAAGCAAAAGATATTCCTGATACTTGAGGAAATCTGCCCTCCAACTTCGGGAAATTACATACGGCGTTGTCTAGTGCCTCCATTAGAGTTTTCCCAGATATTTCAATGACTATCAATGGATCGCGCATTGGAATAATATTCACCAGATCTTTCATAGTGAAAGGTCCGGGCGGGTGAATTTGATCTGATCGGAATGTTCCCGAATTTATCATGACCACATCTGCTCCCGTAGCTGATAGAATTACATCGCACACCCAATCGCCCAGATTTGTCTCACTCGTTCGGATCTTTGAGAATCTTCCATCCAATTCCACTGAGAAGTTCCCTAATACTTCAGTCATTTTTGATTCGATCATCTCTAGAATTCAATTGAAGGATATTTATGAATCATCAAATTATTTCTTGGATTGACCATGTACCTGAATACTTTGCCAGCTCGGCACTCAAAATCGCATCTTCTTCATACTTTGAGGTCACATTTACCTCTTCCACGTTCAGTTGAATTTTTCCTTTTTCATTTCGTTCTTGGTCTATGGTTATTTTGGAAAATTGACGAAAATCAGTCCCAGATTTTACAATAGCAACATCATTAATCTGCAATAGGGAAGATATTAGCGTGAAACAACATTCTCCAAAAAAAAGGTTGATGATCGTCGAACCGTAGTGATTTCAAAGACATGATCATGTCCTCCTAAAATGAGATCAATATTTGAGCAGTTCTGAGCTAAAATAATATCGTTTGGTGTTCGCATGTGCGTTAAAGCTATAACTATTTCACATCCTTCGTTGCGAAGCTCCTCGGCCAGTTGATTGCCCGCTTTCACGAAATCAATGTAGGTCACTTCTTTCGGGTCGATGGTGGGTAACGTTTCGAGCCATTCTTTCTCCACCAAACCGATTAGGCCGATAGTGGTTTGGTTGTGATACAAGAAATGTGTAATTTTACCGCCGCCAAGCGGTCTTCCTGTTTCGTTGTCCACCACATTCGACATGAGCCATGGAAAATCAGTCTTCTTGCTTAGGTCCATCAATACATCGAGGCCATGGTCTGCAACGTAATAGTGAAACTTGATTTTGGTAATTTAGTTTGAAAGATGAAAAAACCGACTATATACAATCGATAAAAAGCTATGAGAACCACGGTCTATTGTTTAATTTTAGAATCATCATTACCGACTAGTACTTGCTAGGGATCATGGCATGAGTCAATTCATATACCCGTGCCTAAGGAACTATGGTGTTAGCATCTATCTGCGCCAGGTAACCACGTAAAACTCATGACAACTGGGTCTCACCGGTTGATATCAATGTGTTAGATACGAGTTGTGTGAGAAAAGTCATGAGACTGATTTTTCATTCAAGTTTTTATATTTTTCAAACAACAATGTTATCCCTTTCAAAGTAGTTCCCTTGGGTAGGCGAACTCGTTGTTCCCAGCTAACACATTATTTTTGACAGCGCCATCAGTAAACATGTGTTTTTGTTGTGTGTTAGAAAAATGGAGCATCGGAATTTAGAGCAACGTTGTGCAATCAAATTTTGTGTTAAACTTGATCAATCCGCGAGTGTGACTTTTGAAAAGTTGAAACAGGCCTATGGGAAACATTGCCTATCAAGAGCACACGTTTTCCGGTGGGACAAATCATTTTTGGAAGGCCGAGCTCACGTTGACGATCAACCTCGCTCAGGGAGACCTTCAACTTCAAAAACTGACGGAAACGTTGAACGTGTGAGAGCTCTTGTGAGATCAGGCCATCTTTTAACAACAAAGATGTTAAGTGAACTGTAAATTTTGAACACTTTCACCGTACATCAAATTTTAACAAACGATTTGGACATGCGAAAGATTTAAGCCAAAATGGTGTCGAAAAACCACACAACTGAACAGAAGGACAATTGAAGAAACGTGTGCGTTGATCTTCTTGAGACAATTGGCAATAACCAAGAATTCTTCAATTGTGTGGTCAAAGGCGATGGATCCTGGATATTTGAGTATAATTCTGAAACAAAGTGGTAAAGCGAAGAGTGGCACACTGTCATCTGCTCGACAGAAAAAATGTCGAATGAGCAAATCAAAGATTAAGACCATGCTGATTTGTTTTTATTTCGACAATAAGGGTATCGTGCACAGAGAATTCTTTCCACCAGGACAAACTGTCAACAAAGTGTTTTATAAAAGTGTCCTTGAAAGGCTCAGGAAAAGAGTGATTCGCGTGAGACCAGACATTACAGACAAGTGAATGCTTCATCATGACAATGCCCCGTGTCACACGAAACCTCAAAACGCATTCCTGTTGTTCCTCAAACTCCCTATTCACCTGATTTGAGTCCTTGTGACTTTTTCATTTTTCCGAAATTGAAACATGTCTTAACAGAACGTCATTTTGAAACTCTGCAGAACATTCAAAAGACTCTGATCGGCCATACCAGTTGAAGACTACCAGTACTGCTACCAAGAGTGGGAACAATGACTTCGCCGGTGTATAGCTGCCCCAGGAAACTACTTTGAAGGGGGCAACATTGTTGGTTAAAAAAATATAAACTTTGGTGAATGAAAAAATCAGTCTCATAACGGGCGAAGAGATGACGCAGATGTTGAAGGAATCTAACGATGGCTTTTTTGATTTGGCTCACGTTTCTGCAAACTGTTCAGATGAAGAATACAAAGATCAACCCATGACAAAATTCAAAAGGCCAACTTCTCTAAAACAATACGTTCCTCTTGAACCCATAAAAAGAGGGATTAAAATTTGGATGCGTTTGGTGGTGTTACTGGATACACTTACGACTTTAATGATTTTTCGAGAAAACAACTAGGACAAGGCCTTCTAGAGAAGTGTACATTCAAGTGAGATTTTTTTGACCCTGGCAAAAATAATCAGAAACCAAAATTTTACACTTGTGTTTTATAGATTTTTTACAACCGTTCATTTGCTAAATACGATATGGAATATGGTCCCCTCCAGTCAGACCAGCGGTATAAGATTGAAAAACCGCCACCACTTCATCACACCTTTCTATATGACTACATCCATTCTTGGCTAACTTCTGCAAAGCATATCCAACAATCTTCTTAACTCACAGCAACAAAAATGCTAATCTAATCTTTCAAAAGTTTAAAAAATACATTTCTTCAACTTACCAAAATCATGATTGCCAAAAACTGCACAATGTGTTCCGACCGAATTCAATACTGGAATCATTTGTTCACCATTTGTGTACGTGCTCACTACAAATTAAAAATATATCCTTCAGATAATTTTTCTACATCAATCACAAATCGAAGGATACTCACGCATGCTTGGTGAAAATACATCTCCACTGAATAATACCAAAGGATCCAAATCCTTAAATGATTTGATTGCTGTACAAAATCGTGCAGCACCTCCTATCGGTTCGACAGCCGAATTCGGCTCAATATTGTAGACATCGTTGTAGTGCAAAATGGTAAGGGGCTTACTGTCGGACATGTTGCTTAGAATTTTACTTTTCTCTAATTGGCTAATTGGCGAGATATTAATGGATTTTGCTTTTGATTTCGTATCTGTATTGTCCGGCGATAGAGAATCCTCGCCACCACCGGAATCGAAGCTGGTCGCAGCAATTAGGCTGGGATTTGTCGATTGCAACTGAGTTACAGCTCGCTTGCCAGCCTCGCGCACTTCAATGGAAGCCTGCAAGCAAATTTTTATTTTATTTTGTAAATCCAACCAAATTGCCATGACGATTAAAAATTTCAGATTTTACAACATACGAGAAAATTAAAATAAATTAATTGGAATTTAAGCAAAAAAACATAGTTGCCTGGCAATAAAGAAGATAATATCCATCGTTACGTAAAACAAAAGCGGGATAACAAAAAATACTTACCTTTAATAAAAAACTATTCATCATTCAGAAAAGCATCTATGTACACCAGAAGTAGTATTAAAAAGACTGTTTAGAAATAGTATCGTAGAAAACAGCTTGGAAAAGCCTACGCACAGAACAACGCTTAATTTTCGAATAAACAAGCAAGATTGCTCAGTTGTCTTCAGTGTAAGTTGGAGAAGTAAAGAAAAACAATCAGATAAGACACAACCAAAGAATCAAGAATTCGTAAAATGTTATTTTGATTCAGAAGAGGTCAAAAAATGGTGTGGCGAATGACCATCAACATCACGTTTTTTGATAAGCTACACATTTTTGTTGAAAATGTGCGTAAAAGAGTTAATCGATATGTGCAAGGCAATGTCTTGTTGGCGTTTTCAATTTTTTGTATGAATTAATTATGGCTTGAGCAAGTTAATTGTATATTAAAGGCCTTAGAGTATCACTTGAAAGTTTGTTTGACAATCTTCTTCAAATTCTTGGAGTAAATAAGCATAGTAAGAAGTAAGCTGTAACAATTTGATGCTGGGATGGAATTGAATTTCTAGAGAGTCAGAGTAGTACCTGATAAATAGAAAAAAATTCTATTCGCAATGACAAATCATAACTTCAAACATTTGTTAAACGATCCCCGAGCGTTAAAAGTCAAAAATTCCGGCAAATTTTACTTCCATCACAGAATTAATCTGAGGAAAATCTAGTAAGAGTATTGAGTGTGTGAATATGACTCCGCCCTTTCCAAAAGATGTCGTTTTTAGTATTGCTTGCGTGGACTAATAAATGGCAACACATGTTTTTGATAAGACTTTATGTCAGTTGTCAAATGTACTACGTGACATTTGGTTGAAGTGTTTTTACCTCCTTGAAAATGTCGGTTTTCGTTGCAAGTAAACATTATTTGCTGGAAGTGTTATTACACTATTTTATTGCAAAGAGAAGTGTGGCGGAAACTTATTGTTTGCTTGTGGAGATTTACGGTGAGCATGCTCCATGTAATACAACGTGTAAGGAGTGGTTTCAATGATTTTAAAATAAGGATTTTGTAACTAGAAAACCACTCCAAAGGTTAATATTTTTACCAGTTTCCTATTATAGTATTTAATAACAACTAAGCTACCGATTAATAATCATCCCCTTCACAACAACTTGCAATTTTACCTTCTAGAATTTAGGAAAAAGAAATTCGGTCATTGTTTGTTGATAATAAGGCAGCGTTGAATCTTGGAAGCATTAAACATGTTCGTTCTACCCCAGCCGATAATATTGGAGAAGCCTTCGTTCAATAAGTAAACATATTGTTATAACATCATTTATCAGTATGGGCTCGTCAGATATATTTTGGAAAAATTTCGCCCTGCTCAGAATCTATTTCGAGCGGAAGTCCATATCATACAGTTGAAAATGATTTGCCTCGCGACGTTCAAGCTTCCTGATTCAGAGTAGGGTATATTTCTGGTTAACTACTAAAGTAGTCCGCAACAAATAGTATGTAGTGGTTTAGTCCGGCCTATGAAAGGGTTCAGCAATATTCTCGAATGGCGCTCCAACATTGTAGATCTTCATTTCACCTCATGATTTCCTTTTGAAGAAGCCTTTGACGAATGCATAAACTGCATACTTAAGGCACCAGTCATCTAAATCCTCTTGCGCATGTACCAAAATAGAATTCTCGGATCTTGTACAAGGTTTTATTGACTTCCAGGTGATCTCTAGATGTTCCTTCGTGCATGACTTCACGAATCCTCCTCTGCGGAACCACAATTTGTATCCGATATGTGTTTGCATTGAGTGACTTTATTTAAGGATATATCTACATAGATGTAACGAACCTCATTGCGTTCAGTAGCTCCTTAAAGTTGGGCAAGGTTCGAAGTCATAATTTTGAAGACACTACTTTCCCTTCTGGATACTTGAAGGTTTATAGGGTTGCATCGTCAGTGTGCAATAAAACCTTGGCCCATAATTTTTTTTGCACTTCCTTTTAACGCAATAGTTTCGTTCCAGCATGCTCAGCTTCTCTTTGCCGTGCACCTTCTGCAGTAATACGGTTCGGACACCGATGTTGCTGCCTTGCGTATCCATCAAAAAGTTCTTCCAGATTGTGGGTACGCTAGCACAGGTGCATCACAAAACTATTTTTCAGCCTCTTAAACGATGCTTCCTACTGTTTGGTCCAATTAAATCGTTCGTCCTTTTCCATTAGCTGGTGCAAGGTCTTTACAATTTTAGGAACTATTTTTACGCCTGCAGATGAAACCACATGTCGCAGATACTTGTCTTCTGTGCCAAACAAGACACATTTCTTTGGACAGCGCTTCAGATTTGCCGCTCGAAATGTAGAGAACACTTCCCGTTAGTTCTTTATTTTCTCGAAGAAGCCCATGACCCTGAGTTATGGGAGAAACATGAGACTAATTTCCAAGGTGAGACCCTGTAAAATACATTCCAATAGTCACTGAAAAGTCGCTGAAGCATTGCACAGGCTAAATGGCATCACGACGAATTGCCACAATCCAGTCCCCACTGAAAACGCTGTTTTCTCCCTGTCCTTTTTGGTAACCTCTTCTTGTTACTAGCCATTTTTCAAGCCTTCTAAGGAAAACGGTTCGCTTCATATGAACACACCCACAAATGTCTGGATGAATGAATTGATCCGAAGGAGCCAATTTTTTCCGAGGAATCCTTTTATTGCCCGAAAGATAGGAGACGGTTATGGCTGTCGATGTTACGATGGAATAAACTCTGAACAATCTTACTTTATTTTGTTTTTCTAAATAAAGAGCGTTTGTAAACAAATATGGGTGTAAACTCTATTCTCAACATTAGCCAAGAAGCTGATTGGAAAGCACACTTATTCACATCGTTTCGAGAGAAAAACATGTCGCTTGTTTAATTTAATTTGTACAGCGTGCACGCTTTTATTGAACAACCTGAATGATTCGGTCAAGTATTAGTATGCAGATACTTTTATTAAATTTAAAAAGAAGAAAAACGTTTAATGTTTACAGGACATGTGTATCTGTTGGCGCTGAATAATTTAAAGTCGTTCTTTTGTTGCTTTCATGTTTTAAATGTTTCAAAGAAGCTTGATAGCTCATTTAGCTGCATGAAATATTTATAGTAGCTAGTATCCATAGTATTAGCTTAGAGTATTTATAATGAATAATATTTCAAAACATTCAGATTAAATTAAAACTATCTACCAATCAATTAGGGAATTAACATGAACATAAAACAGCAAAGCACAATACAAATAGATAAAAAAACAAAACTGTTGTATTCCCTTCGACGGGATATTTATTATTTTATTTTTGTATGTATATAAGTATGTATTTTAAGCACCAGTTGTGCCCTTCTTCAGTACATTGGACCACTTCTGCACTGAAGAAGGGCACAATTGGTGCTTGAAATACGTATATACAAAAATAAAATAATTAATATCCCGTCTAAGGAAACGCAACAGTTTTGTTTTGTATCTATTGGATAAGGCGTGGAAAACATCGACGACAAAAATAGTTTACAATACAAATGTTTAACAACATCCAATGTTCGTGAGTTTTCTAAGAATGTGCTCCCACAATAGTTACGAGACAAAATTACAAACAAGCAATAAAACATGTAACAATGGACAACAACAACACTTTCTACATACAACACCCAGTTACTAACGAATTACACACAAATTTTGTATAAATACAACATCTAATTGAATTTTGACCTGTTTCAACCAGCCGACAACATTCTTTAAACCCTGTGTGACTTCCGAGGCTTCCGGAAGGGATGTCGATCCATTCTCGACAAGATCGCCCCATTTTGATCGTAGGGTTGCTTGTGATGCAAAACCAGCCATTGTGCTTAAAAAAAGAATTTCTTGATAATTATATAATTACACGTGAGCATTTAAATATTTCGGCATATTATATGGTATATAATTTATTTTAGAATTAATCATTAAAATGAATTTTAGATTATTGCTCTAGTGAATTTGGATCAAATTTTGTTAAACATGAACAAAATGGCGGATATTTAAGAGGATTTTAAATAAATTGAACAATTTATTTACAAAATAAAATTTGACATCATTCTGATCTATCTTTAGAACAGTTTTTAATTATCAAAATTCTTATCAATGAAATATTTTCATGTAGAAGTGTCTGATTCGTGATCTCAAAGAACTTTGAAATACGAAATGTAGAATATCACCTGTCCTGTGCATTGAATAAACTGTGAATAAACTCTTAGGCTATTTCCAAAAAAAAGCTATTTATCCGGCCAACTCGGCAAAAAGCAATAAACCAGGGTGACGCCCATCGTATCTAGCCATAAATGCTATGGTGCTCAGTAATTGTAATATACTATAGTAGATGCTAGGGACGTAATTGTTAACAGTTCCATAATTTCGGATTGCTGTGCTCGAAACGAAATCCTTGCCGGGTGGTTTTTGCCGAGTTGGCTATGAAACACGATGAGGACGCAGGATTGATTCTAGGAACAAGGGATGATCCTACCGTCAACTATGATATTGCTTCGATTACAACAGTTTTTAATAATCCATCGGTTCAACAATGAGTTTTTAGTATTAATGATCGAACAATTTGCTGATTTCTAAAAATAAATGCATTTGAAGTTCAACATTGCTGATTTACCTTAAACTAATTACGTCCACATTTTTTCAAAAAAAAAAAAACAGTACCGACCGGGAATCGAACACACGACCTCACCTTCACGAGCTAGTTGCGCTACTTCCTCCGATACACCGCTTCTCTCAGATGTAAACACTTACTAATAGATAAACATCGCTGAAAACCTTAAATGCTTTTTTCTCAAAAAAGGGGGTATTGCGGTCTAATATTTTAAGGATCGAATATACTTGACGTCTTCTACTTATGTGCCAAATTTCATCTAGATCTGAGTGGATGAGTCCGTGGACTCTCCTTGTGAGTCGTTAAGAGTCGTTAAAAGTTAAAAAAAAAATCTGTCTCAAAACCATTTCGTAAAGTTAGTCCTATGCTAAAAAAAATTAAT
Source organism: Oxycera nigricornis (assembly GCA_963942545.1). NCBI lineage: Eukaryota > Metazoa > Arthropoda > Insecta > Diptera > Stratiomyidae > Oxycera > Oxycera nigricornis. The sequence continues at coordinate 112,914,278 of OZ012659.1, read as the reverse complement.
ACTTTTTCAAAGCATTTGTATGCGAGTTTTATGTACTTTGGGTTTAAGGCAACTTCATTAACTCATACTTGTGGAAAAAAGTCGCAAATGTCTTTATGTCGATTGATATTCCTTCTAAAGCCAATGGTGCGATGAAAATAGTGCGTAGATATTGCCAACATTTCTTCTACGAACGGTTGACCTAACATCTAGTGCGCATTCTTGTTGTTGACATGGAAGCGTTCATCCCTCAGTTGCCGCACAATTGATATTTCGGTTTAGTCCAGCCAAACGGTATTTTAATCGTGCATTTTGGGTTGGCAAGCCGATTTTTTATACAATATTTAGTCAGTTTAACGTCGAGCTTAGATTCAAATTTCTGAGATTGCAGATCCCTTTCACCCATTTGGGCGCCATTTTGAAAAGAAGAATAGGTGGGAAGCCACCATATCTTTGTAGTCATGGCTCCAACAAAAAAGGTGCGTGTCCAAAAGGGATTGATACCGGATCTCTAGAAACTTGAATTTATAGTTGCTACCATCCGTTTTACGGACGCCAATTGTACTTATTTTTGATCAATATTTTCGTAAAATGAAGCTAATCATGGTTTATAAATGATCACACATTAGGGGCCATTGGTAAACTTTTAACTTCCCTCTCCCCCATGTAACACTTAGTAAGTAGACTTCCCTTTTATTACGTAACAAATTCGTCGTGCCCTCTCAAAATATTAAATTTTTTAATCATAAAATATTAACAATGTAAATACATACTCTTAACCAACACCACTTTTTTATACTACATTTATTATAAAAAAATAAAAAAATATTGAGAAAAATAACTTTTACTTATTTTAACTAATTTTACACTTTGTTACATTATAATTTGGCAGCCCCTTCATGTAACACTTAGTAACATTTCCCCCTCCTCCTTCTAGTGCTACGTAAAATATGGGTGGCCTCTAATCAGTAGAAGCAAAATAATGTGTCTACCATCAACGATTCCTAGTCTGTATTTCCAAAATTATGGCATTTGAAACAGAACTGCAATTCCATTAAACATTCATCAACTCCACCCCATGGAGTACGGATACCATACTAACATACTTGCATCAAATATAAATATTTTAGCAGCACAAACACATACCGTTACACAGCATGCAGTATATTTGCTGGTTTTGAGCCCGTTCCTTATCCATAAAACAGAAAACCTTTCACAGGATGCCGATATATCCTCCCGACTATCTGCACATACATAGTATGTATGTATGCAGCACCTACATTTGTGCGATTTTATATGCATGCCATTTGCATTCAAATCATCACATCGAAAATAGTCTGACCTTTTTCCAGCAATAAATTTCATCGAAAACGGTTAATAGAGCAATAATTCCGTTTTCGAAATAACATTTTATTTCTCAGAATTGCATTTAAAATCCAATTACAAAAGTTCCCGAAAATCAATATTTGCACATCGCCTAGTGCAGAAAAATTCATGGTTGCAAATTCGCCGAATACGCAATTGAATAGAAGAGTTTGGAAAAAATGCGATCCTATTCGAAGTAGAAATCGAAACTTTTCAAGCAATAGCAACAGGAAATGTTGAAACAAACAATGCACCTATACTGAATATTAATCTGATGCATAGGCAATATTTGTTGAACAGTTTTTAGGGATGGAAGGCTTTTGTTTGGTTTATTCGGCAATCTGATTGACTATTCCAAACATAAAACAATCAAGATGAAACTATGTTGCAAAATATTTTAATATTATTATTTATTGTTTATTTTATTCCTTCATATCCTTCATTATATTATAGATCAACTGCTTACAGTTAAAATAAACAAACAAATTAAAGCTTAATTTGTATTTATTCGTATAACGTATAAGCCAATTCACTTTAAACGGGACCATAACGATTCTATATGGATAACATTCTTTTATTCAGCATAAAAAATATCTTTTCTTGTAATCATTAAGACCGAAATTCACAAAAAAAAATTTCAATCCACTTTAACCAATGTTAATTAGTTGAAAATTTACTCAAATTGTCGTTGAATAGAAATATTAGACTGGGCCAGCATTTTCGAAATTATAGTTAAAGCCTACAATGTTGCAACCATGGAAATTTATTCAGGAGATTTTGGTACGATAGTAAAGATTTGATTGATGAGAAGAACTATGGCCTATCAAGGTAAACGATTTTTTGAATCCAGTAACCAATGATGATTTTGAAAAAATCAAACCAATCTAAGTTGCAATACTATTAAATGGTCCTTATAACGAATAAAGCGCATCTAACAGTATTCTTTACTTTTCAGATTCATGCATTAAACGTAAACGATTTTAGAGCACGGATGAATTGAATTTTTTGGAAAAGCATACTGTTTTCGTGTTTCACTTAGTTTGTGACAATTTTCTTGGAACAAACACTGATTCTGAGTCTGGTGATAGGGTTCCGAACTTGCCATATTTAAATGAAACTCATAAAATAGGCTTTAATTGAATTTTCAGATTGATTATGCTTTGGTTAGTCTGGTTGAATCTATCCATCCAATAAGAATTAGACGTGCTATTATGAATAAAAGTCTCACGAAGACCATGATATGTTTTAATTCCATGAATGTAAGTTTTCTAGTTTTTCAGTTGAGCTTTGTAGCAGCACTACCTTCTTGGCAGCTGAGGAAAGAATTTTTCCCTGCCATAATTTTTTCCATCATGTATGATAGAAATAAAATTCATAGAATAATTTTCTTCCAATTCAAACATAAGAATAAGACATGTGCTATGTATTAAAGTACGGACTCTACAAATGGGTTTAAGTTGGATTTTCACATGAAGACGTCTATAAGTTCGATATAAATACTGCGCGTATCCGTCAATTTTGAGGGATACCAAAAAGGTCCAGGGAGATTAATAATATTGGCATACTATTCTTATTTTGAGCTAAATTTGATCCATCATGAGGTAGCGGTAATGAAGCAGAAGTCACATCATTAGAAATTTAAGGAGACTCCATAACGAAAGCAGTGTATCTAGGCATTGAACGAAATACGAAGAAGCAAAGAACACCTTCGTTCTATTCTGGTTCAACCACTGGCGCGTGCGTACGATGCTAGTTTTTCAGGACAGAAATATTTTATTGTGATTTATAGAGTGTATAACACAACAACTGATGCTTAACGGATAACTGCTTCAGTTTTTTATACATTTGGAACGATAAATACTAAAATATCAAAATAGAATCTATGCAACTGTAATCGGGAAGATGAAATGACGACGAAAACGTGCGCTTTAAGTTCCATTAAACCTACAGTAAACTACCAAATTATTGATAGGCCAACAAATCCCTCAACATTGTATTTTATTAACAATTTCAAACATTTCCGCATCAAATCACTGTACTCTAGTTTCCTTACAATGTAGCATTTAATTTGTAGGAAAACATTCAGTCATATTTCAATAAAAGATGAAGAGTAGTGTGACGAAAGTATTGACAAATAGAAGATACTCTAAAAAAGTGAAAAAGTTCACCTGTTAAGTTAGAGACGTGTAAATAACAAAAGGACGAAACAAAATAAGATTATCATTGAAGTCCTTAAAATGGTTGCTGGTTAACATGTAAAGAGTTATGATTGCCGTGAGATCGAAAGAGAGCTAGAAAAAAGTCACGCAATAGTAGAAAAATATAATGCAAACATTTAAAGTTACAAACTCTAGGAAAACCCTCAAATACTCATTAAAAGTATGAAAAATTTTGGCCTCTCAAGCTACTCATATTTTGTGATCGACCATCCGACCGAATTATACAAAAAAACTTTAACCGTTGAATTATTCTCGTAAGACCTCAGCAATTTTTAAGCTTAGAAGAAAAGGTAGAATCTCTCATTTAGAATTAATTCTATTCGATGATACCTGTATAGTTTCTGAATTTTTCTGCACTTGTACTTTTTGGTGCGAAGCCGATTTAATCCCGCTGCTTAAGGGGCCACTAAGGGATGAGAGCTACTGTAAAAAAATGTTCTAGATTTTCTTCTTCTTCCATAGTACGATAGGTACATACATATATGCTTCAAGAATGCGTGTTTAAAATTTCAGATCCATATTTATATTATTTTTCTTTCTACAGCGCTCGCAGACATTGTAGCCGCTCGAATATCTGTCGTAAAAAACTGTATTTAAAGTACTATCTAAATCTATATAATTACGTAATAGACTAATAATCATCGAACGAAGTAAATATAGATCCAATATCGTCATATTTTATAATAAACTTTACACTCGTGTTTTTTAAGATATGTGCAAAAATTTCATTAAAAACTTTAAACGTTATTTTTTCGAAACGTACTTTTTCATTGTGCGTCATAAAATTGTAAGAAAGCCAATCAGCCGGTTCACTCCAAACTTTGCACACTATTTTTTAAGTATTTAATATAGACCTACTATCGGAGTTTAAAACATTGTTATGGAGATTCGGGAATCATTTTTTCCTTTCCGAATATAACGCAAATCGACACGTCTCGTCAACAAAATTGTCTTTACTGCAATAATAGGTTATTTCTTTCCTTTATAATCAAGATTAAAAAAAATTTTCTTGCTACATACATACTTATATACTTGCAGATGGATATTTTAACTAAGATATTACGAGGCACAGTTTGAATTTTTATATTTGGACTGCGTGCATGCTACACTAGTATGGCGGTCATTTTGCTTTTAAAAAATTTTTTACAATAAAATCGTTAACTTTAGACTTCAATAAAGAAGTACATATAGTTTCAAATTAATATGAGTAATAGTTTTTTAATCGATTTTTTTTTAAAAAAAAGTTGCGTTTTTAGCACTTTAACAGTTGTTTAGTATCCTAAGAATGAAAATATAATTCTATAGTAACTTTTAATAAGATACCTGATACAGAAGTGTGCACCCAAGCTTAATATACAAAAGGCTTCAAACCCAGTGAAAATTTATGTATGTAAACAAAGCAGTTATTTCGATTTTTCAATAGTTTATTTTTTTCATGTACTTTATGTGTTAGTTATTATTAAGGTCATTTAAATCTGTATAGTTGAAGCGAGTATGATTCGGACAGGTGAGATTAATAACTAAAATAAGAGTGCAGTCTCATTAACCAAACTGAACAATCACATTTCTGAAAGCATGCACTCTGTTTTTCCTTTACATTCGATTTATTTTCATACGTTCTTTACGAAAAGAATAATGAGAACAGTGTGTTCATCTTAAAGTCACGTATGTTATTTCAATGCCGATGCACTCTTCGTAATGAATATTGTGTTTCAAAATATGGTTAATTTAAAACATCAGCTAATCAATTGTCATACCGTATAAATCCTGCAAGCCTAAATGGAGACATTTGATTGAAACGGCAATCACCTACGCATTCATGAAAGATACAAACCAATTTAAAATAAGTATTTTAATAATCGCCACTATATTCGTACTGCCAATCACTTTAAAATTTTATTATTTCACGTCACGATCAAATTCATTATTTCCTTATATGTTCAAGTTCAAGATCAGCACGCATAGCGAAAATAAACCTCGCCATTGAAAACGTAAATGATTCGGACAGGGACAAGCACTTGAACTAATTTCATTCGAATTGCCTTCTCTTATGTGAAGATACACCTCAAAGATAGTTTCACAAGTACACTAATGTGTCCACGTCGCGTACACTCGAATCTTTTCACTATCAACAGGTATCACGGTGTATCAAAGATATTCTAGCGAGCGCGCCAAGCCGAAAGATAGTTTCGTGGCACCAGAAAGAAGGTCACTAGCCACACGTTCAAGATTCTGATCAATTACATCACTGCAAGTACTTTAGATAATAATTTATGTAATTATTTCATTCAGGATGCACGACCCACCGAATTTTAGCTGTGAATTGTGCGACTGTCTCTAATCTACTAACAACTTAATATTTTTAGTGTTGCAAAATATTTATTAACACTATATGAATATGTAGCATCAAAACAATAACATTGGCAGCGAATACTTCTCACATCGTCACTATCTTTTATTGTTAATTCGTTCTGCACAGTTTTTCGGATGTGTGCTGCCGTTTATGATGATTTTAAATTGTCTGAATATTATCTCTAATGGGGCAGTTAAGTTTTAAAGCATGACGAGAGTGAATTATTATATATAATTTAGTATTGATTTTGAATGAAAAGTATTGAAAACACCATTAAATTTTCAAACTATTTCAAAAATGATATTATTTCGTTTCAGATTAATATTTTTTATATTTTGTGTCGATGGAAAACGAGCTTGACTCTTATGCAGAGTGATTGTTCTTAGTGAATATTTTCCACAGCTGAGCAGAAATACCTAAAGTATTTTATAAAGTGAAGCGTGAACCATATTTAACATCTCAACTTTTTTGAACTATTTATTCGAATTTTCAATTTTAGACATTAGTAATTAGAACACAATGCCATATTTAACTTCTTTTTTGATTGCATTTTATTTCCATAAATAACAAAATGAAATGATGTGCTTTTTGTCGATAAAACAAAATAAATTTAACCTTTCAATGAAATGCATATTATTATTATTATTACATATTATTTACTTTTGATAGTTTAGTCATTTCCAGGAATCAAATAAATTTCAAGAACACTTTTTCAACGAAGATTCTGTTTTTCCTAAAGACTTTAAAGAAAATATATTTGTTCAAAGGTCTCATTTTTTCTCATCTAAGGTTAAAAAGTCTTGAATGCCGTACAGTAATCCCTTCTCAGACACAAAATTATTGCTCATTTGGTTCTCAAAGAATTTTTGAGATGAAAGATGGGTGCCATTCCCAAATCTCCTCGATAAGACCCTAGTTTCGGATAAGCAACACCCAATATAGATCAGAGAGTTGAAATTTAGGGAAAATCAACCAGAGACGTACTTCAAAAAGTACTCAGCCTACCAACAAGTATTCCTTAGCGAACGCAAAGCGAACCGCGATGTTTTGATGAGAACCCAGCTAACCCCTCGTTAAGGGGTCTACCCACTTTAAGCAGTGTAAAAACGGGTCATTTTCAATAATTTTTTTGATTGGTTTAAATTATAAATAACTTCACTCTCGTAATACACAAAAAATATGTTTTTTATTAATTTATGTGAGTTTTTATCAATGAAAATGCTGGTTTAAAAAATGTCGAAAAAACGAGAGGGGTGTGAGCTGTTTATGAAATTTTCGAGATGGTTGGTGTCAAACAAAAAAATCAAATAGTTTTAGGTTCAGTATGTTAATAGCTATAGCGCGAATAGGGCAATTTTTGATTTTTGCAAAATTGACAAAATGGCAGACATTTTTCGAAAAGTACGAAAAAATTTGCTTTTTTTCATCGTTTTTGGGCCAAAAAAATACATTAAATCGAAATTTTGAAACACCCCCTTTTCGCGCTATAGTTGTTGTCAGAATGTCTGGTAAAAATAGAATCGGTTCAGTAGTTCCCGAGATTTTATCAACGCGGCGTCGAAAAACGTTGTTTCGAGAAAAACGCAGTTAAAGTTTTTTTTATGAAGAATCGCACTCAGGTGACAAAGTGAAAGTTGCCCAAAAATACAGTTGGCCAGCTTCGATCATTATAAAATTTTAATATGATATTTGTGTTTATATACATATACTCGTTCTTTCAAAAATGCAAGAAAAAAATCGATTTTTTGAAAATGATAAAGAGGGTAGACCCCTTAAGTTTTCTCGAAAAGTTCGCTAGGAGCTCGTGACCAGCTCACTTAACGCCAGGTACCTTAAAACGTAAATCTATGTTAAACATTTCGATTTTAATTTTCGCAAAAATTACAATAACTTCCCTACTGGGAAGTTAAAAATCATTTATAATTATTTTGTAGAGTCAATACGGAACTGTAACCATTTTGAGAAATGCCTTAAACATATTCAAATAATTTCCTTCCACACAATGGTTTTTCATGAAAAACGTGATCAGAATTCCTGCTTGAAAGCATTTTCCTATTAGAACAGGGCAGAAAACGACTACATTTGGCTGTTAAGGGCGCACACTGATTTTTGCAGAAAGTTTTTATAAAATAGCACTTCACCTATCAAATGCATTGTACAAAAATAAAATCGGACTATAAGGGCGGCCTCAGAAATTTTTGCTAAACTTGGTAATCAACTCTAAAACAGTGATGGGCGGCTGCGGACTCAGTGGATGGAAACGAATTTTCTATATGCTTTAGTTTCTGACTTACAGGATTTCAAAAAATTTGATTCTTTTGAAATATATTTAGATTGCAAAATTATTATGCGCAATTTACCGAATCGATTTTGATGAAAATTCGTATGCTAATTTATTATATTATAAAAAAATTCTAGGCGGACAATGAAGGTCCTAAGTGCATTTTAATTTTTACCCAATTATATCTCATAGATAATTTAATTACGCAACTTTTATGTCATGAAAACGTGGCTCTAAAATGAACCATTTTAAAGTTAGGAGTAAGAAAAGTAGGAGTTTTTAAACATTTTGATTTTTTTTATTAATGTTCACGACTTTTTTGAGAGGGAGGATAAGTCAATTATTGTTAAACGAGTTATTTCACAACATTTTTTGCAAAAATCAGTGTGTCCCCCTCAACAGTCAACTGAAAACAGATCCGCCCTGGTCTATATTTTGAATATGAAGAAATGTATGAGATATTTATTTACCTAAAGCATTTTTCCGGATGTGTTATACACATATTAAACAATGTATCTCTTTAATTAGGTAAATGATCGAGAAAATGTAAAACCCAGCTCAAATCCATGATAGCAGTCTAATTTTCTGATTGTAAGGACGAAGATTTCCATGGTAACTTCATTGTAGATTGTTTTCAATATTCGCTTCGATTACTATTGATTGAAAAATTGAAATTCAATTCAATTCAAGTTTAATGAATATCCATGCAATTTAATCACTTCTTCACTTCACTTCACTTTCGCAAAATTCAATTAAAAGGAAGTAACTTTCAATGAGTTGCGTGCACATAAATGGTTTCACATTAAAATCCATTCCATAATTAACATTTTACTTGAATATTGAATTTATAAATGTTTGTTACGAGAATATAAATTGATATGTAAATATTCTTTTGAAAAACTATCAAAATAAAATATTTCATCCAAACTACGCAAAGAACAAAACATACCAACACACTGTTTGTTTATATGAAGTAACAAGCTAAATTTATCATCAACACTTTTTCAATCTTCAAAAAACTTTTACTTAAATTAATTTTACATCATTTTCAAGAATTTTAGAACACTTTCAACACCTTGATGCTATAAATAAATTTAATTCTCTACGAAAATATTCAAATAGCCAGAACGGCTACTCTGTATTTAAACATCAGCAATCTGTATCTAAAATACAATGTATAGATAGAAAGATCTATCTATAGATTGTTAGGTTATTAATTCAGTGCCAATGAACAAATGCTGATCTGTTTAAACTTTGATTTTAAATATTTATTTTAGCAAATTAAGATATCTTTGTTTATACACTCAGTTTATTTGTATTCGCTGATAAGGTTGCGTTTGAAGTTATCCTATTTGCTAATATTGAACAGTAAGAAATAAAAGCCATGCAGTTTTTGGTAATTGAGAAATTTTTAAAGAATAATTCGCATTTGTGTAGAAATTTCTGGAATCATTTCATTTGAATTTCCAAGGAAATATTTTTTTTAATTGGATGGCTTTTTAAAACTGAATTACAAATGTTCGTGATCTATTTTGCAAAGTTATGAGTTTATGATCAATTAGAACATTTGTAAACCTTTCAACAAAAGACAATAAAAATTATGTGGCAGTTTTTACATTCGTAAATTACATACGTTTCCTTTCTATTTTAAAATTAACTAAGTTTAGTATTTTTTGTTTAAGGTACTAGTCCACTTTATAATTTTAAAAATGGATATATTTTTGTTGCATTTTTCGACTTCTCAGAACTTCGAAAACGAACTTTAGAAACATCTTTTCGAAATTCGAAAGTTTAATATATAAATTACGACCTGGAGTGTGTGCGCGTTTTCGGCTCTTTTTAGGTGCTCGATCAGCTGTCAACCGAGTAGCGTCTCTTTCAATTCCCTTCTCTAAAATACCGCTTTCTCCTATATAAATTATATTTGCGGCTTTATTACCTGTGCTCAGTGCTAATTGAAACTTCTTTACATCAATTGCGTGTCATTGAAAAATGCCACCGAAAAATCAATATCGTAAAGGAAGTAAAGGTTCGAAATTGAGAAAACGTTTAATACGTTTTTCTCGAAACAAGGTTTTTTAACACGGCAGACAGACGATCTCCGGATCTACTGAACCGATTTTCAAAAACTTTGATGCATTTTGTTTATTAGCGTATATTACATCGTACATCACCAGAATATGAAAATTGAAAAATAAAATTTTGGCATTAAAAAAACCACGAAAAAAAGTATCGATTTTTGACATTTTTTTCACAAGTTCGCCCTTTTTTTAACTAATTTTTTTTGAAATGGTCGTGGACTACGATGTGAGAGATGTTGCTTTTTGAAGTCCCGTTATAAAAATTTGTTTCAGATCTACCAATCCATAGATTATCTATCCGCCGTAGAGTAACGATTTGTTCAGCACCCTCTATAAAGGGACTAATAATTAAAAAAATAATTTTTTTTTGTATTATTCAAACATTAAATAATATTATTAAAAAGGTTTCATGTTAATATATAATTAAGGAGTATTTTTTTGAAATTTTTTTTTTCGCTTTCTTAATTGGGTTGATATCTTTAACGCTGAGTATCAGTAGTATTGAGCACAGCTTTAAACTTCTGGCGTAAATTGGTTTTTTCAAAGACCTGCATTAACATATTCAAAAATCATGATTTTGAATAACCCTTAAGGGTTTAATTTCAATCAAAACATTTTTGAAAGTTATATTTGTGCTCTCCTAGAAAAATGCTTACTTCCTCACAAGCAAATATAGATTCAAAATAAAATCCGCCGTCATCTGTTTGCGCACCTTGAATTACTTGAATTACTTTCTTTAAAAAAAATTATTTGTGGGTCTTTTAGCCAAGGGTTTACATATTATGTGTGAATTTCAAGTCGATATCTTATTTAGTTTAGGAGTCAGCCTCTGAAACTAAAACAATGCTGGGCGGCTGCGGATTCCGTCGGTGGAATCACAGTATAGGTAGACCCAGTATGTAATGTTTCATGTAAAGGCACACTATCAAGTACGGCCCGCGGTTTTACGGGACAAAGTCATATGTTTTCCTTCATTCATCATTCATCATGTTGGTTTTCATTTATCATATGTTTGCTGCCATTTATGACAAAATGGCAGCTATCTACTGGTCGGGGCACTGCCAGAACTCGTATATGCACGTTTCATGCTAGGCTTGAAAAACGCCGTTAGAAACTTCGGTTCACTGAATTACAATGGTAAAACGTCTTCGCTGACACAAATTTCAGTTGCTTTTAACAAATTGATTGAGAGAAAAAGCCAAAATGACTGAAAAAATGTCTCATGTGTTGAAGTGAAAGATGAAGTCCGCGAAAGTGCTTTATCCTCTGCAAATCTGGCAGTGCTTGGCATTCGTTTGTTTTTGCAAGCACATGGCACCATTTTTTGGAAGGAAATTTCGTGTTTGAAGGCTTCGATTGCATACTGGGTCTTACCTATACTGTAGGTGGAATCATGATAAAACCAGGCTGAATCCGCAGCCGCCCAGCACTGTTTTAGAGTATATTACCAAGTTTAGCAAAAATTCCTGCGGCCGCCCTAATAATCCGTTTTTAATTTTGTGAAGTGCATTTGATAGGCTAAGTGCTTTTTCATATGTGAAAAAAATTCCAACTTCCATATGTTTTAGTATTTGACTTTCAAGATTTTAAAAATTTTGATTTTTTTTTTAAATAAATTTAGATTGCAAAATTATTATGCAAAATCTACTAAATCGAAAACTTGTGTGCTGTTTTATTATATTATAAAGATTTTCTAGGCGACCTATGAAGGGTCTTAAGTGCATTCCAAATTCCTTCTCTTATATTTATGCTATTGTGAGACAAGGGTATAAATTTTTAAATTATCTAACCAATCATATCTCATATAAAATTAATTTATGCAACTTATATTTTCTGATAACTTTGCTCTAAAATGAATCGTTTTCAATTTAGAAGTGAGAGAAGTAGGAAAACATCGATTTTTTACAATTTTTAAACATTTTGATTTTTTTATTAAAGTTCCCGATTTGTTTGAGAGAGAGGATAAGTCAATTATTGTTATACTAGTTATTCCACAACTTTTTCTGCAAAAATCAGTGTGCGGCTTCAAGCCAATAGCATAAATCAATTGAAATTAAATTTTATGACTCTGTGCACTTCACACGTAAAGTATTTTTATATATATTTAATTCAGCTAGAAAAGGTCAACGTAAATACATATTCACATGTTTTTTCCGCAACTCAGCCAAAAAGTCACTTATAGAAAAATTCACCTGAAATGAAGATTAAATATCATATCTCCCAAACGGCCATTTCGTGTTATCAAGCTTCCTAGAAATAAAAGCATTATTCCGCACTCAGGCACTCAACTAAGGATTGAGGTTGGGAATATGGAAGTTAAAAGTTCTGTGTTATTTCTTTTTTTTTTAAATACAAGAAGAGTAGATTTATTTCAACTTTGACCTTTCACCGGGCTAGCAGTTAAGTCGTCACGACGTAGTTGCTGTCGTCCTGACTGAGGAAATTTGTTATGGCAAATACATTTTAGGTATTTACACGCTGAACTCTTGCCAAACTGACTAGCATGGACGAGGAGAAATTAGGTCAATCGGATTTTCAGTAAAGAGCGAGACTTTCCATTAACTCTTGACTTGCCAACATTTCAGCAAATTTATGTGAAATATGTTGTGCCCGTTGAAATAAAGTGTGAGTCCTTCTATAAACTAATTTTGTCTGCCAATGAAATTACGAGCCAAGAAAAGGAAACAAGATCAAAGTGAAGTAAATATTTATTCCGGGGATACAGGTGTTCCTTGACATTCCTGTCCGACCTTCTTAATTGTCCTAGTGCCAAGCAGATAGTCGCAAGATTGAATTCCTTGAAATATGAGCAACTGAACTGTTGAATTGGGAGTTAATGATGGGCAAACTGATTAAATAGTGACAAAATGAAACGTGAAACCCACCATGGAGTCATCATTGTTTGGGGAATAGTCGTAACCCAGCACCAATAGAAACCTGAAATGACACAGAAACCTATAAAAACAAATTGAATTCCACTTTTGAAGAGTTTTCCCAGCATGAAAGGATCAACATTCACTTATGTGCACATATGTATGTATGAATGTATATTTTATTAAGGAATGAAAATAAGTACATACCCAGCAGTTAAGTCAACTGAAAATTCCTTCCTTAACTTGAAGGAATTTCACAGAACAAAGTCCTTAACGTGTGATGACTCTTACGTACCGAACTTATGTCCTCTTCCTGTTCACGGAAATGTTTACAGGAAGGAGGGAATTCAAGAATTCATTATCTTCCGAAATGAGTAAACTTTGATACTCGTCTGTTTCATTATTTCGTGATTTATTGCCATTTCTTTGAATTTGCCAAGAAAACTTGCACAAAGGACGAATTGCTTAGGCAATGGGCTTAAATTAGCTTTGGGAATTCTGAATGAATATCACATTTAATATTTTCGTGGAATACATTTTATACACATCAATTGTGTAGGCATACTTATGTTTCTTGTTTATTTCAACTTTAATATTAGAATTCAATTCTTGGAGAAGTAAACGCTAAACTTGACAACTCCCAGAATTTAATTGAATTAAAGCTACCTTTAGCTTGCGATCGTGTAGGCTTGTGTGGGAGTTTCATTTAAATATGAAAGATAACACGAGTCGACGAGAGTCTGTTTCTTAATAAGAGGGTGGTGTCTATGAGAAAATATTAAATTTAATTGTGCAGCACGTTTTATTAATGCATTGTAAATTCAGGACAATTTAAATAGGTCATACGAATAATCGATTATGAATTTAGAAACTCTTTGAATAACATCTAACAGTTCCGAAAATACGTTTTATTATCCCCTTGAACTTTTTATAAAAACAGGAAAATTAATCAATGAAAAACAATAATTATGGAGCATGATTCGAAACATTAAATCGATCTTGCCTAGGTGATTAAGGTGGTTGTCTGAGACTGGAGTGATACCTATATGTGGTCAGGCAGGACGTTGAAGCAATGTTTTAATATCGTTTTCACATTATTACAAATCAAATCACAGACTATTGTATCCCTGGGGTAAACTTTTACAAAAGTTTTTCAATTGTGACGGAATTATTTTTAGGTGGTTCAGTCTATTTACACTGCAACGAAACTACATCGTTTTGGTATTATTCGTGATTTTGACCATTATCGGATTTAAATCATAATTTTTTTTATATATTTCCAAATTACCGCCGGAAAAAAATCACGGATCAAAACAAGCTCTTTATCGATTTAGACAAATGCAATAGATGACATTAGTTAATATTTTTAAATTCACCACCCTGTCTGACACAATATGTCAAGGAAGCGCAGTGCTCCTGCAAAAAAATGGAATTCAAACAGATGTAAATGCAAAGAACTGTTTCGAATGTTTTTTCATCGACTTTTTCTTTGATTTTCAAGAGGAATAATGACATTCCTGCGATTACATTCATTCATAAGAGGTTTTATAAATATTTAGACATCAATTATTTTGAAACTGCAACTGTTGAACATGTGTATCTGACAAACAAAACCATCTTAATCCTATGCGAACGGTCAAATGCACTTAGAAATGCGTCAATCATAAACACGTATTTTCGGGACGATGTAAACGGGCTATCACCGACAATACCACCTGAGATAGTGTGATGAGGTAGGATCGTTGGTTTTGAATCGTCTTGCGTTGCTTTTGGTACTTTGTTGTTATATTCCTCTCCATGTTGACTATAGATTTCCATGATGAGTATATATGAGATAAAAAAAAATTATAGAGGGCATGTTTGATAATGAAACGGCCGGAACAATTTTGATGCCACTGGCCAAAGAATAAACATGCCGATTGTATTACCTGAAGTGCCGATTTATTGGCACAATCCGGGGAAGTCTTGAAAGAGTGCCGAGACGGAAAGGCACTAGTGAAACTAGTTCGAGTGTTCTCAAAAGATTGTATTTTATTGGACTTTTACTTGCTATTTATACAATTTCTTAATACTAACACCCGTAGGTGGTCAAACACTTATGTCCTAATTAATTCCCCTAAATTATGTATTTCACGATGTGATGCATTCACAGATCCAATAAGTTATCACTAATGGTAAACTTCCACATGACAGTCGCAACTAAAAAGGCAATGTCTATGCTCGCAAGGAAAGATCTCGTGGTGATAAGCGCTATCTGTCCATTCATGAAGGATGTATTTATTGATGATAAATATATCGCTTTAATGTTTGAAAGATGCCCTTTAATGTTTGAAAGGGATACGTCACAATACTTGTCTCATAAAGTAAGAATTCAAACCGTGTTTCAGAATAAAACGAGCATAGAAAGCTTGTGTCGCTGCGTGTCTACGTACACGAGTTGCTGACACACAATTGCGGCCACGCAACAATGCAGCTTCCCAATTTCACATGGGGAAAATCCGATGCGTGTTTTCACTCATTCCTTCGCGCACGAATTTAAAAACGAAAAAGATAACGATGCAGATTAGAACACTAATACTCATGCAAAATTCCACATAGTCGCATTGTATAACAGATGCGTAGCAGATTTTCTCAAGTATCCGTGCTACTTATTATCTGTCTCTCAGGACGAGGAACTGTCGAATTATTTGCATCGACAGGTCGATCTTACAATGCGTACGTTGATCGGAATTTCGCTAGGAATCTGGATGCCGTGCTGAAGTTGTTTCAGCAATAATATACATATAGTCAACGTGTATTGGTGGTTTAGATTCGTGTAACTATCTGGTAAGTTTCACTTCTGTAGATCTTCTTCTCTTCGTCTCGTAAAAGGTAAATACTGAGTAATGAAAGTATCTTATATGTCCCACTATTTTAGGTTTCATCAAACAAACAAAAACGTTTTTGCGTGATATCTACCCACCAATGTTTTCAAATACAATTTAATTATTGAAGTTCCAATTCAACCTCACAAAGTCATTGACTTGTAATTGAAGACCAGAATTGGAATATTTGAAATTCGAATACTTACATTCCCCAATAAATTGTTCGATTTGTCTCTGACCGAAAAGCACTATTCCATTTGCTCTGACATCCAGCAACAAATTCAATAGAACCACTGCCATTATTCCGCAGAATATTCAATATTATGATTATGTTTATATCGCCAAATAGCACTGCAAATAACCACTACCGGCCATCATCATTTCTGCAATTTTCCACTTAATAGATCACACCGGGCAGTAATGAATGTGCGAGACGTTATTTGATTTTGTGGCTTGTTAACAATCCATTCGACACTTCTGACTAATAAATTATAATGTTGATTGAAATGATATATACATATACTTCCATAAATATAACGCACCTAACGCCACTTACCTAATTATGCATGGAGAGTAGACGACGAAAATTAAATCCTAAAATGAGAATTTTACGCAAGCATAATTGTGACGTGGTAGTGAATGAGGAATGGTAGTGGTTAGAGGTATTATTTGATCTTCAACAATTTTTGGTGTACATATTCTTCTACAGTGTACACAGCATCATTCCAATTTTTGCTGGCTTCTCATTAATTAATTTTTTGTACGTTGAACATATTTTCACAAACTTATTTTGGGCTTTAATGACTTCAATTTTGGTAATAAAATATTTGTGAATTTGGATAAAAGTGTATATATATATATATATATATATATATATATATATATATATATAACGTACATGCTACGCAGATACTGCTATGAATAATCGAGAGAAATTTTAAAAGTCTACTATAATAAACGACAAATTTACGCGTTTACGACGACATGAATAAATTAAATTACATTGCTCGGAATCATAAAGCATTTTCTTGGAAAACTCAATCAAAGCCAGCAAATTAAGTATTTTTTTCTACGTTGTAAAATTGATTTTTGCAATCCGTTACTTGGTTTCTTCTGTGTACATTTATCATATTTTCCTACCTACGAGTAGTCGTCCTGCATCTTTTTTTCGAAGTTCTACTGAAATTTTATTCATTTACTTGAGTGAAATCATAGCACGTATTCAAATACTGGAAAATTTCATTAGCACAGTACGTCGCACGGCAGAAAAAATATGTTGGATTTCGTCTTTATTACCATTTTAAAATTCTTTATTCGGGAAGCTTTATTCTTTTTCATAGAAACGTGCTGTAGTCAACATGTTGATTTTCTGTATTATTTTAGGTCAGTCGCGTACTCCTATTAATTTGACCTTAAAGATTGTGTTTCTTTCGAAATACTCGACAATATTTTTTAATATTTACATAAAATGAAGAGATTTATGCATCCGATATAAAATATAAAAAGATCAGGTCCAAAAGCAACAAATATTTCATTAATTTTATCAAAAAAGTTTTAAAAACGTCACAAAATTTTCACACAAAAATATTCGTACACTTTACTGTTCTACAACTTGCATCACATTTTTATGTATGTACGCACATACTGTCCAAAAAACCGCTACGCACAGACCGCGAAGTTGTTATTTTCTTTGTCTATCATTTTGTATCGAGTCATTGAAAGTTTAGTGGCGATTTGATGAGATTTTGGAAAGTGATTTTAAGAATGGGCCGGAAAGGAAAAGAAATTAGTATTGAAGTGGAAAAAGTAATAATAGACTTAAAAAAAAAAGAAAAATCATTGAAAGAAATCGGGGAAACAATAAATAGACCAAAGTGTGATAAACAATTTTAAATTCAATAACACTTTTAGTGTTAAGAAAAGACCTGGTCGTCCGCGTACATTATCAGAAAATGTAATTAGAAATATTCTTGTGAGTGTGAAAAAAAATTCAATATTGTGCAAATAGCTGAAGAAAGGCAACAAAAGAATAAAAAGGTCAGTGCACAAACGATTCGCAGATATTTAAATGAAAATGGGTTATTCGTAAGAACGCCGAAAGTCAAACCCTTAATATCTAAAGTCAACGGGAAAATGAGACTCGTGTTTGCCAGAGAACACCTAAATAAGCCCATTCACTTTTGGAATAATGTCCTGCTCAGTGACGAGAGCAAATTTTGCATATTTCATAGTAGGCGTCAACAAAAAGTGTGGAGAAGAAAAAGTGAAGCAAACTTGACATCTTCGGTAAAAAGTTATGGAGGATCAGTCCTGGTCTGGGGTGTATGTGTGCAGCAGGATCCGGTAATTTAACTTTTATTGATTCTACAATGAAAGCTGTTGATTATTTATAGATACTTCAGGACAATTTAACTATTACCATCACCAATTTAGGATTAAGACAATCAGTGGCGGCTCTAACTTTGGGGCTAGTGGGGCTCAGCCCCACCACTTATTGATGAGCCTTTAGTAGTGCAAATGTAATAAAATATCAAAATATCAATTAGTAGTGCAAATGTAATAAAATAGCATTTTTTTCGCCCATGCTGTAGTTTACTTTCATAGTCGTCTTGCCACGCACTGTATAACAATTTGTTTTTCTTTTCGATTCGCTTCGTTGTGCCTGCACCGAGTAAAAGCTGAGAGTAAAATTCAAACTTATTTTCTCTTTGACAATTTTCCACCTTTACTACGAGGAAGGGGCTACATGGATTTTGCCCCGAAAAAGAATATTTCGATTTGAACGACTGCGTGAATTCTATGCTCAAGCGGCGGGAGTGTGCGTGTTTGAAATAACATGTGTATACATCGTGGACGAGCTAATCAAATGCAGCCCGTTCAGTGCTTCGACAACGTTTAGTCTTGGTTTGGTCTGGATAATACTTTTGAGCAGGCATGAGCAACATTTTTTTACGACGGGCCGGAAGGGGTGAAGGTGATGACTGTTGATGCAAAAGTAGTTTCATCAGTGTAGTGCAAAATTTTCCTTTTTTGTTGCTGATATTCTAAAAAATGGGCAAATAGTCATATATTCGAACGAAATATTTCAAAATATGTCTTCCATTGTTCAGCTTTACAGTTTTTTAAAGATAATAACCTAGTAACAAGTAAGTTAATAGAAATAGTTTTAACAACGCCGGTTACTACTGCAGAGTCGGAAAGATGTTTCAATACCCTAAAAAATATCAAAAGTTACAAATCGAGCACCATGAACCTAAGTCGTCTCAATTCGCTTGCAGTACTCTCTGTTTGTAATAAATTCATTAAAGAAATGCCCAAAATGAATGAAAGGGTGATTGACTTGTTTGCTCAACAAAAAAATTGGCGTGCTGAATATTTATACAAATAAAACGTCTAGATAAAAGAAATTGCTTTAGTTGTTGATGTTGATTGAAAAACTAAACTTACAATGTAAAACTGTTTTTGCTGAATTTATTTATTGATGGTTTTTGCTCTTGTTATTGTTGTTTTTGTTGAATTTATTTATTACTAGTTTTTCCGATTGTTATTGTTGTTTTTGTTGCATTTATTTTAGTAGAGAAATTATTTATTTTGAAAAGTGCGGTAGGCCTAAAAGTTGTTTCGTTGGAAGAATTCAAATGTTTTTAAACAAATTTTTTTATTCAGAGTGCACTGAACTTTTATTAAAGCTTTAAATGTTATTCAAAACACGATAATACGAATATTTCTTTGATTGCCAGCGAATCTACTTTTGGGGAAACCGATCACTTAAAATCGATTAACGCTCCACATGTGGTACCTCTTGGGTGGAGTGGAAACTCACATAAGATCTTATATTGATGATAGAAAAATTCGTACCAGTAGCCCCACCATACTTAACTCCCACGAGCCGCCACTGAAGACAATCATGAATTTTCCAACAAGATAATGATCCGAAACACACCTCGAAGATTGTTAAAGATTGGTTACTCTACAAAGTACCAAAACAGTTCAACCACCCTTCTCAATCACCTGACCTTAACATAGAACATTTATGGGAGAATATCAGCAAGAAACTACGGGAAAGAAGCTTTGGTTGAAGAATGGAATAATATGCAGCCATTCATTACTCAAAGACTTGTAGAATCCATGCCAGACAGATTTAAAGCCGTCATCAAAGCCAAAGGTGGTCCCACCAAATACTAATTTGATTCCTTAAGATCTCGGACGCAAATTATTCGGATGACTCTGTATTGTGAAGTAAATGGTAAGAATATTATTGAGCGAAAATTTTGTGACTTTTTTAAAACTTTTTTCATAAAATTAATGAGTTTTTTTTACCTGACCTTTTTATATTTTATTTCGGATGAATAAATCTTTATTTTATGTATGTAAGTATTAAAAAATGTATTTCGAAAGAAACACAATCTTTAAGGTCAAATTAGTAGGAGTACGAATACTTTTGATCGCGACTGAGGTAACTATGTTTAGTCTTGAAAAAGTCAGTAAATGTTAGGTTCAAAAATGAAGTAGTGCTCGGATAAATAGGAACCTTACATTTATTCCAGGTAAACAATACAGTGGGTTCCACTAATTACAAACAGTACTCAGGTTTCACGTTCATAATTTATGTATGTTTGTAAATAGCACAATACTCATATACGAAAACAAAATTATTGGATTTGCATTTCATCAGCTTTCCATTTTTCGAAGTGCTTTCAAATATTATAATCTTGATTTTCAAGCAGAATACTACACTAAACGTGACAACTCATAGACGACTTATCAAGTTCTTTTCTATTTTGCTTCTTAGAATATTTCCAAATTCAATTTGGCTGACCTTATCTTCACTTAATTGAAATATGATCACAAAACGAAGTGATTTTCGTAAATCATCTGAAGATTTCTTTATCACAATCCCAATTTTAGGTTGACAAGAAAATCTCCAAAAGGTAAATTCGATAGTGTATTCAATTGATTTCTTTGCAAGACTAAATTGATTCATTTATATCCATTTTATATGACAACAATTCACCACGGATGAATAGACAGCGAAAATTCTTCGCCTTTTTCATTCCTTTTTCATTGCAATCGATTTACGAAATGTTTATTCGTAAAAAGGTCAGTGATTCAGCAAATTGAATTGGACGTTTTGTTGTTGTTTGGACGTGCAATCTTTTTAAATTTGATGCTAATCCTTGACGCTGTATTTAGTTTTTGTTCCTAATAAATTTTTCATACAACTAAAACTAAATCAGAACGTCATGCGTTCAAATTTAAGATGAAACACAAAAATAAGGATTTAAAATTAATCAGAAACCACTGTAGATAAGCTTGCTTTGTAGTCCTTGTGCAAATTAAACCACGGAAATTGGTTTTCTTCGTTTCGTGAATAATTTGAGAACGAATTCAATTTCATACTAGTCAAACATGAAAATTTGTTTGATGTTGAACGCGAACACAATGTCAGCCGTTAAAGTGACGTAGCTTAAGTAAGTTTAGTGTAATCACAATGCAAATTATTTGCTTTGAAGAAAACCACCGTATTTCATCCAAAGAATGAATAATTTACAATCATCTGATGAGTTTATTCTAGAGATTCTTCATTTCCATCAATTACAGTTGATTGTGTAATGTAGCAACGATATTTTCTTAAATTTATTCAAGGAATTTTGATTCAAATATTTAACCTAAATTATAAAAAAGAATGCATTCTTTAAACAATTTTATTAGGAAATAACTCGATATGTTTGTATATACAGTGGATCAAACTAAAACTCGGAAAATCCATTTCCCAGGTCAACTCGATATGTTTGTATATACAGTGGATCAAACTAAAACTCGGAAAATCCATTTCCCAGGTCAGATGGTTCATTCGTCGAGTTTTCGGGGTTCTCGCTATAAATATGCTCTCGTACGCATCGAGTTGAGACCTTTTTTGGACCTGTTTTATACACGCTGCGTCTTCGACACCAATCATGTGGCCTTTCTCAATTATGTGTTTGGCTACCGATGATTTTACGTCCGTTTTTTGGATCTGCCAGCTATCTCGGCCTCTTTTAGATGATCACCGACTCTCGTTGGTATTGGCCTTATGGTTTGACCAATATATACCATTTGACAGTCATGGCAATTTATCTTGTAGATGCCACTTTTTTCCTTGTGTAAAACGGCGTCCTTCGTCGTTCTCAGGATTGTTCTCAGTTTAAATTTAAATTGTTCTCAGTTTAAATTGGTTGTTGTCGGTATCACGTTGATTCTTCTGAGGCACTTTCTGGCTCTGTCACTCATATGTGACCGGTTCACTGCTGCTCTTTTTATTCCGTTTTGTTTGTCCATGCTTGTTAGGGTTGCCACCTTTTTTTGGGAAAACATAGTATTTTTCCGAAAACAGATACAAAAATATAGTACTTTTGGGAAGCGCAGGGGAAAAATAAAGTACTCATTTACTTTTAATCATTATGTATTTTTCCATGTATGTTTGTTGTTGCTCTTAGCTTTGGCCATTAATGATATATTACTCATAAAACCACTATGGGAATCTGAGCAACTTAAATTCATATGAAAATAAATTAACAATTCATTTTTAATTAAATTAATAGATGCTATATTTCTTTCTTCTTTCCATTTTACATTCATGACGAAAAAAACTCTTTCCGTAAAAGCAGAAGTTCCAGGAATGGAGACAAGAAAACAAATGATTTTAAATACATTTGTCACGTTTGTATCTGTACTTTTGAAAAGTATTTGCCATTTTTCAGCAGTGTTTTTAGATAGAAACACCTTTTCTTTGCTTATTTTTAAAATAATTTCATTCACTACAATTATTTCTGAATACAAATTATTAACATTAATGTTTAATTTATTGACTAAATTCAAACAATCCAACATTGCTTCGAGTTGCTTGAATTCAATTTTCATATTTAAATTTAGAAACTGGCATTGGGTGGCGTGCCAAAACCATAATCGCACTCCATGTTTTTTTAATTTAACAGCAGAACACTTATATAAAAATCGGTCAGCATTCATCGACAAATTATTGCTAGTTTGACAGTTGACGTTTTGATGTCACGAATGCGTTTCGTTCTGAAATTTCAGGTGCTGCGCTGCGGGTGCGTTCCAAACCAGTCACAGTTAATATAAATAGCGCGGCAATGGAATTACAGATAAAAATATAGTATTTTCCGTACTATATTATTTTTCTATAATATATAATACAATTGACTAAAATATAGTACGATACTATATATTAAAGTACGGGTGGCAACCCTAATACTTGTTGATATAAAGCAAAATTTATTCATATAAATTCTTTCAAAAAATTAAATTTAAAAAATAACGGAAACTGATCTCAAATTGAAATTTGGACAACTGATAATACTGTTATTTTATTCACAAGAAATGCCGGGAATCCGAAAAATTAGTATAATAGGAAGACAATCTGGACAAACATCATTGAAAACTCGAGAGCTGGTTGTAAATCATTTTAAAGATGGACTAACAGTACGACAGATTGCGATAATTGTAAAGTCATTCTACAGTTCACGATATTATTAAATGCTTTAGAACAAGAAATACTCTGGAAAACAAATCAAAGCCAAGCAAACGGAATATATTTTCAGAATCCGAAGAACGATGGATGGTAAGGAAAATTAAGAAAAACCCAAAATTAAGTGCTTTAAAATTAGCTGTTGCAGTAAAAACGGAATTTGTTAAAGAAGTGAACCCAGAAACGATGAGAATCATACTAAGAAATAATAATTTGAATGGTGGAGTCGCCCGAAAAAAAACTATTCTTTAACAGGACGAACCGTTCCAAAAGGTTAAAATTCGCAAAATTGCATAAAAATAAAGATTTTTCGTTTTGGAAGATAGTATTGTTTACGGACGAAAGTAAGTTCAACGTCTTTCGCTTTGATGGCCAGTCATATGTGTGGAAAAAAACAAATGAAGAATATAAAGAAAAAAACTTACGCCCAACTGTTAAGCATGGGGGTGGGTCAGTAATGGTTTGTGGTTCTATGTCAGCCGCTGGACCAGGAAATCTGTATTTCACGGACGGGATCATGGACCAGCATAAATATCTACAGATTCTGAAGCAAACTGTTAGGAATAGTGTCAACAAATTAGGGATAGCCAATTGTTTCAGCTGTTATCAGGATAACGACCCTAAAATGTTCAACTGTGGTTACTTTATAATTGCCCACATGTTCTTGACCCACCACACCACCTCAATCTCTACACTTAAGGGGTAATACTACTTAAAGATTTAAAAAAAAATCGATTTTTTATTGGCTTAAACTGTACTTTAGGGTCATAAAAATGAGATGTCGGTAGTTTTATAGCGTGGAAAAATTTCTAAAGGGCTAACTGAGCGACTTTGCTGCACTGCGTCCCAGAGCCCCGCGCACGCTGTCGGTGAATCACGCGCCACTGGGCGCAGCTGCTCCGATATACCCCTCGGGATAATACGTAGTCTTCTTACCTACATCACGTGAAGTATTTATAGTTTCAAAGAAGGCCAATACTACTTGACTACTTAACAGCTACAAAAACTTTAAACGCGTTTTCCTCAAAATCACTTTTTTCAAGTTTATAGGTAAGATAATTTTGGAACGGGTAAATGGATCCATTTAAAATTTTAACAGTAACTTTGAAATACAAAAATCTAGTGAATCAAGCATGATTTTTTGATTAATTGTTTAATTTTAATTTTATATACAATTTACGGCTAATTTTTTTGTTAAAAATCGATTTTTTTCAAAACAGCGCTATTTTGTTAAAAAATAGTTTTAAGAAAATCTCCTACGCACTTCACTAGCTATTAGTATGCACTTCAAGAAAAAATTAGTTTTTTGTTCTAGGAGCGACCGACCGTTCGAGAGAAAAGTTACCAGTAACTTTTTAAAGGTGGATCACACAACAGCCGAATACGGGGACCTGTGGTCACCATTTTGAAAAAAAAATATTTTTTTGTACTTTTTGAGTTATACAATATACTTCCATAAGCGGATTTGGTGTTTTTCAATTTATTTACTTACAAAAAATCATGAAAAAAGGGTGTCTTTAGAATAGTGTTTCCCCTTAAATATCATCGAACATTCATGGGCACATCTGGAACAGAAGAAATTCAAAAATCACACAATATCTTATGCAAAAGACTTGAAGGACGCGTTGTCATACAAAGGAAAAGTTTGTTTACTCGATGTCAAGCAGATTACAAGTTGTTAGAGCAAGTAAAGGACTACCAACAAAATATTAAAACCTAATAAAATTCCTAAAACTTCTGACTGTCTGAGTTTCAATTTCCGATTCTGTATTATCAGAATAACGCTTTATAAAAAAAAGTTCTCTTTTGTTTAAATTCTTTCCTTACACAAGAATAAATACCTGAGTGTACGAGTTTTACTTTGATCCATTGTATATCATATGTTGTATTAAAAATAAATATTTACTAGTCAGTCAACAACATCTGAACAAATTTACACAATCAGTAATGATACGCTTAGCTATCATTCCGGCATTTACTCGCCCATCGAAAAAACGACAACGGCTATTTATAAATTTTATATTTTTAGAAACCATAAACGGCTCAAAATAATAACGTCTCACGTTAAATATTTACATGAATGCAAATCAATCTAAATCTAATCTAATCCGCTAATCTCCATACTTGTAATATGAATCGCCGCTTAGCGTACGTCAAGGAATCATTTCTATACAATATGTA
Source organism: Oxycera nigricornis (assembly GCA_963942545.1). Classification (NCBI taxonomy): domain Eukaryota; kingdom Metazoa; phylum Arthropoda; class Insecta; order Diptera; family Stratiomyidae; genus Oxycera; species Oxycera nigricornis. The sequence continues at coordinate 112,888,554 of OZ012659.1, read as the reverse complement.
CATACAATAGAAACATTCAAGGACGACGCAGAAAAAAGCCTTAATATCAAGGCTAAAGTTCATGCAAGGAAAGTATCTTGCTGGAAATGATGGATACGTACTCGTATGTATGTATGTATGTGAATATTCTTGGAAAAGTGGTTTTTTCCGTTTGGCTTTATTGAGTTTCACATTTCAATTCAGCGGCGAATTGTTGACGAATGTGTTGTGTTCACATGTGTACGAAATGTTTAACGTATTAAATGTCAACGAATCGTATCAATGGAAATGAACATTATCTGAAAAGCATGAAATCACACTATATTTCATAAAGATATGCAAATATGCATGTATGTGTGGTATGTTAATCTATTCATGGATAGCTTCTAGCCATGATAATTGCAGACCTCATTAGAACCTCGGGCCCAGCTGAATTTAATAATCAGAACTGAGATAGTTCAGTGAAATATGATTGCGAATATGTGAAAAGGTTGCGTGTTAACAAACAGTTTTCCCATGACGACCATTTAATATCAACAAAAGGTCTTATTATAGCTTCGTGTTTGAAATGTTGCGTTATTGTATTCAAGAGAAAATCTTTGTCATTTCTATCAAATGCAGTTAATAAATTGTTTTGTTGAAGAAAACGTAATAATGTTCATTTTCTGAGTGTTTTATGATATTCAATCTGTGATAATGTATTAGGGAAATATAAACAAATAAATGTGCAAAGATACCTGGAAGGTAGTCTCAGCTTAGTGTACATAATCCTACTTAAAATTAGAAAAATTGTATAGTTCATACATTTCAAAAATATTCAAAAAAAATTCGCTGCAAATTAATTAATTCACTGTACTGAAAATGACACGAAATCAGATAACTCGATGCTTCGTTCGTGGCTTCAAGTTGGCTAACTTTCAAAATTCAACCTTTTTTCTGGCCATGACTTAATATGCTTAACCGAAACGTGGTTGAATGACTGTGTTTCTTACGCTGAGCTATCTACGGAGTCAGTATTTTACTGCCAATCCATCCAATTCTTTGTCGTCAATTTCAGTTTTCTCATCCCGTCGAACGTGTCTAAGAAAGAGTATCAACTTCCCTTAGTTCCCAAATGTTTGTATGTTCGATCTATATACCTTACAGCTCTCCTATGTCAACCTTTGAAACTTTTTTTGATGAAATCTCTGCCTATTGCAACCCTCTTAACCGTTTTCCAATTTTTTTTTATATGTGGTGAATTCAACTCCTTCGAAAGAGTGGTTCTCTTCAGTTAACAAATCCTCACAGTCTCTATTTTTTCTTCTTCTTTCTTGCACACTTTTCCCTTTTTCAGCATATTTCTTCCCTTAATGCTCCCATGTCTTGACTAATTTCTAATTTAATTTTTACTTGTTTTTGAGACTATCTGTTATTTCCTATGTTCCTATTGATTCTCTTCGTCGACCATTCAACGCGACTTTCTTCTATCCCTCTTTATTCCATGAGTTATCCTCTGTTGATTATTCCGAATTTTTTACAATCTCAATTGTAAGCAAATTTTATCAAGTCATGTAAAATCTTATTTCTCATTTCACTTATTTTCGTCGTTTGTCCAAGAAAGTTGGTCCTCCTTGGCTCATCAAAGCTGTTCTTCCTTCAAACTGAAAGACAAGCCTCGACAACAGATTAAAATGTTTGACTCACTTGCAGTTCAATTTGAACTTCGAATAAGCAGGTCCTGTGCTAAGGTGGAAATTTCATTCCACAGCCTTCTTCTCCAATCATCCCAGTGCATTCTGATGCTATATTAGATGCTTAAGGTCTTCTGCGTCTATCGCTAGCATGTGTTCACTGACACAATCGCTCCGTCTAATCTGTTGTATGTTCGCTTCTTACTTTTTCTTAACGTTTTCTACCCTGATGAAAGTTCTCCGATTGATGTGATTTATTCAATCGAAATTGATCACCTTCCCAGTGTTATAGATTCCTTAGATCCCAATGATGGTACTGGTCCGGATTATATGCCTAAATTTTTATTAATTCCTTATCGACTTCTTTGTGTACTCCTTTAACTTTAATTTTCAATTCAAGCTTACCATCAGACGTTTCGTCTCTTTGCTGGAGAATGGTTTGAATTCCACCAGTGTTCAAATCCGATGATCCTTCGTTCGTTACAAAATATCGTCTCATACCCCGTCTCTCAACTTTTCCTAAAATTCTTGAGCGTATTGTTCACTTATGTCTCTACGTGGCCTTATGGTGTTTTGTTAATACGGTAGCACCCAAGAAATAAATTTTGGTGATACTTCACATAAATTCATTACATAGCTAAACAATATCTGATCACCAATTCCATTAAGTTCCTTTTAAGATCCTTGCATTACAAGTTCATTCTATATTCATACTAAATGTTACAATCTTGTCGTTTTTGTAACTCATTTCATCACTGGACGCTCAAGATTTGATCAATTTTTCTTTATCTGACACCAACGGGCGGACTTTTAAAGCTAATTAGACAAATTGCAGCCATTATTTCTGACATAGCACATGTTTCAAATAAACGGTTCGACTAGTAATAATTGAAGACTTCCCTCTAACAAAATTCTACCTACATTTTGGCAATCATATACAAGAAGGCGGAATTTCAAGCGAGTCAATCATTGCCACTTCACTCACTATCATAAAAACATCCTTGTTTGAAATTCGGAAACGGTGAACGAAGTAACTACATTCAAGTGTAATAATTGCCGCTTCATTCGCTGGCATTAAAGTTCATAATTTGGAATTTAGAAACAAGGAGCAGGAGTTGGTCGATCAGTCTGTATAATTTAATTGCTTGAATTTGCACCCTATCTATGAATTACTCTAATGTAAAACATTGAATTGACTGGAAAGAAGTGGATTAAAGAATATGCGTATTAAAGTGCCATTCGTCGCTCTACTTGAAGACTCATAAAAAATCAACATAAACCGTTCGGGAATTATGGTACATACATATTTGAGCTTGTAAATCTGCCGGTCTAATTTTTTCGGACAAACACAAAGCCTCATCTGCAGATCATTTGGATGTTTCGCAACCTCCTTGCCCAGCTACGGGAACTCATTCTTTCCAATTTCTCCAAAGTATTTTATCGTTAGTTTAGTCCATCTTAAGAAAGCTGGGGTTAATTGCTAGTTCATTGAAACTGTGATAACTACTTCAGTTGTTATTATTCATGTTGCTAGTTACTAAGAAACCCTAAGGAATGAAGATCGAGCTATTTTATTACAAAAATAAAATCCATTGGCCATTACGTTTGGAAATCAGTACTTTCAAAATCGAAGAATCTCAATGCTTTTAAACATAGTATTAAATGCCCAAAAGCATCCAAACTTCATTTCAACAGTAATGGTTACATTCAATAAATTCTTCGCTTAAACGATATCAACTTCAGTTTTCTTTCAACATGAATAATGTTTGTTATCTTTACCAATTTCTACTATTTTTATCGAACAAATTTCATCAATTTATTCACTTAGTATTAGCTTTGAAAAATCCTAGATAATAGGTGTTAGGGTTTTGATTCAAAGCTACTGATAACCAAATCTATATTGAGGACTATCTCTATGATAATTTCACATCTGGATCAAGCGTCGCCATTATTTGGGAAAGCTTTACAATATTTTGCGTTTAGTTTCCATATCCTCTGGATACAACTGTAATACCAAGATTATATCGAGAAAAGATTTTAGCTGCACAATCAAAAATAGATCACGAATAATTTGGTTTTTTTTTTTAATTTTCTCGTTTATTCATCTTTTATTCTTTGTGTGAATATAGTCATTTAGAAAAAATAAACTGGCATCCGAATTTCATTGTTCTTCCCTTTTGAAACACGGTACATAAGGTTCGCGGTACGGGTCACTTAATCTTGGGGCATTTAGTGTCAATTTTCGATCTGTCCTGAAGATCGGGAGATCCTACGGATATCGTCAGTGCTTGTCGAAGAAATGCGAAAATCGATGCTACTGTGAAAAAACGTTGAACTTCGAATAACAGCTGAAAAGTAAAGAAAGTCCTGATGAGGTCAGGTTGCGGTCTACGATAAAGTGTGACTCCACTCCTTAAAGTGGTAGTTTGGTGAAATGAAGTCATTTTTTAAGAATTGTTTTCTTATAAGGAGATTCTTCGTGAATTTCAATATTTTCGTAAAAAACTTAAACTTATTCTAAAAAAATTTAACATGACGTGTTGATGGTTTAATTTGATGGCAGAGTCGCACGAACAGAGCACGAGCTTGCTTGTACATCTGGTCGACGCAGCATCTGAAAGCATCAGGGGCGTGGCGAGCTTCATGAATTTGGGGGGGGGGGGGGTGATAAATGTTGAAAATGCCGACTTGATTAGAAAAATTTGCCGACTGTCCGACTTTACAATCAAATTTCTTGAATATGCCAACTTCGGCACGAAAATGCCGACTCGCTACAAAATTTTAGGGGGTTGTCACACCCCCAACACCCCCGCCTCGCTACGCCCCTGGAAAGCATAGCTTTTAGTTTAGAGCTGCCGCTATCATACTAGATCTTACGCTTCAATTAACAAAAAGAAATGGCGAATTTTTAAAATTTGGGGCCTTATTTTTGCAACTCTAATATTAAATATTGTTGAATAGTTATATATACCTAGTACCGATGATGGAAATTTTTGACTAGAATAAGTCATTAAGCCTGATCGGTATATGAAGTTTTTTTATCACGTCAAAAAAACATCAAAAAATCTAGTTTCAAGAAAAACGCGTTCAAAGTTTTTTAAGAAATAGATGTCCTCTAGAAAAAAGTCTCCTAAGCATTGTTGGCGGAAACAAACATTTGATACTGCTAAGGAACTGAAACTGTGACTTAGCCACTGTCTCAAAGCGCAAGGGCACACCGTATTTCCTTCCATATTTACTACATAACATAAAAATGATGTGCTTGGAAAATATTTTTTTTTTTGAAAGTATCAACCGAGTATCCGATTAATTCCACTTTCCAGAATCCCTTGAACATTCGACCAATTTTTCTCTACTAAAGCAATTTTTTTCTTCATTTGGGGCTTCAATAACGCTTCCCAGTTCCTTTTGTCTTTTTTTCTCTTCGTCCAGCGTCAGTTCTTCAACACCTGCTCTCGAGCACCGCCCACACAAACTCTGGCTTCTGTTCGTCTTCACAAAAGCCACTAAATTCTACCGCCACCAAGTTCCGCTATTTCTCAGATAGATGCAGGAAAGCAGGTAGTCATTCTCCATTCCCAGTGAAACGAGAATCGCACATTTGCACATCCTTGATTTCATTACAAAATCCTGCATTCTCAGATATTCCTTTGGGACATCCAACCTGTTTTGCTGCCTTTATGATAAAGGAAAAGCTTACGTGTTGAAGCATCGAGAATTGATTTATTAACCAGGAACATTTCCTTAGGAAATTTGGGCTATGGAAACAATCCTAGATGATTAATGATAAACAATTAAATTTGTTTTTATTTAATTAACTTCAATAGAAATTGCAGATCTTAATTTTTCCTGTATACGTGGGGCATTAAATAATATTTTAAGTACAAACTTTCAACTTTTTATGCGATTACCGGATTATCTTTACCGCATAACATATTCTTCAAAAAATCCATTACTAAATTAAATCCCCAGTTTATTTTTAAATTTTTTGCCTTAAACAATTCACGAACTTTTTCCATCATTCTTTTTAAAAAGAAAACTTCCTGTGAACATTATCATAAAGCAAACCAAAGAGAAACCAATCAATCACGACAATACAAATCTATCTTCCTTATTCATCGGACATTTTTTGCTTTGTTACGAATACCTTCATCAACCTTAATTGCATTTAAATGAACGTATTACATGGAAATCAAAACAGTTTATCGCTCGAATCTAATTTCGAACAATACTGCGTTCACCTCGTTCGTTTAATCATTTTCCGATAGATTTTCACCTTGGATAGATTTTTCCGACCCATTCAATACATTTCTTGCTCTTTTTTAGATGTATAGAAAGCCTACGATGTACTGTGGAAAGCATGTTAGTCTCACCTCACCTTTCCAGTTTCGGTTAGATTATACCAAAGAAGAAAATGGAATATAAATAATTTGCAATGATAGCAACAAGTGGTACGTGAAGTTTTCCTCGATTGATATGTGAAATAATGTGTATGGGGAACTACATACATACATAAATGGGCATGACAGGAAGAGGACGCTATTTAGTGTCGAAATGATATCAGGCAAACAAAATCTGGAAATGCTATTTAACCACATGTAAAAAAAGCCGAAATAACGAAAATTTCCTATCAAACCAAAACATTTGCCCCGTCCTTGCGATAAACTTTACCACAGATGAATGGACAAGTAGATAAAAAATATAGACAATAAATTCTTCAAACATTCTATTCCTTTTTAATTCTACATTTTAAAATGCTTAACATTGCTCATTCTCTTGTGTACATTTCATGAAACGCTTGAGCCATGCACATACACTATATCCAAAAGAATCACTGCTGCTTGGTTTAATCTTTCCTGTATTTTTTAAAATTTCTTTAGCATTTCGAGCATGCTTTCTTTAATAAATGAGTTCTGAAACCGGGCACCGATCGGGTTCAAAAATAAGACATTATGACGACTAATCTTTTGCTGCTGTAAATTTCACCAGATTTGTTCAATTTGTGCGTAATAAAGCTCATGAAATGCAGAATTCTCAAAAGAACGCTTGCACTGAATTTAAAGAATTTGACCAAATAATACAAATGTTAATACGCTTCGATTGACACCTCGACACCAATACGACGTTCAATGTGACAGAAATGACATTCCATTCATTTTCTATGAAATTTAGAAACAATTCGAACAAGTGCGAGAGATAGAGAAATAGATATCGCTGCCCAATGAAATGTGACCGTATATGGAAAATTGGGTCAGCTGATCAGAAAAAAATCCCGCGAGTGTGACTTGAAAAATATGATAAGTATGTTTGAGACTGGGGCCAAATGTTCTCAATTTCGGTACAAAAGTTTATGTAACCATAATTTCCAGAAAATGAGCAAAAGCTATGACACCTAACACATTTTACATTTAAAACGATTGTCGGCTTCTGAAGTAAGATTGGCCGCGTCATTTTTATTCAGCAGGGAAATTAAATTTTGGCAAACGTTATGCGTACACATTACGCATTTGCAAACACGAAATAGCATACCATGTATCTTCCACCTTGGATGTTAGGGAATTTTGCATAGCAACACAGTCTAGCACAACACTATCACAAATCAACACAATTTTGATTTGTCATTTTTTCAAGAATGGTGCGGATAAATTGCTGGAATTCTCCGATCTTAAAACACAAAAGTTTGTTGAAAATTTCGATTTTTGAACCAATTACAAGAACTTTCTTTGTACAGGTAAGTTAATAAATGATATCCTCAACGATATGATTCTAAATCGCCATTATTGAAATAGCAATCATGACGGAACCCATAGTGACAGAAACTCGACGTAATTGCGAAAAAGATGTGTTTCTGTTAGCAAATATTGAAAATGAATGTCTATTTTGAGGATTGCCGTCAATAACAATATTTCAATAAATGATTTCCTCGTGGATGGTGCTACAATTCATTTTACGCATTATTATGTCCTTTTTGGACAGTTATTTTCTTCGTTTTCTTAGAAATGTCAAAGATGTTTCCAATTATATATAATCAACCTTCCCAGGTTACAAAGTTTGTTTAGCAGACTCAGCCTAACAAATGATTTTTTGAATCTTTTTTTGGCAACAGATTGACCTTTCAGCTACAGAATAGCCATAGTCATCTGAAAGTGGGCATGAACAGGCATATTATCTTTCGGTTCACTGCTGGAACGTCAATATTATTGTCTTCTTGATGAGGAGGCCCATCATTTTTGGATGCTATGAGTATCTTATAAGACAATCATTGGTCGTTTAAGACAGCTAGCGTGACGTTGCGAGAGTTAGCTACTTTAAAGATAACCTGGGTCAACTAGCATTATTGACAGAGGTTATTGGTCGTCTAGCTAGTGTGTTTACATCGAATCGAATGAAAACGAATTTCTAAAACAAACATTGTCCAACAGCTGCAGCACAGGCTCGTAGAAATTGAAATTTCAAGAGTTAACCAACAATAATATGTATCCACTAATTAGAAAACTAAACAAATATGTCTCGTGACTTCATGCTATTAGAAATGCTATTAGAAATGCTATTGTTCACCTACAACGACGGAATTTTGTGGTGTTTATCTTGGTGTAAAGTGAGGTGTGAAAACGATAACTTAATTGATTGCTTTCCCTTTCTGTCTTCTAATTAAAGACGTAGACGATTGTAGAGAGAAGATGAGTACCTTTCCGAAATACAGCTGTTCAATAAAATTGACTGAGGGGGGTTGGGTTGAAAGCACAAAATGACTTGTAAATACCATCACACTATTTAAGTATCCTGTGAGTGTTTAACGCAAGTTTTAAATCAATTACAGGTATAATAAATTCACCTCGTTTCTGTTTGTAATGACTTGTATATTTTTATATGGCAAACAGCAAATAACGAAGACGGAAAGAATGTGTTCGCTTATTTACCTACACTTATTACAATTTTGATGTAACACATAATAATCCAAATAGGAGTAAGCATCATTAATTGAATGAAACCCAAAATTGTATATAGATTCTAAACAACTTATTTAATCAGATACATAGCTACATTATAAATGACATTATTCAGCAATGCACAACATCCTTAATTGGCTTGAACATATGATACTTATAAATTTCACATTGTTAACAAAGCTCGGATATATACCTATGTAATTTTTTTGTACATCTGTTAAATTAGTAAAAATAAATTAAAAATAAATTACTTTCTGGCATAGAATATTTTCCCTACTAGCTAAGTTCGAATTCACAAATAAGATTGCTAATATGTAAGTAAAGTACAATTCAACTGAAACACACAAAGCAACTTAGTCGTTGCGATGATATATTCTCATTTGAAGGATACAAAAAAACCGTATAAACAAGTGATTGAATTCTTACACTTTAGGAATTACATCTACATCCCACCCTAAAATTTGAAATTGCTCATTCATTTTCGTCCTGGATTGCTAAAGGTTGTCAAGGACAGGTTGAATGAAATTTTGAAGGTGGCATTAAATCACGTGAAAAGACGATTCAGACGTTTGCAACGAAAATAAAATGAAATAAAATCTTTGGTCCGTGTCGGCATTCTTGAAAATTCATTTGGGTGAAGTGATCAAGCATAAAAAGGAGACAGAATTTAAATTTAAATACCTAGAATTTATCATAATTGATTTAAAGGTCTTTGTACGTTTCTTTTAATGTTGGATCCGTTTTTATCGAGTCTGTTTTTATGTAATCTCTTGAATCTGGCTTTTAGGATGTTTCTTTTGAAATTTATGAACTCCATGGGAATGAATGGAAAATATATTAGATTAGAGTTTAGAGGACGGATATTTAAAGTACACATTCTAAGTTAGCAAGCAATTTGATATACATACATACCAAGTCCGAACAATAGACTCTATTTGAAATTTACAAGATGGTTCGAATTGTTCCTGAATTGGTCAGATTTTCGGCTTTGAAAAAAAACGAACACAAACCAATTACAATCTGACCTCATTGCATACATAAAAATCTGATTTGTTTTATGATGAATTCTTTAGGAACCAGAATTTTTAAAACTTATATTATATTTTATGATGATCATGAATATACCTAATGGTGCCAACAGTGTTGTCGTGGAAACATGAAATCATTGTTAAATAGAGAACGTGTAGTTTCAGTGTAAGGACTGACATCCTTTTCAGGTACTGCCTCGTCAACCCTCCACAAAGCAGTACGGTCGCATTGATCTATAGACTTTACTAGATCCGCATAGCCTCAACCTGGAATATTTTTACATCTGATATTTATAAGTACTACAAGTTCTTCACACCAGTTATATGGATAGACCAACTAGCTACCCCAAAGCGCAATTGACGAACTGATTTTTCAGATTTCGATTCTGATTCTTAACGATTTTTGTAAAAATTGAAGTTGATGAAAGCGCGTTTTCTTTCTTAATTTCAATTAAGCCAGTTGGAAACGATTAATGAATGACCCAAAGAGCCCTTTTCTCAGTCAATGCAACTATCGATAATTTGATTGACATTCAGAAACTGCACACAAGCAATTTTGATACTGACAATTATTGCAGTGCGGTATAATATACGAACGTTTCACACAGTGATAGGTCCCCGTTTACCGGTCTAGGTAAGATAAGGGAGCCTTAAATAATTTTCGGCCGAAGCGAAAATCATCAAGGCTAAGCCTAACGACTCCGACGAACTGTAGACCCCCACAATTATTGCCTATATTTATTGATATTGAGAGAGAGAGAGAGATATTGATATATATATATATATATATATATATATATATATATATATATATATATATATATATATATATCGAATGTAGGAGATAAGATAAAGTATCAACGAAATTACACATTGTTATGAGGAGGTAATATAACTGTATGGTAAGAATTGTTAGATATTGTCCACGCCACCACCGGGAGCAGCGGCGACTCAGATTCGGAAATCAAAAGTAATTGATCGAGGCATATATGTTATGTATGTACGAAGTTAAAGATGATGAAATCTTAGAAATTGAGTTACAGCGTCAAAATAGTTCATAGAGTTATGAACGACACAATTGCTGTTAATTATTAGATACATAAAGTCGGTGACGAACGGAATAGTGTTAGTACTAAACGATCGGTGGTAAAGAGAATGCGAGAAACGTTATCCTACTTCAAAGCAGGAGTGATTCTGCCATCTGTATGTAAGTTTATTCGAATATTGAAAGTGGCACATATAAATCTATACTCAATTAAAAGAAAAACATTATCTAAGATGGATTTTAGTATAGAATGTGATAACACGGTCTGATTTTTATAGGTCACAGTGTATACAATGGACAGTGGGAAAACTCGCGGTTGGAAAATAAAACTTTGCTATGAGATTTACGAGGGAATCAGGAGAAATCAATGCGAAACAGATGTAAAAATAAATCTGTGAAAAACAGAGCAGATCATATATTCTCGGTCACGGCGTTCTACGATCGGTCGTTCAAAATTGATAGTCCACATTTTACTCTAGATTTAACGACATAGACATAGTTATACATAGATTATGATTTATCCAAGTGGTGAGCGGTGTAGTCAAAAGATAGGGATTTGAACGTGGCGGAACGTCAAGACGAAGTTTTTGTTAGTGAATTTATTCAGAGTAGTAAAAAAACTCTAATCTTATTTCCATAAAACCAGGACAGATATAATACATAGATACTTATTTAAAAGAGAATCGAAGCTGGAAACATTAATATGGATACTTATGTATTTCAGAACCACCTGAATGATTGGCACAATCAAGTGTGCATCATGAAAGAGTACTTATTGAACCACCCATCACACAAAAAAGATCGTCAAATTCTATTAATTTGTTGATTTAAAAACAAAAATTAATTTGTATGTCATACGTATATTTTATACAAATAATGTAATATAAATATAAATACGAAAAGTGTGTTTCACCAATAATTTTTGTAGTTCTTATACTCGTATATTTGTCCCCTCGGTCTATAACGTCATCATTTACTTTAAAACATATTCGAGGTATCCTATGTCGCAAACATAACATGTGTATTCTGAACAAATTGGGTTAGATATCGATTCGCTGCTTCTAAGAAACGTAGTCATGCGAAAATATCAGGAAATCACATAAAGGATATGTGTACTAAATTTTCGAAAACATCATCAGAAACACACACAATGTGACAATGGATTCAATAAGGATGTGGGCAAATACATATCCTTATTAGTTTTTATGCTGGTAACAGCGAAATTTTAAGTGTGTAATATGTACGGTGATAAGCGCACATGGTGTTTATATTATAATTTAATCATAATACATTGAATGGAGATGGTCATTTGTGCTTGAGCTGAGAAAATGTAAATTAATGAGCTCATAGTTCTGAATAATAACAAAGAATATGCAAACATCTTTTAGTTGATTAAATTGTGTCTCTCAAATTATATAATAATTTTTTTTATATTTATACTCGTACATGACTTTTGTTATTTTGATTCTAGATACGTATTTTGAGAGCTAGTGGATCTCTTCCTCAGAATGTATACTATCATACGTTGAGGAAGCGATCAACTAGATTTCGAAATACCCAAAATACCAAATATATCTAAGAACTGTGTCGGAAAAAATGACCTTTAATTTTTCATGCATAGCTCCTGTTTCGGATAAGTTTAAGTCTTTATCAGGTATGCCAAATTAGCTATGTAATGTGACAAAAAGAACGTCTAATTCATTCGTATTGTAAGATCAGTCTTGAAAAAATGTCATCAAATCATGAAAAAGTGCGTAGTTTAATTTTGTGCAAATACCTGGAAAATCTCCTTCGTAAATATTCGGTACAAGCAAAGCACACCAATATGTTGATTGCAACAATGAAACGAACGATTATAAAGTACAAACAGTGCCTGCCTGTTGCTAGAAAGTCTGGACCATGCAGAAAAAAAGGTCCCCCCGATACAAATTTAAGCCGAAAGGTAAAGGGGAAATTTTTGCAGAATAATAACACACCCATTCGAGATATGGCTCAAAAAGTGCAAACATCAAACGCCATGATTCAGAGGATTAAGAAGCATTATAATCTTAGATCATATAAAGTCCAAAAAGTACCCAATCGATCCGAGGAAAAGGAGAATGAAGCGAAAAACCGGGCTCGAAAGCTATACAAGGATTACCTGACCAAATTCGATTGTGTTGTGTTGGACGATGAAACAAATGTGAAGGCCGATTTCGCACAGTTGCCTGGTCAAGACTTCTATACAGCAGGATCAAAGGGTGGTGTTAGCCCAAAACATACAAACAAAAAAGCACCAAATTTCTTAAGAGGTATATAATTTGGCAGGCAATATGTCGATGTGGTCTCAGGTCAGAGAAATTTGTAGCGAACTCAGCACTATACATCGAAGAGTGTTTAGAGAAGCAACTAAAACCATTTATCGAGAAACGCCCCGCCTCTGTAGCATTTTGGCCGGATTTAGCGACATGTCAGTATGCTCGATCAGCAATGAAGTGTTATGAGGACAGCAACAAAAACAGCTAACTCTTCAAACTGTCCAGAATTTCGACCAATCGAAAGATATTGGGTTGAAATGAAGAAAATATTAAAGGAAACAAACAAAATTACTAAAACCGCAAAGGATTTTCAAAATAAGTGGAGAAACGCATATAATGTGGTCGATGACACCGTTGTACGGAACCTAATGCGTATAGTTAACGGAAAGGTTCGAATTTTTTTCCCTTGAAATAAAAATTCTTTGAATTTTTATGTAAATGTTAGTTAATATAATATAATAATAAAAGAAAAAGAAATTAGTTCTATGAAGCAATTAATACCACTTTTAGAGACATAATTATAAAGGTCAATTTTTTTCGATACACTCCTTAAATGATAAAATCGTGCCAAACAGTAAGATAAACTCTGTTTTTATATACTTAGATATTTGAAGGTTGGGTTGTAATCAGAGTCAACAAGATGAAGTTTTGTAAACTTGTTGAAATAGTATTCAAACTAAAAGCTCATCCCAATGATCCTTAGGTTGATAAATAAATTGTCGAGCAATTTATAAGTAATTCAGGTTCTATACACAATTCATCACTTTACGACACATCATTATTGGCAGAGAAAATTCTTTTCATCTTTTCTACGTCAAAGCAAATATTTAAGTCGTAGTGCAAATTTTTTCGAAATCTTTTGCAATGGCTTCGTGCACAAAAATTGTATGAAAAAAGTGTTTACTGAAAACAACCAACAGCCGAATAACACTTAGCACTTTTTCAAGTAGATTTAAAATGAATCTGAAATATTGAATGTATATTTAGAATCACTACACTTGTAGAGTCGTGGGAATTTTAGGATTTCTAAAACCGCTCTCCGCAAATACAATAGCCAATATCAAGCCATTATATGATTTCTGCCGGCAATTGACTTCAATTCGTAGAAAAACATTGGCGGCGACTAACAAAAATAGATTATTGTTGCAAGCTTTCGCACGTGGTCCTACAAATAAAACTGCCTCATTTTCGGGAAAGAAACATCTTTAGATGGTTTTCCTAGGCTTGGAGGACATACAAAAATAACACTCCAATCAACCGATAGCACTTACGTTTCTTTTGTAAGTATGTCCTGGCGTCAAGGATGAAGCGATAGCTGGCTGGAAGTGACAACAGGCGATTTTGCAAAATTTCCTAGCTTTATCGATTCGATTATGTGCTCAAGGCGCGCACGTCTCGCAAACACCAGATTTTCTTTGATGTTTTCCCTTTTAACTTTTCATACGATCAAGCACTGGTTTCCACTGCAACTGGCACCTTTTCAATCGGAAAACAATCAACGAAAAATCACTTTATTACTGTCGCCTGACAACGCGGCCGATGAACCATGCGAACAATAGGAATGGTGGAATATAATACGCGTGATTACCATAAGTGATTTTCACTGCCGGAAAAAATTTCATGGATTTGCACGGCACAATTGTTCACTTAAACAAAGTCATAAAAGGTCATCGGAGAAACGGCTAATGATGGCATGGTCATTAAGCATCTGAAATAGGCAGCAGACAACCCCGGATGGATCACAAGTCGCCGAATTATCTATCACTCGGATGAACAATACGCCACAACTGGTTAGGTTCCGGTCGACACCGACTTAGGGATCAGACAGAGGACTTCTCTAGCTTTTTCACGCTCTCGCAGAAGATTCTCAAGGGATTACAATAATCCCACCGTTACAAGCTGTAACGCCACCACCCATTTACAGCGCTTCCACTATGCAAGGTTGCATTCAACACTCAATTTCCGCCACTGGACTAATCTCCGCAAGTTCCGAATGCAAACTGAAAAAATACCCCCAACGTTTTGGGGGAATCTTCAAGCGCCAAAGCCCCAACAATTCAACAATGCTAGAAGCGGCAACAACAACAACACGGTCGGCATAACAGCTATCGCTTACGGCGCAAGACCAGCTTTCAGCGTTGCAAGTGTGACGAAGCCAACGGAACTTCACCTGCTTCAGCCGCGGAAAAGTTTGCGTGTTCTCGTGGAAAACAGTGCTTGCCGGGACGATGGTTTGGAAAATCTGAGAGGTGAACAGGTTGCACCTGCCGCATCCGTTTAGTTCTTGCAGTTCACCTTGGAAAAGCCATGCAAAAGCGTTCAGGATTTCCACGGCAAAATAGCATGGAACTGCTTTAGGGAGGGTGAAATTGCACCCGATTTTCATGAGTTCGATAAACCCAAAGAATGTAAAGTTCTCCCTCAACTATACTCGTGGGGAAGGCAGGAGTAATATAAACTGTTTTTTTTATTGCAATGAGCATCAACTTATCAAAAATTTTATTTTTAATGCTAAAAAATGACCATTGGTGGAAGCTTCCTCTTAGTTTTTGTTTTATTAAAAATTGTAGTCGTACCCAACATAATATCGATAAAGTCAAAGGACAATCAGACGACGCTCGCTTATTGTACCTGAAAATTTAGCTGCTTTGACTGGACTTCACAAACAAAATATGATAGAAGAATATCCAAAAATAAATGTGCTCTGCAGTTCTGCCAATGCTGGAATTTTGTGTAGTCCTGAGACTTTTATTACTTATATAGAAATTTGCAGAATAATTAATAAAATTTTAACAGCTGATTGCGGCCATATTTTATTTTATATATGTATGTACAATATGTTTGACATTTCTACTCAGTATTGATGGACAAATGAAACTGTGGAACCGAATTTGCTAGTTCGATGCTTGGTTGGTTGTAGTGGCAGCCCCTTTATCCTAAGATGGCTCACTTAGGCCATTGTGATACCACAAAAGATTGGGACGGTACTAGAACCTAGCGGATGACGAGAACTATTTAGATTTTCGTATGAAGTTGGCTATGCAGCTAATATTTATATCAGCTGCTTCCGTGAGGCTGTCCAGGACAGGTTTGCATGCGTTTCCTGGATAGTTTGGGCATTCACACAGAAAATCTTGGATTATTTCTTCCTCGTCTTCCGATCTGCAACTTTGGCAGAAATCGTTGAAAGGAACACTCAATCTTTCTGCGTATCTTCCAATCGGACAGTGCCGCGTCTGTACAGATACGATGGAACTCAAGGTTTCGCGGCTCGTGTTAAGGAGTTACTTGGTGCGTTTGGAGCAGAGTGCGTGCCAAGTTTGCCTAGTTGTCCTACAGGTCTCTTCAAGTAGCCAGGTCCTATTTGCAGCCTCTAGACAAAATTAACTCACAGAACAATTAATTTGTTGTGTTGTTGGTAAAGTTTGATTCGGATTGTTCTCTTTCGGGTGCAAAGAGAACAACAAGATTAAGAACAGTCGATGGTGAAGAAAATATTGTTACTGTAAGTCAAAGTGTTTGACAAGATTGAAATTATTCAATTTCTAGACTTGCACAGGAATTAAACTTGTATACAATGCCAACCAGGCATATTTTTTGCAAGGACTTGCGGCTTCTTCCACGTGAACTTGAATTTACAAAAAAAATATTACCATTGAGTCAAAATTTTATTAATGGGAGAACTATGGGCTGAAGCTCATTACTTATTGAATGACATATTTAACAAGCAAATCCACCCTTTATAGATGCAAACGTGATAGACGAGCTTCTTTACATCCTAAACGATGACTGTTTTGTACGCTTTGCAACCTGGAAGCCAATTTCATAACAAGATTGGTTACAGTCAAAAGGGAAGCACCCAGCTTTCACACTATTCCCTGCTTGCCAATTGTTGCTTACTCGTTTGCAACTTATGTTGCATTATATAATTTGCTGTAAGGTACATTGAAGGAAAATGCTTTTTACCATGTGCTGGATATTGTTTTTTGAATGGAATTTTCTGTATTGAAATTTTTTTAATTTCTTACTCAGGTTGTGGTTAAACTTATATTTCGAGTTAATTTATTATTTTGGACATATTAAGTGGTCTTTTAGGTTACGATTTTCAAAAAAAATTATCCATTTTTCCAATAGAAAGAAAAGAGATATCACTTTGAAATTTTGTAAATATGTTAGTTGGTACTGGGTGTACAAAAATATTTTTTTTAGAGTTTTTTGTTGTTTTTTTACTCATAACAATTTTTTAAAAAAACATAAAAAAATGACGGTGGACGTGATTTCAAGTGACTGATTCATCTGAAAAAAACGCCAAATTAATCCTTTAAGTGCGTATGTCAGATACCGGAATGATTATTTTTCATTAAAAAATAACAAAATGGCGGCCATTTTAGAAAGCCTATTTCTGAAGGTGGAAAATTGAGTGAGAATTGCAAAATTTGATACCGATCATAATGATTCCGCTAACGGCTATATATATGTGTACAACAACATATTAAAAAATCAGAGTGATCGGTTGATCAGTTTTCCAAAATTGTGTCCATCAGCTTAAAAATATGAGTTCGAGAAAACTTCGTTTACTTTTTTTACGATTTTTTCTAAAACGCTATGCTACTACCAGTCTGCTATGGCTGGACCATACAAAATTCTTTCCTCTTTTTTATACAGCTCCTGACTAGCTGATTGTACATCTCTGCGAGAAGTTCTGATTTTTTGAAAAATTGTAACCTTCCCTCAAGTGGTAAGTTTTCACTTCGCGTTATTTCGGAATATTGTTGAAAATCGTTTTAGCTAAAATTGAGATTTTTCAATCTTTCCTTTGCAAAGAAAATTGATATTGCTGAATCCGAAAGAACAAAACCCGTTATAAAATGAAATATAAACAGTTTAATACAAAAAGCCTCCCGCGGAATTTCCGTTCATAATATAATGAAAAATTTATGGTATGGTATTTACATTTTGAAACAATACTGAATTTAGTGATTTAAATAATTTTATGGGCTCAGCTTAAAGGGATATATATAATCACTTGATTTTCATAATGTTTAAAATATAGAGATTCTCTCGTACTTAATCAATTTTTTCTGTGGGAAACGCAGAGTTTTGAGAAAATTAATTAAAATCTTGATATAGAGAAAGATCGACGACACGATTTTAATAAGTTTATAAAAACAAAATTTGTTTTGAATGGTGTTGGTAATAAATAGTGCGAAAACAGAAAAGAATACAAAAATGCAACTAAATACTAAAATTATTTTGAACGTTCTCACGGTGCAGAGCCAACTTAATTAAATAAGATTAATTTTATTGAACAGTTTCATCTAAAAATTAAACTGATGTGAATGAATAATATAAATCTAGCTCACATTAGCAATAAATATTAATCATGATTTATCTATGAACATCAAAAAATTTATGGTGTGACTCTTCGTAGGTGCTTCGATTATTGTTCTGATAAACGTTGTATGCCCGATAGTTGACGACATTATCTTGATTGCGTAACTAATCAACAGATTTGTATGCCCTTAATTCACCGGCAATTTCATTTTTAATTTTGAGGTTTATTTCATTTACATCCGTGTTTTTGGCAGCTAATATAGCACGTTCGCTCAACCAAAAATGATCTCTGTAATTTTGAGCGACGTTTGGGAACACCTTTTGCATGAGCTCGGTTTTTGTTTCAGTAAACTGACAAAAATTTAATGGAAATTTAATGCAGCCAGTCAAAACATCTACAGGGATATTGCCATTACCAATGTCAATGAGTTGTTTAGACAAAATTTCTCCAGATCGATCATTTTCCAATTCGAGACGCATATTCTTGCTTAACCCTTAACTGGTCAGCGGGGGTCTGACAGACCGCTTGAAATTGCTAATTGTATTTTTCCTAGAAATATCTAACTTTCAGGTCTGAGACTCCGGCTATTATCTAATTTCTATATCCTCTTTGGTATACTGTAGGTAAAAATTGTTTTACGCAAAGCAATTTTCTTTGAGAAAATGCAGGTAAAAAATTTCCCACCCTCTCAAAAGCCCAGATAATCTGATGCAACAGTCTACTGGTTATTGTGACGACAAGATCTGCACAAAGTGTGGATCGTCCCCACAGAGCAAAGGCACAAAGTGGAACCTCCCCACAGATTAAATGCTTCATCCATCATGGCAATAGAAAGCGAATGATTGCCGATATTCTTTAGGCAAAACATAGAAGAATGGATTTTTTGTATAAGTGAATCATGTTCTCTTTTTCCTGCTTCACGTGTTGAATTACATCAAAGTGATGAACTTTTCATACTACTACTACCATTAAATTTCACCACCAGCCAGATTTCTGACTTCAATTCCGCATTCCTTGATTTTCCAAAAGTTTTGTGATGAATGTGAAGTTCGTATCTGATGAATATGAACACAAGCTACTGGTGAAAAACAGGAGGTTTTTAAAAAATTTGAAATTGGATAATCCCCTGAGTGATCACTGTTCACTAACAGTCTGCAGATTAACATTGTAAATTGTTTATTAAAGATCCAAGAAAGGTGGGAAGGGGAAGAAATGTAAGAGGAAAGAACAAGAAACCTCTTGGTTGTCTTCCTCACATGCACTATTATCTGCTATAGTACCATGCAAAAAAATTTGTGAAGATTCTATCGGGGTCTACTCGTGCGGCTAGAAATGCAGCTAGTGAAGTTGATGCTTTTTTTATAATCATCATGTATAAACTCGGTACTTTTTTGGAAAAATAGAATACACCATTTAAATTATCAACGAAAACAGTCCAACGGATTCTATAATCGTGGCGTCATTTCCGCTCAAAGAATTGTGCTAAACCAACAACATCTCAGGCACGTAAATTCAAAACCATCTGTCAGAAAAGAACAAGACACATAAACATAACCAACAAAACAGTTTTGCTGAGTCCACTTGTCAATAATTGTATTGTTCGCCGAAGCGGACATTACCTGCTCCATGAAATTCTGACCAAATTCAAAATATATTATGGCTGAAGCATGGGATGATATCCAAGCGATTAAAAGCAAACGAAACAGTCTTCGTGAACGTCTCGAAAAGCGAAAAAAAGAACGACGTGATATATTAAGTTCATCGACATTAGCCACTCCACTGTCATTCAGTTCCGGGCTGAAAAGTGAATCCTTGGACGAGCGGAAGCCATCACTCAAAGTTGAACTAGGTATGCCGCGCTATTAGAATATAGGAAAGTCTTGAAAATTCGAAACATTCCTACAGATACGGTGACTGATGTTGACCGATCCTTGCTGCAAATTCTGTCCGAGGAGGCATTGTTGTTGCCCGTGAATTCAATTCAACTCGGGGAGAAGGTTGAATCCCGACTGGGCCGGTCTGTTGCCAATGACTCTGTTCAGTATTTCTTGAACAAGCTAGCAGCGCAATCGATTATAAAGTACGCAATTGTTTGAAGGCTTACTGCAGGCAATAAAAGCGCTGTTTTTGATTTCAGCATAAAAAATGTCTCCATCGGCTCTGAAAGTGGCTACGAAGTGATTCTGGTGGATCAAAAGATCGTACTGAATTTGTACAGTGAGTTTTTGGCTGAAGGGGGCTTGTCCAAGCCCGCAGAGAATCTCAAAAGGAAAGGTTTGTACAATGAATCAAATCGGGGATTTGTTTAGATAGTTTTTTCTACGTTAACTGAACAATAATTTCAGTTGATAGCGACATCGACGATGATGAAAACTCATCAAAATCAGCCAAACTGGAGAAGAAATCATCTCTTAAAGACCAGCCTAGCGACGCTACTGATATTATGGTACTATATGCCACGACTCACTATTCAGATATAATTGTGGCCTTCTATTTCAGTCTCTCCTCTCCATGCCGTCGACACGCGAGAAGCAAAGCAAACAAGTTGGCGAGGAGATATTGGAACTGCTCACAAAACCAACCGCCAAAGAACGATTTCTGGCTGAAAAGTTCAAATCGCACGGCGGCGCCCAAGTGATGGAGTTCTGTCCACATGGAACAAAAGCTGAATGCCTGCGAGCGCAACAGGCCACCGCGGAAATGACGAAACGCAAGAAACCGAAAATGGAAAACGAAAACTCGGACTCTTCGTCTGATAAGCAGGAAGCAACTGGCAGCGATGGAATCAAGACGGAAAAGGAAAGCATCGAGATTGAAGACGAGACAACCGATCGATGCACCAAATTGCATTTCAAAAAGATCATTCAGTCGCATACCGATGAATCGCTTGGCGACTGTAGTTTTTTGAATACATGTTTCCACATGGCGACGTGCAAGTGTGTAGCTAAGCATTTCAATTGATTGACGCGAAATAAGTTTGCAAACGTCTTTCAGGTACGTGCATTATGAAGTGGATCATGTCGGAGCCAACAACAACAACAGGAATGATATCTCGAAATCGGCTGTGAAACGAAACGCTGACCCAAGCGCCACATTGTATCCACCTCAATGGATACAGTGTGACTTAAGGTAAACTCTTCCAAAGATCATTCAACAATACAGTATTAAATCATATTTAACGCTCAAAGATATCTGGATATGACAGTCCTTGGGAAGTTTGCTGTAGTGATGGCAGACCCACCGTGGGATATTCACATGGAACTTCCTTATGGTAACTTGATCACAATTGCTTTAAGTTCGATCTGAACTATATATCTTATTCGCAGGCACAATGTCCGACGACGAAATGCGACAACTAGGAGTTCCTGCTCTTCAGGACGACGGGCTTATTTTTCTATGGGTCACCGGTCGTGCCATGGAGCTAGGCAGAGAATGCCTGAAATTGTGGGGGTAAGTCGCGTTGGTGTTTTTTTTCGAACTCTCTTTAGCAAATCACAATCTATCAGTTACGAACGAGTGGACGAGCTGATTTGGGTGAAAACCAATCAACTACAGCGTATTATTCGAACCGGTCGAACAGGACATTGGTTGAATCACGGCAAGGAGCATTGTTTAGTAGGGATGAAAGGCGATCCGAAAAATTTGAATCGTGGCCTTGATTGTGACGTGATTGTGGCGGAAGTTCGAGCAACAAGTCATAAGCCCGATGAAATTTATGGAATTATTGAGCGTCTCAGCCCGGGGACTCGCAAAATTGAATTGTTTGGTCGACCGCATAATGTTCAACCGAATTGGTATTGTGTATATTTACCCCATAAAGATTATGCAATTCATTGTTTGTCTACTGAACTAGGATAACGTTGGGAAATCAATTGGACGGAATACGATTAGTTGATCCAGAACTGATAACTCAATTTCAAAAACGATATCCAGATGGAAATTGTATGGCGCCAACGCCTAAAAAATGATTTTTAACTGACATGTTCATTATAGCGTTAAGTTTTAATGTAAGTGACAAAAAAATACAGATAGAATTTTACCTACTAGTTTCGCATCAAGTGTTATATTAATTGAACATCACAACATGCGACAAACATCGCAAGGTATGTCGACTTCCTGTGTTAAACAACTCTAGCAAGCTGGGGTTCGCTGGAGTAACGGAGCCTGACGGCGAATCGCTCTTCCACGATAACTACTTGAAATTGCATCGGTCAGGTGATTTGATCTGATTTTAACGATCGTCGAAAGAAGACTAATGTACCTCGAATTTGGCGAATGGTAAGGCTTTTGCCGGGATTAAGAAGAACGTAAATATTTGCTTCCAAGCCTTTGAATACCATACTAGGTGGAATATCGCGCTTATCGTTCTGGTGGCTGTCTGTGTACATAGGTACCTCCTTTTTCCCACGCAGTATGCATATCAGAATCAAAAGTTTTTAAGTATTGGTCACTGCCTAGCGTGTCGTGGGAAATTTTCATCTCACCACTAAACAAACCTCATCACGATCTCTTTCTTTCATTGCCTTGATCTAAGCCATGATTTGCCACAATCTTTACGTTTTCAGTGGTGTCAAAAAGCGGCTCATGCCGGAGTAAAAGTTATCGTTAGCAAATCATTCAATGAATGCTGTCGTTAAGTATTTATTTGCAAGTTTGTTTCGTATTTTTACTGTTACGAACCAAGCAAAATCCTTGCTTGCTATTCTGATCATATTTTAAAAACAAAGACTGGGTCTTCTCCTTGCCTCGGTATCTTCATGAGTAAATAGCAATGAAAACAGGTACCAGCGCTGTGAACACATCTTGCATGAATGGTGACCATCTGTGTAAACATAAAAGAGTCGACTGGAAAGAACAATCGGTAAGAAAATAGGATACTAACCTTGAATTGCATGAAATTCCGGAAAAGGGATGTTAAGTGAATTGAATGTGCATATGGATGTGAAGAAAAATGATGGGAGAGGAAGTTGCTGGTTCCTGGATCATCAAAGATGATCGTGGCAAATTAGCCTTGTCGATACATAAAGTGAGGCAAGGAGTTGTGCAGTAAATGTCGAGCGCGAACATAACGAGTCTTTGTAAAAAGAATACTACATCATTAATTATGATACTTGAGGACTACGAATGTAGATATGGTACTCTAATATATGCCAGGACAGTGTGGATACACTACAAGATCAAGCCCCAAGCTATTCACTGTCTGGGACAACAAACCGTTAAATTCAGATCTTTGATCAACACAAAAGGTCTAGTAAGGGATATAAGTCACCTCTCTAATTTGTAACAGGGAACTCGTTTTAGTTGTGAAAACGAAATAAACTCAGTAAGTGATCCCTTAATGAGCAGTAGTCTCTTAGATCACGCTAATAACTTTTGCTTCTGTCAAAACGTACTCTGGCTTCACGACTTCTACAACTGCTTCACGGAGCACTCCTTTCTGCATGCACGACATGTCAAAGCCATAAACATTTTTCCAGAACTCAATATAATGGCGGTGTCGGTACTCATCGCCATGCCCCACTATGCCAAAGGAAATCCAGCCAAAGTCTCGGAGTTTTCAACGTGCCGACATTCCCTTTTTTGCCATCCCGACATCCAGATTTTTGAGATTGGCAGGTTGCGCGGAAAATTATTCAAGAAAAACAACCTTTCATGTAGGCGGCCCGCAAAAAACCCAAAATTAACCAAAGTTATGCGCAAACGAAGACTATATTGGGCGAAAATGCACAGCAGCTACGGGAGTGAATACTGGAATAAGGTAAATTCCTTTGTTTAGCATATCTCATTTCATATTTCATAGGAAGATACAGC
This sequence comes from Oxycera nigricornis, assembly GCA_963942545.1. NCBI lineage: Eukaryota > Metazoa > Arthropoda > Insecta > Diptera > Stratiomyidae > Oxycera > Oxycera nigricornis. The sequence goes on along the minus strand of OZ012659.1, from coordinate 112,864,436 downwards.
CTCACGAATCATTTAACTTTTCTAAAACTAATTTTCTCCTAGGTTATCGTTAGTGACGAATGCAGGTTGGAAGCGGTTACGGTAAGTAAAAAATTCGTTCGAAGGAGGCCCCACGAGAGATATTTAGAAGATTGTGTGGGTCGGACAGTTGAACATCCGCCCTCAGTGATGATTTGGAGCTGCATTACAGCTGAAGGTCCGGGCCCAATCTATAACGTTGAGGGAACAATGCGGTCTAATCAGTATATAGACGTGCTGAGGGATGTTCTTCTGCCATATTTGGATACTAAGGGAATGGGCGTTGATCATGAGCTTTCCATTCCCTCTTAAGAAAATTCGTATCACACCTGATGTGAAGTTGGTTGAGCCATATGAGAAAAGAAAATACTCCCGGGGGAAAACTCGTATAGGTCCTTAATTGTTCGGTATAAAGTTGGAAGCGACATCAGCCTTCACGGATCATCTTGATTCAACGCAATCAATAACATTCGTCATACGTGGACGTGGGACCAAGTTGTAGACGAAAGCGTAGAGTCAAGGTTTATTAAGGGGGCACTCTACCTGGAACTTGCAAAAATTCAATTTTTTTGTTGCTTTAATCTATTCCCATACTATCTGAGAATATAATCTCGAAGTTTCAAGGTCGTACTGATAACAGTTTTGAATTGATCGATCCCAGAACCGGCGGGCGCCGAGCCGCGCCAAGCGATTGTAACCACTTTGAAGCGCGTTTTCTCGAAACCACTTTTTTCTAGTCGGTAATCACGATTACGAGTAGACTACTGCACGTAGAAAGCTCAGTAAACCCTCATTTTGCAGATGATAGTTTACACAAGGTCGTGAACCTCTAAAATCTATATTAAAAAATTGTTTAAACAATTTCTCAGTGACTCACAACAACAACAAAACAAGCAAAATTGGACTTTTTTCCATCATATGATATTATTACTATAATTAAATATTTTGTAACATTTCAGAGGTTCATGCACTTGAGGCATGCCTCATCTTTAAAACAAACAAAATTGCATGTGTTTCAGATGATTGGTTAAGGCTGCAGAATGATTACCGCACATATCGATTTTTCGGGGGACCTTCGGAAGATAGTTGCTACAGCCGCCATTTTGGAAATTTATCGAACATGAATAATCAATAGTCGTAGTTCAGACATGTATCGAAATATATGTTAATCATCACAAAGCTGTCACATTGCTTTATTGTTTGAAAAAATTCAGAAAAATGACAATTTTTTGAGGCTCCAGGTAGAGTGCCCCCTTAAGTGGCTTAATCAACTGGAGAGCGTCAGTAAAGTAAAAGTGCCTCGATGTTTTTTGAGAGAAAATCGCGATGATGACAAAATTAGCTTGCACAGAGATTACGTCCGCAGAATCGACAAGCAACAGCAACAGGCTTTTGATGGTATTAATGACGCGTCGATTAAACATTTGGAACCTATGGAAGACGATAATAAATCGATCTGCCTCAAAACTAGGATCATTCTGAAGGAGACGATAAATATAACTTCAGATTTCCGATTGTTTTACCGCGTAATAACTATGTTGTTCGCTTACTACTAAAGATGCATCATGAAAAAATCATCACGCGGAACTAGAAATTCTTTTGAATATATTAAGAGAATTTTTTTGGATTTTTGGTGGGCGAAAGGAAATTCGATCAATTATTAAAAAATGTGTTAAATGCAGACGTCATGATGTAAGAGCTTTAAATGCTGAGCTTAGCTCTATTGTCTTTAAACCGCGTGCACGACGCGAATGTTTTTGAGAAAATGAAATTTCCGCAAGTTCACCGGCATCTCCCTTGAAAACAACTTTACTTCTATATACACATTGGCAGTCTCCCTTTCAATAAAACCCAGCGAACACTTAATAAAAAACACCATTGTGAGTGTATAAATAAAATATCTTTATTAAATAGATATTAATTGATTAGGTTCTTAGCAAATACATAATATGTACAATTGAATATTTTAAAAAATACAATAATTAGGAAATTAAATCACAAGAGAAATTTTCCAGACAAAATTCTCATAATTATTTTTCTATCTCCTCCAATAGAACTTATTCATTACCTGTGTTATATTTCGTTTCTATCTGTCTCCAGTTATATGTAACTAAATTTTAATATGAATATTACTTTGCACTACTCAAGCCTGCATTAGTTAGGGAGAAAAGCAAAATCGTTTGAATTTTTTTTCATCTAAAATAAAACCGGAAAAACAATTGACTAAACAAATACAAATTGAATACTAATGTCAAGTGCACTGACCAACATGCTGAATGTTGTCACTCAAGGACTTAATAGTTACTCATGCGGGAAGGCATATTGAGGCACCTTTACGTTGCTTGGATGTCAATTCTTATACAGTAGAACCCTTTCGATGTTGCGGAATGCTAACGATTACAATTGTTACAATATGTTGCTGGCTCTATTCGAATGCAATCAAATTGACTGCGTTTGAATTTCATATTTTTCCTACATTTCGGTTGTATATTTTAATTGCTTATATATCTGTGTATATTAAGGGCACGATTATATGTTTGCGATTAGCCAAGGTTTAGATTATTTGTGGCTAAACGAGGAAAATTAATTGAACCGTGAAAATTGGAATGCACATTTAAAGACATTCTGTGCCTCAAATGGATTTTAGTAATCAAGGCTTTAATGTTATTTCACTTTAGTTGCAATGAAGAAACAACAAACATGAAACGCTTTCTCATCCCGCCATGCCACACGTGCTTATAATAGTAGCTTATTTTCAAAATGCCTTACACAAATCAGCATTACTCTCTACGCGAATGTTGTACGAGTTCTACTGTATTTCGAATGTTTCAATTTCTACTTTGCTTTCGTCCTACTTTAAATATCCACAGAAACGTTATCGCCACCATTTTCGCCCGTCAACTCGATTCGTGTGTCTGACCCATACCCGGAGTAGGTGGCATGATCGGTAGTGGCTTGTCGTGCAAACAGGACATCAGCGACGTACAATGGGGCGGCTGAACGGTCGTCATGGATGCTTGGGCGTCGCATAGTGCAACGTTTTATCGGCGACATAAATGCAAACAGTGTTAATGACATGCAAAGCGAAATCAACAGGACGATCGCTCTCGCATCGAAGCCTTGACTACGGATGGCCGCCATCGCTGCAAGAATTGTTAGCAGCAGTATCACGGAAAACTTCGTCATAGTCACGGCAGTAGAGTGGATTTTCCCGCCACTTCGACTGACCATGTTGCTGGGACCATATGCGAAATACAAATTGTGTCGATCAACAGCATGTTTAAAGCAAATGTAGACCATGGCGAACGGCATTATCAGTGGGCATGCAACACTGTACACCACGCTTGTCGTGAAAACCATGACTGTCCACGCGTAGTGGATGCCGAACGGATATTCAATCAATATCGACTTGCGAATGTACTGAACCTCTGCGCGCGACTTTGCCGTACACAATTCCCACACGTACACAATCAATTCGGGGAATCGTATCAATTCCAGAGAAGTACCAATGAAGGCTGCAGTTATTACGTAGTTCACAAAGAACGCGCCCTTGTCCGGGAGAAATATGCACTCCCAACGATACTGATCTTTGCCTTGTACCGTCCACTCTAGAAGTGCTTGCGCACTAGTCAACCCCAACGACGGTAGTATCAAAATCATAAAGAGCAGGTATCCAAACGTTTTCGTCATCACGGAGTAGTTTTGTTGCGAGCGAGTCCAATGCGACAGCCACTTGTCCGAGTACACGACAATCACAGGCATCAGAGCGGATAACGTCCACAGCATCAGTGTAGGCAGAAACTCCGATACTACAGGACTAATTTTATATTTCGGGTCGTTGGAAAGGAAATCAAGCAGATTCACAATATATGCGGGAGTGGTGAGGAAGAACAACACAATAAATAGACAGAGGTTAACTGCTATCCATTTCACATACCACCGGCTCGTACTCACACTAAGATTCTCCCAGAAAATATCTTGCGGTTGAGGAGCAAATGCTAGCTGCCAATCCCTGTAGGTCCCCGGGCGGAAATGCTGCACGATGCTCTGAGCTTCGGCCACGGATGAAACCGTGAGGAATGCCATTCCTAATGGTTCATTTAAAGCTGATGCGCGCAACCTAGCCACCTCCCCAGCTAGATGCCGTTCTTCTTTCTGATAATACTCAAGTGCGTCGACTGTGTTGCAGGAATACCAAACTGGCGTAGCCCGTATCAGACGTCGCTCGCGATGATTTTCACAGTAAATCCTCGCCTCCACGCATCGCTCGTATTCTGCGTACCTTTTCGTCAGCTTTGTTATATTGAATGCCAGCTGAATGTCTTCAATGTTCACGTCAGGAAATAATTGGTGGATATAGCTGCGGATCTCGGACTTGTCCCGATCTCCGTTTGATATGTTGGTTATCATGATTGTGCGGATAGATGCTTTTTTGAACGCGTTTCGTCCTGAAGAGTGACGCATTATCAACACCACCAGAGGTACATATGCGATTGCAATAAACACATGCACCCATAACCATGGTGACTGCGGTTCCAAATTGGAAATTGTCGTGTGACCAAAAGAATTTACGTCACCGCTTAACGTCCCTTGGAAATTGATAGGAAGAATTATTACAATTGACACGAATGTTATGATTGCCATGACGAACATTAGGTGCTGTTGAAATGATAAATAGTGGACGGCATCGGGTCCACTGTGCGATAGAATCTGCTCCCGTTTCAATGTCATCGTTACCCACAACCACGAGAATAGGCCACGATCGATAGGTGGCTGATTGTTTTGTGGATTTGTATCGGGTGTCGTTGGCTCATCATTTCCATGTGCATAAAAGATTTGAGTCCATCGCTTCTTAATCCCGTGACTATTGACTAGTGCAAGACGTCCGTAGTCCCATGCTTGATGTCTGAGTATTGTGAACAGGGAGATCAGAAGAATCCAACCGATGACGTTAAGAATCAGTGTTTCCGGTATGCCTTCGTATAGATTTGTTATGATTCCCGTTTTGTTGGCTTTTATGAGACAGCTCGAAGGCAGCGGAGGCTGAACAGTTGTTGAATCGTTTCCTTCCATGATATCCATTTTGTGCTGAAATAAAATTGAAATTGTTTAGAGTGAATGCAATAAAACCTTAAATACTCTTTTTTTGGTAAAGTAATAAAAAATAAGTTCTCTATCGCCAATATAAGGTAAACGCATTATACGATTGTCTTATGCACGCAAGAGGTATCACATTTAGAGTGTTTACCAATTTCAAGTGGTCGATTTTTCCAAAAGTAGATTCGCTATCAATCATAGCCATTTATTGCTATGTTCTAAAAATAACATTGAATGTTTTTAGAAAAATTTAGCGCGTCCGGAATACGAAATTTGATTTAAAAATATTTGAATCAATCTGATCATAAAACATGCGATTGGAAATTCCAGCGAAGTTTGATGAAGAAGTTTGTTTTAACACTGCTATGACAAACTCAAAATTTAACTTTTAAAAGAAGGCGAATAGTCGCATTTTGGTCGCTCATAATTGTGTCTGCAGTTTGAGAGATTAATTTGCTTCTCAAATCATACTTTTTAAGCAATTTTTCAATCACATCAGCCATTCCCTGCACTGGTTCGAAAAACGAGAGCAACTTGTTTACAAGTATTTGTCTTTGACGAAGCGTAATATAAGTTCCATTTGAAAATTTCATGAAACGGCAGTTGTTTCACTTGCCTGCAATGAAAGGAAACTAACTGCTTCGTTTTCTTTTTTTTATTTCTTCGAAATAAATCTTCAGACTGCATTACAGAAGCTCGTTTTGGATGATATAGAAAGTACAGGGTGGGGCAGTCAAACCTGCATTTTTGAAAAGGGTGAGAGAGCTGTGAAAGTGGGCGAAGCGAGTAGCCAAGGTTTCCGTTGTGTCCCCCAGCACAAAGCATTCCAGTCGCCATGGAACAGCAACGTTCGTTCGCTGTGTGAAAGCGTATTACCAAACTGGTAGCAATGCAGCCGCTCAGCGTCATTTCCGGACGCATTTTCAAATTGATCGGAATAGTCCAGTGCCGTGTGTTAATTCAATCAAATTGTGGGTGGAAAACTTTGAAAACATTGGTGAAACGAGAAGCAGAAGTGGTGGCGTGGGAGTTGTTGTGGAAAGAAGTCCTCGGAGATCAGCGCGTCGACAGAGTGCTGTGCTTGGCATTTAAACCAGGAGCGTCCGAAGGATCTTGAGGTTAGATCTACACCATCACCCATACAAAATTCAGATTGTTCAAACTATGAATGAAATCGATTTTGCAACCCGTTGGCGTTTTTGTGAAACGTTGTTTAAAATGTGTGATGAAAACGAGGACCTTGTTCACAACCTGTGGATGAGCGACGAGGCACATTTCCATTTCTCCGGATATGTTAATAAGCAAAACTTCCGATATTGGAGCGATCAAAACTCTCAACAACTCCATCAAAAACCACTCCATTCAACCAAGGTAACAGTTTGGTGCGCAATGTCCTCATCGGGAATAATAGGCCCATTTATTTTGAAAATGACAGGGGGCACGCTGTTACTGTGAATTCAGAACGCTATTCGGAAATGTTGCAGTCGTTCTTCATTCCTCAGCTTCTTCAACGTGGAAAAAACGATGAAACCTTATTCGAGCAAGATAGTGTCACTAGCCACACAGCCGGCGTGAGCCGTATTGATTATAACCAATGTTTCAAAGTTCAATGCATTCTGTAAATCATGTGAACTAGTTTCATGTTTTTTTTTATTTCTCTCGGACAAATGCAATCAGGTATCACGAAAAGTAGTGCTTGTCAAAGTCGCTTCGCCTTCAAACAGACGACAATAAAAACAAGCAAAAACACCTGAGGCGAAAATTATTCAAGGCTTTTTGAATTCTTTGATTGGTCGAAATCAGGGGTGAACCTAACAATTGAGTTAATAGTTGGTGCTGTACCGCTGGACGACGTGGAACTATGTTCGATTAGAACATGAGTCGACTCAGTAAGGTTGAAAGTAGCGAAACAATAAACCGAAGAGATTCTCATGGCCAAATGGAATAAAGCAAGAACCACTTACATCAAAGTGAGAGGCTATGAGATGTGCTCAAAGCTAGCGACCAAGTATCTGGGGATAATTCTCGATATCAAATTGAGTTTCATATCGGACCTCACGTACACTGGTTAAAAGGCGATGCCAGGAATGATGCCAAATATAAGGGGATTCACAGCAGCCGTAGACTTCACATCTCGAGAGCGGTAAGCTCCGTTTTGCTGTATTCAACTCCTAACTGGAAGGAAGCATTGAACAACTTCAGCACGGGAGGACAATAACCACATTGAATCGACTCAGTGCATTGAGGGTTTACTTTGGATACAGGACGATGTATCGCTGGAATGATTGCAACTAACTTACATGCCAACCAACTGCATCGTCTTTACGAGACGATACTCAATATCATAATACCGATGACTGAATTACAAAAGTAGAGCATGTTACATCTATGGCAAGATCGCCGACCGATGACTGAATTACAAAAGTAGAGCATGTTACATCTATGGCAAGATCGCAGGCTCTGTGGGACCAATTATTAGTGATATGTAGATCTGGCCAAATAGACAACATGGAAAAGTCAACTTCTACCTATCCCAATTTTTGAATGAAGTTGGTTAGTTCCGCAAATATCTTGATCCACTTCAAGCGTGATTTATCACAAATGTGTCCACATAAAGCAGGTGTTGTGATCTAAGAATATGTTGGGGTCAAGGGGACCTGGACTATTTAGAGCTAATTTTCCGTTAAGAAGGTAAGTTAAAGCTATAACACAAAGGCCAGTTCAGACGAAACTAGACCAGTGAAGCTATGTCTTTCGAAGGTCTGGCAGGGCGTAGGTAGAAGAAAGGGGATGCTTCAAGTACGATTAAAATTTAACACGATTACCTCCCGTTATGCTCTAGCTAGTATTCATGTGAGGTAGTAACTTTCGAAGGTTACTCAATGAATACAACGGAGACGAAATAATACATTTTCAAACAAAAGAAATCTCTTTATATGAGTGTGACCTCTATAATTATTATATTATGGTATTAATTGCTTCATAGAACTATTTCTTTTTCTTTCTTTTTGGTTATAGCAATTTTGTTTGTTTTCTTTAATGTTTTCTTCATTTCAGCTCAATACCATTCGATTAGTCGAAGTTCTGGACAGTTTGGAGGGTTAGCTGCTTTCGGTACTACGGAGGTGTTGTTGTCCTCATACCACTTCATTGATCGAGCATAATGACTTGTCGCTAAATCTGGTCAAAATGTTGCAGATGCGTCGTGTTTCTCGATAAATGGTTTTAGTTGCTTCTCTAAACACTCTTCGATGTATATTACTGAGTTGATGGTATTCTTCGCTACAAATTCCTCTGATCTGAGACCACATCGACATATTGCCTGCCAAATCATATACCGCTTGGGAAATTTGGTGCTTTTTTGGTTGTATGTTTTGGGCTAACACCACCCTTTGATCCTACTGTATAGAAGTCCTGACCAGGCAACTGTACGAAATCGGCCTTCACGTATGTTTCATCGTCCAACAAACCACAATCGAATTTGGTCAGGTAATCCTTGTATAGCTTTCGAACCCGATTTTTCGCTTCTTTCTCCTTTTCCTTGGATCGATCGGATAATTTTTGGACTTTATATGATCTAAGATTATAATGCTTCTTAATCCTCTGATTCAATGCGTTCGATGTTTGCACTTTTTGAGCCATATCTCGAATGGATGTGTTAGGACTCTGCAAAAATTCATCTTTATCTTTCGGCTTAAATTGGTATTGGATGGACCTTTTTTTCTATCTGTTCCAGACTGTCTAGCAACAGGTAGGTCCTTTTTGTACTTCATAATCGTTCGTTTCACTGTTGCAATCGACGAATTGGTTTCGTTTGCTAGTACCGAATATTTACGAAGGTTTCCAGGTATTTGCACGCAATCAAACTACGCACTTTTTCTTGATTTGATGATATCTTTTCAAAAGTGAGCTTACAATACGAATGGATTAGACGTTCTTTTTTGTCGCATTTTGTAGCTAATTTTGCATACCTGATGAAGATATAAACATATCCCAAACAGGAGCTATGCTGGAAAAACTAATGGTCATTTTTTCCCGATACAATCCTTATAAACTTTATAAAAATTTCTAACGCAAGTAAAACTTGAAAGGCCCGATTTAAATGGAAAAATTCTATACAAAAATTTACGCCGCAATGTAAATAGATATTTCAAGCTAAATAGAAGTCTCATAAAAAATTGTCAATAGTGTAAGGAATGCAAAAATATAGTGATTTCACTTTCTAGGAGAGAAACTCTTATTAGGAACCATAACCAATGAAGTTAACTTCTACAACATGTCATGAAACGAATTTAAAAGTATAAGCGATCCAAATACAATTGAATTGAACTTCAAAAGAATACCTCATAAGCTCCACAAAACTCAAATCTATCGATTACCAGAGTGGATTGAAATAATTGTAAAGATTAGAATATTTGAGAGATAAATTTTAACCAGAATTCAGCACTTATTCATATACATATACTCATCGTCTGAGACGTACCAAGCATTTGTATAAGCAATGGACGATGCATACAAGAGAGTTGGAAGTGGTTCGGCATGCCGACAAACAGATGCTGATCGATTTCTTTTGAAGATTTCCATCTCCGAACGTGGACAATAGATGAAAATCAGGCCTGCGGCCTGTACTACCATTATTGTCATTCTAAGCGAACTATTATAATCATTAAAATCAATTCCATTAGATATTTGCCTCTGATCTTGGTTTCAATACGCACAACGACTGTTCTATTCAAGCGGAACATTGAACCTGCACAATCGGATTAATCTTCTTCGACCACATGCTGCCACAGACTTTCTTTACCGAAATCAATTGCAGACTGGTAGGAATAGTTCTTTCGTCACGGTGCATTTGCCGACCACATTCGCCCGAGACTTTCCATGGCAATGTTCACATGAGACTATCAAATTACAATGTAGGGCGCTCGTCGTTCGTGCACCGCAAGTATGCATTGACGCATTATTGCAAGTGCAGGTCCGATAAGGAGCATCGTAACCAAATGATTCGGTGCAGACGATATGAGGAAGTTTACGGTGCAACGCCGTGCCAAGACGACTGATGTGCTGGCGTGGAAGGAGGGAGATAGACGTGACCTTTGCCATGCATGGATTTCTTTGTTTTCGACACACTTTCTTATTGTTTTTGTGATCGTTCGAAGCACGCCACGGACGAGTTACATTGTCGGTGCGAAGCAAGTGTAACTTTCTGCTTGCAAAACAACTCCATCCGATTCAGTCGCTACGAGCGATTGTCCACACTTGAGCGTTGCGATGTGATGAGGGTTAAGCGCCCTAGCCGTAAATCAGTGGGCAACAAACGGAACCCACAATTGAAAGCTTCGTATCTGGCTAAGATAAGATATCGTCGACACTAACAAGCCGCACTATCATCTAATTGAGTCACGGATTCTAGGCTGGTGGGACTGACTTATTCGTTCACTATGTTTTTCTCAGCGGTGACTTGTGCATGTCGTGGCGTTCGCAAAACCTCGCATGAGTGTAATATTTGCTCACCTTATCGCCGCGAAAACATTTAGAAGCAGCGAAGAGGGAGAAAATGCAAAAATTATGCAGATGATGTTTTTGTCCTGAACCGATTGCTGCTGGGGGCCTTTATATGACCGGTCAAACAGCTAAATGGGTTGTATGTGGGATACACTGATTTTTCTTTGCTTACCTGAATCTTTTAGCATTCGCCCCAGCGATCGAAAAGCTGTTTTTTATTCACTTATTTCAGCGACTACGAAAACACATACGTCGCACACATTTGACAGACAACTTTCGTATGTGAAGTGAAGTTTCTAATTAATGTCATTTCTGTGTATGTTCACAATGGCTTCGATGTGAAACAGTCACTAAACGTACTTTTAAAATGGTAGGATATCTTTTTCATCTCTATGCCTTTTTTGTGCAATAACCGTTAATCTGCCGTTGCCCATTTTTTGGGGTAAAATTTACAACAGGTGTGCTAAGCATGACGGATGTTAAAATTAATAAAAATAATTAATTTATTTTATTCCCGAATCTTAGTAAATTGAATTTTTTAATATTCTACTTTGTTCGTTAATATCGAAGATGAATCTTGAAACAAATGTTCAAAATAAAATAAAGAAAAATATATTCTAAGAGGCTATAAAGTCGGGAATTATATTGGTTATATTACAATATTACTATTCTCCCTATGTCATCCCCAATGGTCGAACTTTACAAAGTAGCCCAAGAACTTAATTTGGAAGGCATGATTTTATAAATATATAGAGAAGAATTTACACCAAATTTAGATATAATTTCAGTAAAATACTGACAATATAAGAAACATGAAAAATATGGCTATCGCATTTGCAAGAACTGAACGATTAAAAGGAAAAGCGCTTAATTTTAGACTGTCACCATTCCAACACGAATTCGTTCCAAACCGGTCAACCAACACGAATTTCCTTGAACTTACTCTCGACAGTCGTACCCAAGTTGATGTAGTGTATACTGACTTCAGTAAGGCATTTGACACTTTCAACCTAAATGTTCTACTTCTGAAGCTAACTCACTTTGGTCTGTTTGGACCATTACTCTCCTGACTTGAATCCTATATCAGTTCGCGTTCATGCTGTGTTAGTCTATGTGGAGCATATTCCTCTTTCTTCCACCCTATCTCCGGTGTTCCTCAAGGGTCTATTCTAGGCCCTCTACTTTTTTTACTCTACATAAATGGCCTACTCTCAGTTGTAGCGTCTCAGTGTCTTCTGTATGCTGATGACTTAAAAATTTACCGAGTTATTCGCTCGGAAGTGGATTGTATTGCTCTCCAATGGATCTGAACGCGATCAATTCTTGGAGTCAAACTAATTTTCTCTCCGTTAATGTCTTGAAATGTCACAAAATGTCTTTCTCCTTAAAGCCCAGTCAAATTGATCATATCTATACGTTACACGATATTTCACTTACGGCTGTTTTTAAAATAAAAGATCTGGGAGTGATTTTCGACCCGAAACTTAAATTTGAGCCTCATATTTTGGCAATAGCTGCACGCGAATCTCACGTCTTTGGGTTTGTATTAAGGCACTCTCATACGTTTACTGACATTTCTTCCTCGGTCAACCTATACACTAACACTTGAATATTACTCGCAAGTAAGGGCAGCACAGCACATATTCACTCGTTTCCTTATATTTAAATTTAAAATTACATATATGCCATATGAAGAGCGACTTTTCTTGCTACAACTTTCTACTTTGCAATCTCAGAGACTGTTTTCTGTTTCGGCTTCACCACCATCAATTAAACTCTAACCTCTGCAGATCTAATGACATATTTAGCGTTCCATACGCTAGGACTAAAACTTTATTCCATTCGCCGATTTTGCGACTCATCCGAAACCACAATAGTCTGCAACTTGGTCCGCTTCTGTACTCACTTTACATCTATAAACAGAATGTGAAGCGTATCTTATGTAATTAGTTTTACTTTGTAATATATTTCTTTTCTATTTTGTTTAATTTGTCTTGTAATTGGGCTATATTAGTCTGTAAGATGAGTTCCTAATAAATAAATAAATAAACAAAGCAGCTAGGTGTTTCCATACGTTACAGGACAAAATAAAAAACATAGTCAACCCAAATTCTTTTAAATCGATATAGAAAAATTGCTTCCTGCAGGAACATCTTTCGAAGAATTAGAGCTTAAGATTGAGTCAACATGAAATAAAATTAAAAATATATATCTTGAATTGTAAATCGAACCACAAGGATTCTAAAACCCACGAATTAGGTACTATCCCTTATACCGATTCATATCACCTGGGAAATAATATGTATTGAAACCTAATTATCGACAATTAATGAAAATTGATGGAAAGGGTGATTTGAAGGAAACTGAGGTGATTTTAATCCTGCCGAGAGACAGAAGCTGATTGATATCTTTTTAAAGTTTAACACCTCTTAACGTTGAAAAATAAACTATTAATGATCAAAAGCTGGTTTACAAAAGTAAGTCAAAGTGTGTTATATGTAACTTATTAAATTTATCAAGGAATCGTGAATTTAGCAAGTACAATAAGTAAAACAAGACTTCATCTTCCTACTTTCCTTACGGCCACAGTACGGTAATGCAATGCAATTTCGTCGAGCATTATAGAGAAGTTATTATTTATTAAGAAGATTTCACTTTGCTAATATGTTTTGTGTCCTGTGAGCATTTTCAAATAGTACCCAAAATATAAACAAGATAAGAGAAAAGTTAAGATGGCTGAAATCGCATTGCATGCACTGAACTTGTTTGGGACCGACTTCGGCAGAGTTACGGTTTGGATGCTATTATTTTCAACTAGAAGTTAAAAGTTTATGGTTACATTCCATTAAATTCAATAAACTTTGAACACAGCTGGCGAATGGAAATAGGGTGGAACTATTTTCGGCACTTAATTAAGATCCATAAATTTTCACATATGAACAGTCAATTAGTTTTATAAAGTCCTTGCAAGTGCGCTTATATTAAGCAATCAATTTGGTTCTAATATCAAAGAAAGGGAGAGGGGCTGTAATCAGCCTGAATACCTAAAAATAAAAACAAGTCTTGCAGCTGCCGTATAGAAGTTATATTTCGGAGGTGTGCTTTTTCTAATTGGTTTTTTGTTGTCACTTCCGTCTTCAAATCGTTACTCAGACAATTCCTCTTTTTAGAAAATTGACAGCAAAATTTTAAAATTAGAATGAATTATCATTGCCAACTGAATCCACCCTGTTGAATGGCTTTACCGCAATGATATAACAAAGAAAAGTATTTAAGTCCCAACGTAACTCTCAATTCAACATTACAATGCAATAAAACACATAAGTAGAGCACTGTGAACAATGTGGTGGGGTTCTAAGAACAACGCAGTTAATACTTTCCGAAAAATCACCGAATTAGGAGCTGATCTATCTTATCGTTTGGGTGTGTATATTTAAATCGACTTTTCTGTTAAGATTTATCAAAAAAATCAAGTTAATAGAATACGTACGTTTCGATTTACTGATAGCAGAATGAAACCTCAAAATTCTGTTAAAAACTATTCTTTATTGCTTATAATTAAATAATTTCTTCTATTAACTAAATGAAATATGTACAATGCAATCGATACAACATCCGTTCTAACTCTAATGTAAATGTGTATGTATAATATATGTATATTCACATATTACGTGAATGATTACAATTCTGGATTGAAACACCAGTCGTGTATGTATGAGCAAATTTTTCTTTAATTTTATAGAAATTAATTACTTAGATTCTTTTGATATTATTGTGATGCTTATTATAACAAGTTCTCATTTATATGTAGAGTTATATACAAAACTAAATAATCTACCCTGTAGACTAAAAAATATAACCTCATTTGACTACTACGTAATACCAAATCAAAACAATATTCGATTATACTCTACGTTTCTGTTATGATATCAAATCAATTCGAAAGTAAGATTATTCGTAGTAAATGACTTTCTTTAGCTTTTCATTTCATTCATTTACAACTAAATGGCACTAGACTATCAGTTAAATAACAATTGAAACAGAAAAAACACACTCGTAACGTCTTTCCTTTGTTGTTTTCTTCTATTTCTTCAACTGATTGCAAACGAAATATGTTTGAAAAATCATATCGTATAGGACTTTATAAAAGGCTCAGTTCTGGTTAATTCTCTATGTCGATTACATGGTGAATAAACTTAACTCAATATGTAGTTATTTTCTAGATATGTTAACAAGTCAATTGCTTTTTACAGTATTGATTAAGAAAGAAGAAATTTCATTGTTTACTGGTTGAAGTTTCATTGCTATTTATCTATCTTTACATGATGTGTTATTGTTTCGAGAGAATGAAATACATTAAAGAAAACTTTAAGTGACTATTTATGCAATTATAATCGTCATAAAGAGAAAGGTTCACAATTAATATCGTTTTAGGAAATTATAGTTTCAAATTAAAACTGCAAAGTCGCATTGGATGGCATATTTCTACTTACATATTATTTCAGTTCACCCAAAAGTGAAAGAAAATTGTACTTTATCGATAAATTGAGTTTTCATCAATCAGTTGTAAGTACATTAAAAAAAGTTAAATATAAAAGAAGTATAAATATATGTATATGAATATGATATTAACGTATTAGAAACTCAAATCACCAGACCAATAACCATCCGAAGCATTTGACGATAATCCAAAAGCCTTTCCCGAATATTTAACAAAATATTTATCATCTAAATGATATTGAATAGCAATACCATTGCATCTATCCCTATTTCCTGATGATGATTTTTTCAATGTCAATATGTTTTCCAAGTTCACGTCTGATATGGGCAAATACATTAAACGAATTTAAATGATTTGTTGTTGTTGGTTTTGTTTTTTGGTATTAATATGAATTTCGGAATATCTACTATGCTTATACTTTGAAATTCTGATAAATGTTGTAGGATCTAAATAGAACAAGAACTAGTTATTGTTATATTAAATCCAATATATATTATGTTATTAATAGATTTTCACCATTAGACATTTTTGGCATAATCTCCACTGAGTTAGCTTCTATTTTCGCTCGTTTACGGAAACCAAACATGTGTTCAATTGTTTTGTTATTTGCTTCACTATGGAATTGTAGAATGTTCAACTGTTGTACTTGCGTTAAAAATTAAGCTTTGAATGCGAAATTATTGTAACTTAACATATACTTTATATATGATTATTCTCAATACACTGTTATTAGTCTTTCAGTTGATTTTCAAAAAATATATAAATGAATTTAGACGATAAAAATCAGTTGATTAAATCCAGATAATGATGCCACAAAGACACATGTCTTTAACAATAGTAATACCAATCGCCTTCAGAATTTTGAAAAATTCTGTGAATTTATTATTTGAAATCTTGCTTTCTTCCGATGTTTTTTTATTATTTTGATATTATTACAACAACTATGACTGCAGTCTGTAATTTATGTACATTTTCTTTTCAGACGCATCTAATATGGTCTTGAGTTAATTCATAATTAAATCACCATTACATAATCCTAGGTGTACTATTCACTTCGATTGTTTATACATTCACATTTTCGTGAAAACTTTACATAATTTCAGATAAACAATGCACTTCAAAGTCAACAACAAAACAATCTTCAAAATTTATTCATTTAAATGTAAAAAAAAGTGATGTTTTTTTGTTTTAGCTACGAGTCACTTCACTTGATTCAATTCTTTTCGACTTTATCCTCTACGTTTCGCTAAATTCTAACGAAATTCATTCTAAAAATGCAGAAAACGTAATTTCCATCTACAATGAATATCACTTAGACAATAAGATTTTAAATGTTATTTCGTTATGATAAAAAACTATCCTATCTAACACTAAATGCGACATCAACATCGACAACAATCAAACGCACACTTCGTCATAGGCGAGCCGAACTTTATTATTGGACATTGCCAGTTTGTGCAATGTCTTTTTGATTCGTAGCGCCGGTAATCGTACGCTTGGATTTTTATGCCAGCATTCTCGCATTAATTTCGACATACCGGCCAGCAGCTGGAAACAGATAAATGGTTACATTCATAAAATTAATTATTATATTTTGAAACTGGCGATATTATCCTAAGAGTGGAAAAATTAAATTAATAACAGCTTGTCCGACCGCCTGTGCTGTTATTGGTTAGCAAATTTGCTAACAATTAATTTTGCACAATGGACGATTCGTTTCCAGTAATAAATCTGTTGAAATAATAATATATGACGAATAAGTGGTATAGGTGTGAAGGCTGGCATTTCCATCAGGTCCGGAAAACCATCCCTCATAGAGCAACACAGAAGCCACGATCTATAGATGAAGTTAGATCCTCATAGCTTCAGCTTGAAGCATAATTGTATTTGCGAATTGCTCTGAACAAGACAAGACAAAAGACTATACAGATTATAGACTGAAACATATTTTTCGAATTTTTTCCAAAGCATTTCTAGGAAGAGAATTTTTTGCCTGAACATGTTACTTTGGGTTTCCGAGGAAATCCTTTCAATCATCTACCTTTCCCTTTCTTTCAACCACGCTAAGTACAAGGTAAAAATCCCAAAAGTGTCCTTTTTCAGCTGTGAAATTATAAACTCAATTGCTGTTCGCCAAGAGTGTTTCTAACGTGGATCTGAGTTTTTATGTAGCATTTTAACACTGTGAAGACGTGCAAGCGTATTTTTTGAGAGTTTTGAAATTTTATCGATCCCTAGAATGCCCCGTGGAAAAAAACTAAGTGATGTTGAAAAGCATAGAATTATTGATTTAAGGAACAGTGGAAAAACTCAGAGAAATCGCGAGTGAAATTGAAAGATCGCAGAGTGTAGTTAAAATTTGTTGAAGCTTGGAATCAAGAATGATGGGAAAAACAAGTCATTTGGCCGTCCTCCAAAATATTCGCGTAGTGTGAAATGCGCAGTTTAAAGAGAACTATCGAACACAGGAGCTTCATCATCGAAACTTGTTAGCCGGTTAAACTTGCAATGTGATACGACCTTAGTTAGAAAATGGGCAGCATCCTCCAAAAACTTTAAATATCACAAATGTTTGCAAAAACCCAAATTGATGAAATGTCACATCGAAGCTACACTGAAATTCGTCGAAAATTTCATCCAAAAAGGAACAATTTGGGATTATGTGATCTTCAGCGACGATTAGAAGTCCAATCGCGATGGAGCAGATGAATTTAACTACTACTGGGACGATTTACAAAAGGGTAGAAGAATCATGCCAAGAAGAGCACAGGGAGGTGGTTCTGAGATGATTTGGGCAGCTTTCAAAAAAACATGCTAGGAGCGAAATAGCCTTCGTCAATGGTAGGCTTAATGCTGTTGGATATCAGGAGTTACTAGAGGATCATCTACTGCCTTTTGTGACGCTAGCGGAAGACGAAAACTTATTTTTCAGTAGGATAATGCACTCATCCATACGGCTGCACCCACAAAAAAGTGGTTTCAGGATTATGAAATCCAATTATTATCATGGCCAGCGTTAAGTCCCGACCTGAACCCCATAGAAAATTTGTGAGACATCTTAGCGAGGAAAGTCTACGACCAGGAGAAGTCATCCATTGGAAATGTAGCAGAACTGAAGGAAAGAATAATAGTAGCCTGGAACGAGATATCAGATAGCGTATAAAATAGTCTTGTTGATAGCGTTTCGAGTCGATTGTTAGATGTAATCAAAAATAAGGGCGAATGGACTAAGTATTCAATGAAAAACTTAACAAACATTACACTGAGTTTAAACTTTTTCATAGATCTTACAGCGAGTTTTTATGTTGTTGTTTTGTTATTTTATTTTCGAAAGGAATATAATCAACCTTTCATCCCTAAGTATCCAATAAAATCAACAGTTATTTGAAATAATTTCCTGTTTTTATGAGAGATTCAAAAATATAGTTGTCTATAATTATTCACAGCACTGTATATTGGTCAACAGTATTAAAAAATTATTAAAAACTCAAAAGGACCCTTTATAGAGATAAAGACCGAGAAAATATAAGAGACATCAATAAAATTAATAGAAGATGGACGTCCTTCTTCAAACCTTGTTGCGAACGACGTGTGAGTGGAAGGTTGTGCTGCTTAAGTTTTTCTTCAAACATCGTAGCCTGCTGGTCCTGTCTTTTAATTCGCAAATGCCAGGTTTCGTCTCGGCGGAAAAATTGTTTCTCTAGGGTGATCAGGTTTTTGTTCATTCTAAAGTGTCCACATTTTAGTGCGAAAAAGGAATCCTTTGCAAACGTTTTCAATTGGGGAAAAGAAGTTCTAGGACAAAGGAAAGCGGGAACGAAAAAACTTTTTAGACAGGTGAGAGATATTGTTGGTGCACGAATTGTTAAAACATGAATTGTCTTCGAATTGCGTAATGTGAAGAAATGAGTATTAACTTAGCGTATGACAGGGTTATATTGTTTAGCGAAGATTTAAATTTGAAACTTTCTGTCCCAGTAAACGAGCGATATTATTGATACTCAACTCAAAACAGTTCAAGAGTAATATTCTAAAAGCTTCTGCATAGTCTATCTTGGCTAAATTTGAAGCGCACTTCGACCAAACAAGATTGGAACTTACTGTTTTGAAGGATGAAATCAGGCAATGTCAGTCACAAAGTTCTTATGGTTTAACATGGAAGTCTATTAAGGAGGGCCCTCTTCGAAAACAGAATATTACAACGTGATATCCAATGTTCTCCAATGAACCACTCTGTACTACTCTGTATGCAGGCTCAAAATTAGTTACTGGTTGTAGTAAGGCTCATATAACACCTCTGCCAATGTTTGAACTCACAGCATCCAATTGATTGGCCGCAACTTCACTTCAAACTCCCCACATTGCATATGAAGTTTCCATGATTAGAAGTCGGAAGCCTTCAGGGTATAACCATGAAAACTCTATCTACATAAGACCACCTTATTTCAGCTTTCAATGAAGTTCTTACCACATCCAAAGGGAAACCTGAATTTCCTGGGCTGTATCCTCGTGGTACCAGATTGACTCCTGGTAAAGCTTTGTGGCCAAAAGAAACTGACTGACCAGCATCCTCAGATATGCGAGAATGACACTTCTCAAAGACATCTCTGTAGAAAATGTTAACTTGCTTTCGATTTCTTTCGTGCCTGCATTAAAGTAATTTATCTGGAGAATTCCTGTTTCAGCTGGAAGAGGAAATGATATTTTCTGCCTGGCCATCTACAAACTTATCAGAGGAAATCATGGTGTAACATTTCATGGTAATGATTGCTCCCTAGGTTTAATCCCGAGTGAATTTTTGATCAGAACGTCGCCTGAAGAACCTGAAAAGTCCAAAGCCGCACCGAATTTCGCTCATATACATAAACCTAATATCTGATGCATCGATTGCGGCAGAGTGTGAAAAACTGTGGACCCAAAAGTTGTCCATTTCATTTTTTAAACCATGTTTGGTGAAACTTGAAGCTTAAAATGTAAAACTTATTCAACATGAAAGTATTCTTTTCAATTGAAATCATGAAAGTCTATGCCGTAAATTTATATATAGACTCGATTTTTCTAATATATTTTTTAAGTAATTTCTCAGAATGTTGACTCAACATCTGAACTGTTTAATATGTGTATCACGCAGCTCTGAGGAGCTGAATTTTTTTTGGTGCAAATTAAAATAAGCGATTGCTACTGAAGTTTAGTTGGAAAGATGGAATTTAGTAGTCAAGCGTTTCATTTTGTTTTTGCATCTTATTTTTAAACATACGAAACAATGTAAGACAGTTCAAGAGATGGCCAAATTAGTGACGAACCCTGTTTGGTTTTTTGATTGGAGCAGGCGACGAGACAGCAAAGGAAATCGATTGGCTATTCTATGCAACTTTGGTAGAATCTTCCTGAACGCTCAGCAGGTTCGGATAGGTATTTTGGTTGAGAATTGGCAGACAAAATTGCGGAATAAATACCGTGTAAAAGTGCCTGCATAAAATAACTATATTTCCGCTTTGCGGAAACTCCAGAGATCTTTAATGGTTATTCACATGATACGTTATATCATGACACAACTCTAAAATCGCGCTGATGGTCGCCGCGTTTGTAAGGCAGTGGTCAACAATCGAGCTGATAAATTGGACCAGAATAAATATTTTTATTTCTATTTTATAGTGTGAAAGCATGGTTTTACATATAAAATAAAAAAACAATCCCCAGAATCACCCAATCCCCCAGAATCCACAATCCCTCGAATCCCTAATCTACCAGAATACCCCCCACCACTAACCCCTTGAGAAAATATTCAATAATCATCCATGCAACTCCAAAGCCACCACTAAATAATTGTCAAAACTATTCTAAACGATTCTTTCCAAGAAGCATATTAGATTCTGAGCGGCTATTGTAGACGATAATGAAACGATAATGAAACAAACAAACTTTACAATCATTTTAGATCAGACAACTGCTTTTAGATAGCAGAAACAAGCATCCCTCCAAATCCAGGCTTTGGAACGCATGCTAAAACGAAAATGCATATAGGCGTATGACGAATACGAACTAATTACCGTTTCCCCAAATGCCACTCATTGCATTTTCACAGGGGAAAGCTTTTAAAAAAATGATGCTTATAAAAAACAAACGTTTTGGTGTGCTTTGATATTGAAAAATTGGCGCAAAATTCTCTAGAATGGCGAATATTCGATTTACCAATTTTCAGAGTAATCAGAGATTTCTATTTACAATAGGAGCGAAAGTTACTCGAAATTTGCTTATTGTTTGCAGGCTACCTAACAAGATACCAAACAACATGTAGCGAATGTACTTATTTCAAAGCCCTTAAATTTTAACTTTGAAACATTTGCATCATTAAATGTAAATTTTAGCTGTTTCAATTTTGCCACTTTTCAAACATTTTTCCCCGGGTTTCCGACCGATTCCTTAATTTGGCGATTTAAAGCATCTCGTTGGAAACATCTATCAAGGGCGCCAGATGCATATAAGAAAGAATTATTGGGCACAAATGAGTGCACAGCATCTATTTAATTAAATTTTAATTCTGATGCGTCTACTTAAAACGAATAACACGTATATTTGTTTCTTAGATCCCAAAAAAAATTATATACCTTTAATTGAAAACATTTATGATTATACTTTAATTCATTCCTATACAAACATGTACACTTACCGGATCTGATGTCCACCGATTTGGTATTGAAGGTCTGTATTCGTCACTGCAAATAACTTTTCGCATATCTTCAAAACTGGGATCAGATGGCACCACATCATAATAAGGAACTTTGTATTCCTCTGCAATGCCACATGAAATCGTTCGTCTGCACACTTCCCAGAATATTAGCCCCAATGAATAAATATCAGCTCGTCGAAGTGATTCAAAGTTTTTCATATCAATGCTGTTCAGTCGAAAATCAAAAAAAAATCCATATTGTTACAATTAGATACGTTTATATATGATTGTTTTAGTTAAGTATGGATAACTAATGAAAAATAAAATAGAGCTGAAATAATCATATTGCTCTTTGGAAGCAAAATTTCAATGAACACAGAAATTTTTGCTAGCAACAAAAATCTCACCTATCGTCTAACACTTCTGGAGCCATATATCGTTTTGTTCCAACTTTTGCATTCGATCCAATATCTATCTGACCAGTCACTTGGGAATGTAGCACAGCCAACCCGAAATCAGCTATCACACATGTACCATTGTTTCTAACCAGAATATTTTTTGATTTTAAGTCTCTGTGAGCGATCGCTGGCTTTCCCTACAAATGCAAGCATCAAATTAGTACATTTTAAGACATCTTTTGTAACAACCACACTTACCTCCGAACCGAATATTTCCGAATGCAAATGCACGAGACCATTTGCTATTGACAAACATATCACAATCATGTCATTGTGGCTTAACGGAGTCTTATTTAAATGATCATACAGAGAACCATTGGGATAATAATTGGTTAATAACCATAGCTGCGTACATGAATTTCGCGATGTCATATCGGATCCTATATAACCTAATATATTTTCGTGGCGTAGCAAAACAGTGCTGTAAAATATTACAAAGTATCGATTTAAAAATATTCAATGAATGTCTTAAAGCAAACATTACTTGTAAATTTCAGTTTCACGTTTCCACGACTCCTCTTCACGGCTAAAAAATATTTTCACCGCCACATTTTCGCCATGCCAAATGCCTCGCCAAACTTCGCCGTATCGACCACGACCAATACAGTCTACTAATGTTACTTGTTTCGCCAATGATCTCTGAACTAAAAGTGGAAGACCGCTCCCTGAGCCTGACGTTACCGAATGTTCAAAGTATTCCTGTTCGAATAAAATTATATTATGACAAAACAACTGTTACATACAATCCAATTCAGCTGCTTACTCGTACTGTGCTATCGCCGGCACTCGTGGCACGTAATAAATCATCATTGGCATAGTATGTTTCAGGATCTTGCTTCTTGCGCATCGATACCAATCGCTTCTTGTTCGATCGGGCTCGGCGACACAGAAAGTAGACGACAAAGCCAATCAATAATACAACGAACACTGCAACACACAGCGAGACTGTAAATTTTAACACATATCCACTTAAAGTTTCCGTTTTGGTAACATCATCTGAAAGAAGCATATGTTGAATATTAAATTATGTATAAGTGATATTTTTTTACTACTCACTTAGGGGTGGTAGTTCAGGGAAGCTTCCGTTATTACAATAATCACCAGAACAACAAACTATATTGTATTGTCCTGACGTATGCCGCTTCCTAGGTCCACCAGAGTTATTACTATTCTGTAAAGGAATAGGCATGTTACCATTGTGTTATAACGGTATTGTTATAATAAATGTTGTGTATTTTTAACTTTACTCGCAACAGTTTTCTTTTATAGCGACATAACTTAATTGAATCAGACTATTCGTCAATTTATTATTATAGGCTTACTTGATTATTACAAAATAAAGGCAACTGTTCGTATGATGTTGTACATCCCCGCTGTACTCTCTCTTCACCATAAATATCTCGCACTCGTGACTTCCAGCACTAAAAACATCATCAGTCAATACTTTTTCTCAGCATCATAAAATTAACACCGTTACCTGTATTGCATTTTGGCATAATGTGGCGCTTACTGTTGTATTCCGACAATCAGGTGGCTCGCATGAATAACATTTGAATCTAGAAAAACCACAAAACATACATAAGACAAACTCACTTTTTGTGAAATCAAACAAATCAACAGAATTTGCAAATAGAAAAGAACAGTTTTACATAAAAAAAACCTCAAAAAAGCATCTTCATCACTCTACACATCAATCAGCTACATTTCTCACTACACATTTACCTTCTTTTCATACGTCTTTTCGATTTTGAATGTCTCCTACGGTTAGCATAGTTAGTTTTAGAAATAATTAAAGGGGATTATTAGCGTAGTCTAGCAATACTTTGGAATATCCAATAATAATCCTAGAGTGGTTTCTAGCATAGTAAAAAGTAGATTTCAATGGAACTTACCTAGGATGTACTTGTATTGAATTCGGTGCTGGAAGCTCCCTGGCATTCATATTGGATGCGCTTACATCGACAATCTCTTGGTTTTCATCTAGAAAGTGTTTGCCATTGACATCACCTGCAGAGAGTATAAGGCATACAAGAAATATTAAAGACAGGATTAAGATTTGGATTGTACGCGACGAAAATTAATCGTGTAAAGTAGAATGTATTGTTGCGAATACTTTGCAAAATGCTTCCTTAAATTTAAGTCTAACAAATGCACCAACAGTACAGTGTCAGCTATAATATAATAAGCTAGGGTCGCAACAGTATTGCTTAAACAGGGATGATGGTTGAATCTTGCCTTTTATCTTTGGAATTCCGAAGCTAAAAGGCAAGAATCAATCGTTATCTTTCAGCAAGCATTTCGATAATTTGTTTAGCTAAAAATAAAAATTTCTTGTACAGGCTATCTTATTCTTATTCGGAATGATTTGAAAAATTCTTTTTAGATCGTATTGTAGATATGTTTCCGATTTGCAAAAGAAAAAGGAGATCTAGCTAGTCAAAAAGGAAGATATAAATGCTTGCTGTCTTGCTATTCGAAAGCTTTTTCCTTGCCGAACACAAAATAGAGTCGGAATTTACTATCCATAAAAGCAAAATATCTCGGATTTAAGGTCCACTTTGCATACGTTATTGACAAGCTTTCAACAACAGAACCATCGCTAGCAAGAATGCCGAATAATGGGATGCCTAGCTATCGTTTGGCTATCGTAGACTTATCTTCTCAAGGATCGTCAGCACAATCCCGACCTTGCAGCTATGAAATAAGGTCTGGCCGGTCGCGAACACCATGAAAGTAATTAGCCTAATATATAGGTTTAAGGTCTTAAGAATCTACAGCGGCTTTATAACCATGTCTAATGTTATTGTCGGAGATGAATTATCGCTGACACAATTTCTGAGTGAACTTGGGGCTTGCGTCGCTTTGGTCGCGATGTAACACATTTATGTCCAACTTACAATGGCGTCCCAGAGAGCGCGAAGCAGGGTTTCTTCGATTTTTCGCGGTATAAGGACGACGGTGAGATGTCAGAGGAAACGCTGCAACTAGATACAGGAAGGCATATGAATGTAATTTCTATCATGTTGGCAACGGTTGAAATTTGAAAATGAACTGTAAAGTGAAAGTAGTAAAGTGCTAGGAAAAGGCAACATAGGGAGCGGAGCCTCCATTAGAAGTAATGCCTTCTGGCGACCCCGCTAGAAAAGGCAGGTGCTGAGATGGTTTCTATGCGGTGCGAGTCCCACCCTAGTACCAAAGATATCTTCGCTGTAAGGCACTAATTAATGACAGTACTTTTAAAGACCACGCTAAAAAAATAATTGTGATACCACAAATAAAGATACAAGGACCGCATTAAAAACCTTGACTTTTGGATGCAGAAAACTACTTGATTCAAATTTTTATGAAACTGGCTATGCTACATCATTAATGCACTCAGAAAATGCAGAATCGTTTATTCCTCTTCTTCTGATCTCTAACAGCAACAAAAGTCGGTGAAAGAACTCCCAATTGTTCTGTGTGCCTGCCTATTAGACAGTGGAATGTAAATATTCAGATTGCGGTATCAACACTCATATTGAAAAGTTGCTGCTGATGCAGTTAGAGCCGGCTCAATGCAAGCCAAGACTGTCTCGTGGCCCCAATGTTTCTTCAAGTAACCAAACTCTGTTTGCAGTTTCATTGAGGTACAGTTTATTACTTTGTTTAGTGGAAGCCACACTGTGGCCATCATGGGGATTTAGATTGTAGTCCTGGAGCTCACTTCCAGCTCTTGATAGGGCATATGCTTCACATTTTCCAGGTGCCTCGTACAGGGTGACTTCCAACCATCTTTTGACACCCACCTAATTTAGATATCTACCGTTATTCCATAGCTGTTTTGATTGTAGTGAATAAATTTGATAGTGATTGAATAGTGATCTGGTTGTCAGTGAAAATATGAAGAAGAAAAATGATACAACAGCCAATTTTAAGACTTTGTTTGTCGCCATGACTTCTGCTTGAAACTGTACTGTAGTCAGAAGTCGGCAGGATATTCTCAGCCATAGCAGTTCAGAGAACACATCACAGTCGATATTCCTTGCCATTTTTGATCAGTTCGTGTAGTTTTCGACCGGTTCTTGCACCACATTTTTCTTTGTATCAGTTTTTCTTTAACGTTGGGAGATGAAAATCTTCAAAAGATATCAAGTCGCTTCTAAGAGAGGTAAATGGTGGAAAAAATGTCTAGTTAACTACATACAGGGTGGCGCAAAAAATCAACCCGAATGAATTTATCGGCAAAAAACTATCTTCAAAAATTTTGACACCCACTTTAAATTTTCTTACATAGCTTTAAATAATTCCCATAAAAAGTGAAAACAGAAATTTAAACGATAATACGAAAATAATGAATTTTATTGAAGATTCAGCAAAAACAGTTATGAAAATTCGAAGAGGATTTGTAGGTAGGCCAAATTACAAGTAAAATATGCAGATCCATAAGTACTTGGGCATTTTTTTATTAGCCTTAGATGTTAACTCCTGTACAGTAAAAAGACTTTTGAAAATATAAATTTATCCATTCAGATTTGGTTACTTGAAGTGAAAGTATCAAATTTATCGAAAGACCTTAATTTTAACGCTCTTTTTTACAAACCCTAAAAACTTCGTAAATCTTCAACGAATTGAATTGGAATTTTTCTGGGACGATAATGGTAAGTGGTCGAATTCAAAAACCTATTGCAATTCAACGCATGCATCGATTGGGGTAC
The DNA here is from genome assembly GCA_963942545.1 of Oxycera nigricornis. Taxonomy (NCBI): domain Eukaryota; kingdom Metazoa; phylum Arthropoda; class Insecta; order Diptera; family Stratiomyidae; genus Oxycera; species Oxycera nigricornis. The sequence continues at coordinate 112,837,493 of OZ012659.1, read as the reverse complement.
AGCTGCAGCAACATATGCAGTATACTTAGGATCAGCAAGAACACCGTGAAAAAATGGTGCAATGCCAAAGAGGGGAACGTGGAGGATATGCGAAAAAGTGGTCGACCGTCGGTACTTTCAGCAGAAGCAAAAAGAAAAATTCGAACATTGACTGAAAATAGACCAGGAGTAGGGACGCGAACAGTTTCGAAACGGCTTAACAGCTTTCCGGCGGCCATTAAAAACGTGTCGAGGCGAACCGTTCAGCAATACATTCGGTCCACCAAATGGGGCTGGCAAGCCTATAGATACCGCAAGAAATCAATCCTTTCCAAGAAGAGCATTCGAGACCGGCTGAATTTCTGTCAAAATCTCAAAAACTTCGGATTTGCTGATGACAATGCCCGCGGTGAAAGGCTGCGTGCTAACATCCTTTTTATGGACGAGTCGTAGATCCAACTGCATCTAATACCCAATCGACAGAATAGGACAGTGAGAACCAGCAATCCCGCAAATATTCCCGTAATACAGACTCCGAAATTCGACTTAAAAGTGAGCAGTCGCGGAAAAAGCCAACTTCACTTTGTTCAGCAAGGAGTGTCTGTTAATGGCGAATATTATAGGGAAAATATTCTCTCTGTTTTTGTGCAATGCCTTATTAATCGCCAACAATTCAGGGACGGAAAGGAAGTGATTTTGATGCAAGATCGCACCAAGCCGCATACAGCTTTGAATACTTATGAGGCGATTTATGAGTATTTTTCTAATGTGTGGCGCGCGCCTGGTAATTCCCCTGATTTAAATCCCATCGCAAATGTGTGGCTCAAATTAAAGGAGAGTGTCTTGAGATATCCTAGACCAAAAAATAGGCAGCAGCTGATTCGATTTGTACAAGTTGAGTGGGACACAATTAATGCAAACTACCTAAAAAAATTATGTGAAAGTTTCAGAAAACGACTTTTAGAAAACGAAGGAAGACTTACTTCAAACTAATTATTTATTATATTACCTAATGTGTGTAGTTTATAATAAAATTATAATATTAAATCAATCTTTTTTTTAAAATTTGATACAAGAAATAATATGGTCAGAAACTTTTGCGCCACCCTGTAGAATATGTACGTTAGGGAGCTCGCAGGGAACCATTAAATGTTGTAGAATTCTTCATTGAGAAGTGATACAATCAAATCGATTGAAAGACATTACAATAGGGTAGGAACTCATTTTAGTTGTGGGGTTGAAGCAACCAGAACAGACTGATAAAAATTGTGAAGATCAGAGAATCCTGTTCTATCAATTGGCAATACATCAAAAAAAATTCGTAAGCTGTGCCTGCTGCTGGATGTTTTGTTAACGTATCCAGAGTGGATACTACCATTCGTCTATCCTTTATTCAGAAGTTAAGTCTGAAAGAAAGAAGTCTGAAAGACATCAAGGACATACCAAACTTCAACACGTTTAAAATGACACTAAAAAAGTATCTCATACATGAACAAAACCGGAAGTGAATACATCAGCTCCATCTTTACTCAAAGTTTTTGCATAACGAAATCAAACAGAAACAACAAAATCACATGAATGATAAAATAAATGAACCTAAATATTGATAGTTAGGTGCTATCCCTTATACCGATCTACATCGTCTGGGAAGCACCAAGGTACGACAATTAATAAGAACGAAAATGAATGAATGATGGAGAGAGTGATCAGGAGGAGGAGGTGGTTTTAGCCGGTAAAAATCCGGCATGCCGAGAGGCGGGAGCTGATCGGCATCTTTTGAAGATTTCCACCTCCCAACGAAAAAAAAAAATCGAACAGAATGTTAGTTTCTTGATGCGGTAGCTATGAGAGGAACAGGACGCTGACCGATGATCAGCTCACGAATGAGAGCTTCCATCGGGAACATCTACGCCCCTAATTTAGAGCGACACACCTAATAATAACTCACAATAGCGTTCATCAAACGCACACTTGCCATTGCAATCACAGAAATAGAATGATAAGATACGAAACATGTTCCGATAAAATTTATCATGTCAAAATCGCGGTACAACCTCGTAAACAACAACAGATCGTAGTTACACTCGGCGATAACGCGCACAACATCGAATTCACACCTTCGCTGCCCGGAACAGCGACGCAACGAGAACATAAGAACAAGTTGGAAGAGGTTCGCACTTTTCGCCGCCATGGCCAAGTCCCATCTGCGCCGGATATTCAAGAATTCGTCGGCATTGGTAAACAATAGCCGACAAACACTTGGCGATTGGCAGCAAAAACAAATCAATGCTGCGACTGCGAGGCACTGCCTTTTCCAAGGGACGGCAAAACGAATTATCCAACGTGTTTGTAAACAAAACTGGCTGGGCACACCGACAACGAGTCACGAAGCGGGCAGCGATTTTGTTTGAACTTTGCCGTCACAAGCGCCAAAATAGGCAGTAATCCCTACGCCCAGGCTATCCTCGTACTCCATTCGCCAGGCGTTTTCGAAGTGCACTCGCGAAGCCACATCGCGATCACATACACTGCACGGAAGGCGGGATATCAGATGCAAATCACGGGAATCATTTCCACAATGCTCAAACCGTAGCAGATTAGAAGCCAGACCAATAAAAAAATCTAATTATAGCGACTCGCTCGGAACACCTTCGATTATACACGCCTCGCACACGATACCTATACACGTTGGACGCCTAAGCTGTCGCTCTTTGTGTGAGCGGGAGGTGTCGAAAAAGGATTTAAACAACCAATTTAACTACCTTTTGAACAATTCACCAATAATATGAAAATTAAACAAAACTTCGTCGCAATGGCAGCCATCGTAGCTATCAAAATAATCACCGACTTGACATTATACGGATGGGCAATCGAATCAGTCGCCCACTACCAGTCCTGCCATATATGCTTCATCCCAGGTATACTGGTAGACGTAAATAGCAATCGAATTGATTATTGTGCCGATTTTCATTCAAAACTGACTAGATGTCATGTTAATTAAACCACAACAAAAACAAATCACAGAATTTTTATGCAAATTCAAACGATGTAACATCACAATGCACTGGAACTAATTTCGGTTTGGAACTTGGCTACTATCCAACCAAATTCCTGAAACATAATTTCGCCCAATCAGCTGAGTTTGACATTTTGAACACTTAAGTAAACCCGCTGTGTTGCATTCCTTCGCCCGATAGAATCGTGAGTTTCAGAGTTGCTTACCATACTACTTCAACAAAGAGCATGTTACAACGTTGAATCGGCTACAATGTTAGGTGGAAGATACTTTATTAGCACCTATTCGTTATCGTTTATTTCGCGACGTACAATTAAAGTTTCAACATGGTCCCCGCTGGCCACTGCGTTCAACACTCCGCCCGTTCAGTCCATAAATATTTTGAAAAATGAGACGGTAGGTCATCGACACTCAAATTGAGTTCGTGTTTCAGATTATTCAGAATGATTTTCTTTTGTAGGGGCTGTTTAATATTCCCCAACTGACCACGCATGAAGGGTTTTATCTCTTAAAGGAAAATGCCATTCAAAAAACGGACGATTTGATAGACGAGGCGATTTCGCCGAACAGGAAAAGGAAAATGGTGAGTAATTCAAGAATTGCATACGGGACCGTAATTTGGAGCCAGACCTCGAAAAATAACCTCAGAAGCATGTCACCGCTACTAACCAAAGCATACAAGACCATATACAACTTGCAAAGAACAACCGCTACATCTGAAGTATATAAAATAGCATAAGAACTTAACTTACATGGAAAAAGGAAAATTCATTTTTAAAAATTTACACCACGAAGAAATGAAAACAATGAAGCTTGGTATAAATGGGGGTAAAAACGACTACAATATGAGAAACGCGAATATTTTAATAAAATTTGCTAGGACAGAGCGCCTGAGGATGGTTTCGATTAACGCTGCATCAAATTTTTACAATAAACTACCTCACACAATAAGAGAAGCGCGTAACATAATATCGTTTAAAAGGGAAGTACTAAGTGAATGAACAAGCATTCAGGGAATACATTGCACACGGAAAGTGCAAGCAATGAGTGATGGAGTGAGAGGTTTGCAGGAGACGGAGGTGGTTTGAGTCGATAAAAGTCCGACATGCCGAGTAGCAGGAGGAAATTGGCATCTTTTAAAGATTTACACCTCCCAACAACGAAAAAAATTGTTTGTAGTGGGTTTATAGACTTCAGGTATCGCGAAGCTCGTTTTCCAAATGCTCATGAAATTTCATAAGTATTAAATCTTTCCGCATTTTAATCCTAAGTTACATGATACAGTAAACGTACGATCCTATGAACGATTTATTGCAAAACAGCTTCATATGATCTAAAATTCATGTAATCAATGTCAGGAAAGTATGTGGAATGAAAACAACTTTTGTGAGAAACATGCGATTGAATAATATAAACCATTAACATTGTTCCCTATAGTTTTAATAATAAGTAGTCGATCCTGACTACCAAAAATATGCATGTGTATTCCTTTGATCTTTCCTTATTAAATGCTGTAAGACTTACGCGCCTGTGTTTAATATGTTTTGGACTAAACAAAGAATAAATCACACAAAAAGGCTTGCGTGATATTCAAACAATCGTAAATTCCGCGCTTAGTCTCGTGTCTCGTAGCGTCAATATGTGTTCAAATGATGTGCTTCACTCACTAGGCAACTGCAAGATTGTATTTAAATCAACGCTTCCCTGTTAAATATACTTGTAGATTTACGAGATTCCTCATCATCACTCCCATCTTCTTCGTCTGGGAAACATTAAATTCTGCTTGACAAAAATTATACATTAAAAAACAACATAACTTACTTTTTGGAAAGGTTTTACGTCTGAAATCGCAATTCGTATTAACTCTGCCGATAATCTATCTGCATTGTTTCACTCTCCAAAATACCTTGACAATGGAATATCATCATAAGAAAAGTCACCATCTTCTTCGGTTATAAATATTTTTCTCTAAGAGGATTGTATCCATTTTCAATTCATCCCACTCGTGTTTTAGGTATACAACTACATCGCAAACAATTCCTCCTTTCAAATTACTAAAAGACTGTGCATATGATGCAGCTTCTTGATAATTCCCATGGTTGTATCTACCCATTCCATTTTATGGTAAGCAAATGATGGTCATTTGGTCATTATTACTGACTAGTTTCTCTACCAATGAGTGACTACCAACATTGTCCAAAATTTAAAAAAAAACTCTCTGTGGCTGATTTCTTACCACTAACTATAAGTGTTCCATGACCTGCGTACATTTTTGACTTACAGGCGTAGAGGCGACTGTACGATTGTTTGGGTCATCGCTAAAAGTATGAAAATTTTAGGAAACTTAGAAGATGACACGCTAGCCAAATACTGGCGCGCTAAACGTGAAAGGGGGTCACTTCACTTGAACACATTCCTCTAAAATTACTAAAAATATTTGGCACATCCAACTTTCCCGGAATCCAGATTTGAGCGTCCGCAAGTAAAAAAAAATAGTTTATCATTCAAAGCTTGATACAAAGAAGTGCTAATCCCCTTCGAATACATTGAATATGCATGCTCATTGGGGCTTGCTACAAAAAAAACGTGTAAAATATTTCACTCATTCTGGAAAGCACCAAACTATGTTCAAACAATGATTGTGACCTCTGTAAGCTGAAAATGGTATGCCTATCAAAAGTTTGATACAAAGGGGTTAGAAGCTCCCACTTTGAATACACTACAAAAAACGTCGCATGAATTAAAAAAGTTAGAAATACTCAGCTGATTCTTAAAGGCACAAAACTTCCCGAAAATAAAGATTTTGATTTTCTCTAGTTAAAAAAAGGTTTTCTACTAAAAACTTGGCACAAAAAGGTGACATGCCCCTTAGAACACATTCAATATGGACTAATTCTGTGTTACTAAAAATATTTAAAATACTTGGCGCATTCCTGAAAGCACAAACATTCCTGAAATTAAGATTTAAACGTGCCAAGTGCTCTGCGGTTCGGTGTGAAAGCTCTACGTCTCTGGCATGAGGGGAACAATGGCCACTCCACAATACTACGGAGGAATGGAAAATAGACCTCGCTTCTCCGATTCTCTGTTTTCATCATGGTTTCAAGTCAATCATCCCGAGTAAGGATGACTGGACCATATAAAGAAGTGAGATACTGGAATCGATCGACATCTACACCGATGGATCTAAAATGGATGGAAGAGTTAGCTGTGGCGTTTTCTCAGACCAGCTAGGCCTGTAACTATCCTTCCGGCTACCAGATCACTGCAGTGTCTTTCAGGCAGAGGTCATCGCAATACATAAGGCAGTGGACTGGCTGAGAAACCAAAAAAAATCCATAAGAAATTTAAACATATTCTCTTCCAGTCAAGCTGCTATCCAATCACTATCCAGCTTGCATACCTCATCCATGCAATGGAATGCCGCTCACAACTAAACGTGATGTCGATTCACTGTGAAGTGATTCTTTGCTGGGTACCGGGGCATAGTGATATACCGGGAAATTGTGAAGCAGATTCCCTAGCAAAAGTTGGCACTGAGCTGACACTTACATCCCAAATCGGCCAACCTCTAGCCTCCATAAAGCTAGAATTCAAGCGATTTTACATGGAGGCTGCAAATAGGACTTGGCTACTTGAAGGAACCTGTAGGACAAGCAGGCAAGCTTGGCACGCACCAAGCAGTTCCTTAATACGAGCCGCGAAACCTTGAGTTCCATCGTATCGGTACTGACGGAGCACTGTCTGATTGGCAGACACGCAGAAAGATTGGGTGTTCCTTTCAACGATTTCTGTTGAAGTTGCAATTTGGAAGACGAAGAACGACGAGGCTTGTCATCCTTTCCTATCAAATATTGAGCATGGAAACTATTTTTTTCATCTTGAGGAAGTCAAAATCTTTTTTGGGTGGTGCAGAAATATATTTGCCAAACTTTATTTTTACATAGAAAAAATCGCAAGAAAAAAGCCATTTGTATTAAACTTTCACTCTGTAAATATGTAGAAATTGTTCATAGATAAATGAAATCATCATAATAGATTCTTTTCTAGGTAGAAATCTTCGACGAGCTCTCCGATGTTTTATGCAAGGTAGCCGATATGGCTGAATTCATACGCTTAGCTCACCCCAAATCTCGATTCTCACACGCTGCCGAGGATGCTTGCATATCGATAAGCGGAATTGTAGAAAAGTAATTTGAAATAAGTGGACATTACGAACTAACAGCCTTAAATTATGTTTTTCTCTATCATCAGATTAAACACACACAAACCGTTATATCAAGCGCTAAAAAATGTCGTAGACAATAAAGATATATTCCCTACAACACCTGTTGATGATCATGTCGCCAAATTATTTCTCTTCGATTTCGAACAAAGCGGCATTCACTTGGAAGAACAGCAAAGACAAAAAGTAGTACGTCTGAATGATAATATCCTACAGCTAGGACAGCGATTTATGTCGGGTGCAGTTAGTCCTCGATCAATTTTAAAGACAATATTACCCGAAGACATAAGGAAGTAGTAAGCACAACAATACTTCCGTGTAAAGTTTCACGCATTGAAGCGCATCTTGCATAGTTTTTCTACAGACGGGGAAAACATTTTGGTGTCCGGGCTGTACACGGACTCGCAGAGTGCTGTGGCACGGGAAGCCGCTTATCGATTGTACTTATATCCGGATAGTCATCAGGATCAGTTGTTGAATGATCTGTTGAGTTGCCGCCACGAGCTAGCTAGGACGTGTGGGTTCGATACGTATGGTCACAGGGCTCTTAAAGCAAGTACGGCCGAGACGCCAGAGAATGTGATAGCGTTCTTAGATGAATTGTCTGAAGGACTTAGACCACGAGCGGAAAAAGATTTTCAGATTATGCAACAGCACAAGGTAAAATGTGAGCTTTCAAGAGGAACGATTCTATTATAAATGCTATTAATCTAGGCGAAAGATTCCGGGCAAACTCTTCCGCTGGCGGCATGGGACACTCCTTACTTCACGGCCAAAATAAAGAGGCAATGGCTACAAATTTCACCGACCGAATTTACGCCATATTTTAGCTTGGGCGGGTGCATGGAAGGACTGAATAATTTAATGCAATCGCTCTACGGCATCACTCTGCAAAATACGAAATTAGACCCTGGTGAGTGCCAGTCTTGAATAAAATAATAATAAACAATCATCTTGCATTTAAATGATGTATTTCTAAATTCTTCAACAGGAGAATGTTGGCATAGTGACATTTATAAATTGGCTGTGACTCACGAACAAGAAAGCTTGCTCGGATACATTTATTGCGACTTGTTTGAGCGCACGGGAAAACCAAATCAAGATTGCCATTTCACAATTCAAGGAGGAAAACGGCTACCCAATGGCGAATACCAAATGCCCATTGTAGTTGTTATGCTGAACCTCAGTCACCCAAAATGGTCCGGTCCGACGTTACTGACCCCAGCGATGGTTGACAATTTATTTCACGAAATGGGACATGCAATGCATTCCATGCTTGCACGAACTGAATACCAACATGTAACGGGCACAAGGTGTAGCACTGATTTTGCCGAAGTGCCATCAGTTTTGATGGAGTATTTTGCTGGCGATCCCAGAGTAAGTAAAGAGCAGTGGTACAATTGGAAATGATTCAAAGTACTGGTTTTTGCTTAGGTCCTTCGCACGTTCGCCCGTCACTTCCAAACACAAGAACGAATGCCCGACGATATGCTACAGAGGTTGTGCATATCAAAGAATATATTTTCGGCTAGTGAAACACAATTGCAGGTGTTCTACTCCGCTCTAGATCAATTCTACCACGGACCGCCTCGCAAGGCTGAAAGTACGACCGATACTCTTAAGACTGTTCAAGAAAAGTATTACAGTTTGCCGTATGTGGAGAATACAGTAAGTATTTACAATAACATTAATAAATATTCGACACTCTCTGTTGAACTAAAAATGTGTGTTAAGTTTTATGCTCAACTGAATACTGTTCATCACATTTCAATCATATTCATTAGTTACATTTCGTTCTCTCTAGGCTTGGCAACTACGCTTCTCACATTTGGTGGGCTACGGCGCCAAATACTACTCATATCTAATATCACGCGCGATAGCCTCATGGATTTGGCAGACATATTTCAAAAATGATCCCTTCAGTCGATCGGCCGGCGACCATTATAGACGAGAATGTTTATCACACGGTGGTGGCGTACCAAGTCGTCAACTAGTTGCAAACTTCCTTCAACGAGATGTAACTCCTAGGAATTTATCACAGAGTCTAATTACAGAGATCGATGCGAATAATGACAAAATTAAAGAAATAAGCAAAAATGTTGATTTTAATTAGAAAAATATGGGAAGGGATAGAATAATAACCAAGTATCAACTTAAATTGTTTTTTAAATGGAATAAATATAATAAATTATATTATTGGATGTTTTTAAATAATCTTACTGCATACTTTAGCCGATAGCATTTACAAAAAAAAATGAAATAATAGTCATTAAATATTTAATTACCGCTACGATACAACACTAGAATGCTGAGATATTTTGCGTGTCGCCTTGAAATTTAAGAGGGAAATGGACGGAGAAACCTAAGGATTTGAATCGCAACAATTCGTCAAATGTACTTCAAAAAATGTATGGTACAAATTTATTATTTGTCTTCCTATATCATAATAGGTATAAGTATTTCACTAGGGATGGTTCCGATACCGATATATCGGTGATACTTCGGGTTTGCCGATATATCGGTATCGGCGATATTTTTATGGCCGATTCAACGATACTTTCCAAATTTCGCGCTTTAAAAATGATGTAATGTAAGCGGCCGTGTTGTCTCGTCTATTTCATTGCAAACGAGTCTCGAACTAACTATGCTTGGAGAATCCCCGCGCTTTATTCAGTCTCTCGTGTTTCGCGCGTAGTATTTTTCCATGCAAATAAAATTAAGAATTACATATCGTAATTAGTTTGTGTGTGTATATCATTTATAACTAGTCGTTTGAGTCAAATAAAGTAAATCTAAATAGTAGTCATGTCAACTTTAAAACATAGACTATTGAAAAACATTAGAAGTCCGTCAACAGAAAATGAGAATTCATCGCAATCGAAAAAAAAATAGCTGTTGACTTGGTATTGGCTCTTAATGAAAAATTTGCTAGTTTGGAAAATGAAGAAACATATTGCTTAGCTACAATGCTTGATCCTCGTTACAAAGCACGAATATTTCAATCACAGTCTACTATTACTACGGCAAAAAAGCGTCTTGTTCAGCTACTTGATCTTAATGTAGCACTGCTTTCCAAAACTATTTCAGATACGGTCGCACCTACATATAGTACTGTAACTGTAAGTTCTGAGATGCTTACGAGTGATAGGCTTTGGAGGGTTTGTGAAAATATTATTAGAGTGTCCGAGGAAAATGAGCCCCTGTCTACTTTGAGCTGTAAGTCTCTCAAAGAAGAAGTCGAAAGATACCTATTGGACTCCTAATATATCGAGACATGCAGATCCGTTGTTTTTCTGACGCAATGACGTCTTATACCCAAACTTGAAAAAAATGGCGCAGAAGTACTTTAGTTTCCAAATAAGTTCTGGCGCATCTGAGATTATTTTCCACCGCAGGTCTTCTTCAATCAGACTTGCAAAATCGCGTTTCTCGACAAAACATGAGAATACTTTGTTTTAAAAAAAAATATCAATGTTAGTTTCATTTATTAAAACTATGATTAACTAATCTCAACCTGTCTATATTTTTTATATTAATTAAAAAAATTAACCTGACTTGTTTTATTTTTTTTACCTACATTTTTGAATTCTATAAGCGTATCGGTATCGATATCGCCGATATTTTTATAAGAGTATCGGTATTGTATCGGCAAAAGGCGTATCGAGGCATCCCTATATTTCATCATCAGCAAAACCGATAGTAGATTAGTCTCAGAGTCGCAACCGGATATAACTTGTACTCCACTACATGTCAACGGAAACTTCTTGTGTTTTGATTGAAAAAAATCATTGGTGATGGTTATTTTCTTGATTATAAGCTTATAAATCAAACATGTTTCCGTAGTTCTCTTAGAGAAGGAAAGAGAAATAAGAGAACCTCTCAATAAGTAAATACTCTCCACACAATTTCCACGTAATACCTAGTCCAAGAGTGTTTTCCGCTCTCACTTCCATTCCAATTGATAAAAAAGTTCGTTGAAAAGATTTCTTGACTCCTAACAATCTTTCACAATCAGACTTTTTATTCACAAACTACATATCTTTTTATTTGCAATCAACACGCAACAAATTGAAGAATGTCCCACACAACTGTTGATGCAATCAATCAAATGGAACTCATTAAAATAGACGAGTAAATTCCAATTATATTTTCCTTAAATATTTCATTTTATTCAACTTAAAAGTACAATTTATCAAAACATATATTAAATATTGTACATTTTATACATATCCAATAGCATTTTCATATAACCTAGAGGCAATCGTTTGGATTTCCATCGCATATCATTTTGCTTTGCCCAAAGCTCATGCTATGTAAATTTGTTTATTTTTTAAGGGGGAAAAGTACCATTTACTTGTTTTTTAAAAACTTTATACAACACCCGATCTCTGTGAAAAGTGGACTTTTTCCATCCCATAAAAGGCTCAATTAAGTCGCGAAATTCATCAGCTTTTCATCTGCAATTAGTGCAGTTTAAGCGATTTTTCGCAGCTAGATACGGTCTTTAATTCAAGGGACATGGCATTCCATTTTATCTAATAAAAAGAGAAGCAAATCTTTTGCCACATTATCCTACCGAAAAAGCTAAGAGTTACGGCTTCGAAAATAAAAAATAGTATTATTTATGTATGTACAGAATCAGATGAACAATCATCAGTCGAAGTAACACAAAAGTCGAGTCGTTGTTCCTAAACTTATAAAAGAAACATAAAGAGACCAATCAATCTAGGCTACGAAATCAAATTTAAACACTAGATTTCCCTTTAGTGAGCGCTAGCACTCAAAAAGGATAAATAAAGCAATTGACAAGTTTCTTTTAGTTATATTTATCAATCATTGTTTGTTTGTTTTTTTAATTGGTTATTTTCAGATTCTCTTTTAAAGATTTTGCTTCGCTTCAAGTTTTAAAAATATATTCACAGTAATCTGATATTGTTTCGCTTTTGTTTTGTTGTCAACTAATTTATGGAACAAATTAAAAAATTTCGCTGTTTGAAATTAGGCAACATAATTGTATTGATTCTGATTATCCTTATCACGTTCCATGTAGTCTCGATCGATCAACGATTCAATGCGCTTTTTCAAATCAGCAGGCTACGAAATGGAAACAATATTTGTTGTTAATTAAGGAATGCTCAAATTCAATAGTTTTTCAAGATGCTTGTGTATGCTGTAAAATCGCGAGAAGCTTACCTTGACGGGGAAGGTCAGTTGATTGTACAATTCACTTATAAGCAAGTTATGACTTAGCGTTTTCCTCATTTTCATAATTCTAACTATAGCTGCATCGATTTGGTACTGTCGATCTTGGAACACTCTCTCTTCGGTTGCTTTTTGTTCCTCCGTCTTTAGGAAACAATATTTAAATATTAGAATCACACAAACTAGGTATCTTTTAATACTTACCGTTTCCCTCATTTGAATTTGGTTTATCTTAATTCTAAACAATTTATTGGTAAACTCGTTGTTGAAAATGAATACGTCTTTGTCTTCTATGTCCCTACTTTTAGGATGTTTTATTATCACTCTTGCTTTACCACATGCAAGCGATTGAAGTGTCCTTCGCAGCTCGCCATCCTAAATCATAATAAGTTCGAAATTTTAACAAAGAAATTTGTTGTGAAAGTTCTGTGTTTTGGAGGCATTAGGTAGGAAAATTGTCTTTTAATAATTTACTATAGATCGCACAACATTAAAACATTTTATTCACAGAGAACAGATTGTGACAGATCAGCAAGAGGTACACGTGTATATTTTTTACAACCACCAAAAGACTATGAATAGTAATCAGCTTGAAGCCAAACACAAGAAATACGCGTAATTAAAGCATCACTACCATTTAGGGACAGTTTGTTCCTAGTTTTTAACCTGAAGGCCTACCCAGATAGGATTTAACTCCACGAGTCTCATTAGACCACGGGTAACGATTAGCACGCACCAATGCCTCCCCATAAACGTACTTGTCAGTAGCTCATAACTAATGTTATGATTACTGCTTTTCCGAGTAAGGGTACCAGTCTTATCCAGAGCTTGCTTGGACTCCTTCATTAACTCTGGTAAAGATCGGAACCTATCAGCATCCTTACCGCTCTTTGGGAAGCGGCACTCTTGTTGATAACGCAACAGCACGCTAATGCACCACAATATAGAAGGGTTGCCAAACAGCTTCTGGTCCCAAACTGTATTTGAAATGACTGTATTCGCTTCGGCTGTCAACCACAGCCCCCAAGTTTCAACCTCCACAGGTTCCTCGCCGACACTGGCAGGGACAAGCCCCTGAGGCCCCGGATCTCTTGGTACCAGTATACTCCAGGTAAAATTACCAAGTACGGACAGAATATATAAGTAATTTAACGTGCTTTTCCCGAAATTAATCATTAAAACACGGTCCTCGAGGAGGACTTATTGAAATAAGTGTCAATAAACACCCCTCCCCTCGGAAACGCACCGCATAACCATGCGGAATGTCTCCAAGGGGGTTTGGTTGACCAAGCGCAGACTATCTAGCATACCTTACTACATACAACCACAATGTTGCTCCCACAGGGGGGCCTCACCTTGTCGAGGAAGATAGTAACCTATCATGGGCTCCTTGACCCCGTGGTACCCTATACAATCCCAGAGAGTAGGGACACAGTCTGAAGAGCTGCTATGGTTTTGCTTCTGTAAGCACGGACTTTTTTCCACGAGTGCCTCAGGTGTGTGGGATCGACATTCCCAAGAGCTTCACAACAGAGTGGCATCAAGTAGAGACAATCACCTTTTTCCTATTTATGAGAACAGCATTTCTAGGCTATGCACTACGAACGAATCTTTTCAGGAGCAACAATTATTACTAACTTTCTCTGAGCCATTCTACACCTAGGAACAACGCTGATGCATCAAATTTAAGAAGGGAAACCAGTTTAGACGGGTCAAAAATCGACTTTTTTTAATTTCATAAATTGTTAGTAAAACTATTCAAGAGTATGTAGCGAAAATTTCAAAGCTAAATTCCAATTAGTCTCGATGCTATGAGCACTAAAGTGACCGCCCGTCGAGACGGCGCCGAAGCGCTCGGTAGTTACAATGGAGTGGTTGCTCAGGTAGTCCCTTATTCAGCTACCTAAATTTCTGAATTCTGAGTTCAGATTCGTAATCAGCGAACCCAAAAACCTCTTTGACCACAATGAGTTTTACAATATCTTTGGCAGGAAGGGCTTAGGCATTAATGGCTTAGTTACTGCCTTGCATTTCTCGTTTTCGCTACATTTATTTTCAAACGCGTTTTTCTCGAAACGACTTTCTTTCAACTGGTGGGCATTCTAGCTCAAAAAGTTATTGACCAATCGTTCTGGAAATTTGTGTGAATATTCTTCATTCAATTACAATCCATACATACCTAACTCTGGGATGATATTATTATTAAAATATTCTTTTTAATGCAAAAAAGTGAGAAAAAAACATGACATTGTGTTCAAACACCTCAAAAACATGCAATTTTCGACTTTTTTGTTCACAATTAGGTTCATATTCATAGGAAATATGTTGTTAGCGAAAAAAAGAATTTGTAATGATTACAGATAAAAATGGTGACTTCAGAAATGCCCACCAGCAAAAAACTCAGATTGCGATCGTCCATGGACAGCAGCTTCTAACTCCACTATTTCCGGCTCAAATGATTTGAAAAAATAACAAAGTTTACTTCAAAACATGAATAAAATATCCTCCATGTTTAAACAAATTTTAATTATTCCTCCCCTGTTAAAAAAATTCACGAAAAACACCAAAATTTCGGCCTCCTAAACTGGTTTCTCTCCTTAAGCGAGGTTTACAGTTTACAGGTACCTTGGGTGATATGTCAAAATTAAATACATGATTATTCGGAATACTTTCATTCCATGAATGGAAGATCCCAGAGTATTGGCTTTCTCCAGGTGAGACCAATATTGATCAAGTGCTATTTGAACGAAGTCATTTATGAAAAAAACCGCCTAAAATTCGTGACAGCTGCGGTTCATTCCCGGCAGCTACTGTTGCTCCCATGAGCGACCAATAACGATGTGAATGCATTTTGGAAAGCAACTCGTGTGAGGTTGGCATAAATTTGACCAGTTGCTAGTGCTAGTGCTGCTTTTAGCAGAAGGCAAGGGCTGAGAGTAAAACAAATTTGAATGGAAGAAACATTTAAAAAAATTGCAGATTTCATCAAGAGTATCAATTGATCATTGTCAGCTCGAAATCTCCATTCTTTCCAGGTTTTATATAGAAAGATACTCACTCTGAGTAGAAGAAATGATTGAATTAGCAATCTAATATACAGAATAGCACACAAATTCAAAATTAAATGATCATCTCTTTCACGCACATCATCTATTATAGCTTTTCACTGGTCGAGCATTCTTAGATAAATATTTCACATACCTCTATCATACAAGCAGATTTAATTTCTTCAAATCCAAGTCGGTCTTTATCGTTGAAAAGCATCAAAACCAATGCTTGAAAAAGCGACACCAGTAGGTCTTTGAAGCCCTGTAATTAAATATTTTTCACTTTACTTAGTAAACATCATTACACGTTTAATGCTCACCGAATCGAAACGAGCTTTTAAAACACAATGTCCTAAGGTTGGTTGCCACTGCAATTTACGTCCACTATGTTTTGCTAAATAGAATTTATTGAAAACCGTTTGCAACTTCACCAGTTGTGGTGGCATGGTCACTTCCATTAATGGATATGTTGGCCAATAGCCCATCGTAAGTATGTTCACCGTCAAATCAATTGGTGTAAATTCTTTGTCCAAATTCATCATATATTGCCTGAATGCTATATTAATATCTTTGCTTAGCTCCATATCTTTAAACATTCCTTCCAACTTCGACGTAAAACCGCCGCCACATTCTTGTTTCAATTTTGATAGCATGCTTTTTTCAGCATCCACCGATGCCGACTTACCAACAAGTAAACGTTTAGCCAAATCCTGTAAGTAGAAAATGATTATATGTTTATTGTGTCTTATCGGAACTACTCTGATAGTACTTACTTTTTTATAGAACGCTTCAAACACATCTTTACCGTGTATAAACCTAAAAAGTACCATTATTTTATCGAGAATTTGTTCTAACTCTTCCTCTGTAGCTTCTTTGTTGCCAGCACGTAGCTTCAGATCGACATATTTTGCTGTAAACCATACAGATCAATAAAATCAATTATGACTTGCATATTTTTGGGTGAATGGCCGAACATTTTGTTTGAAATAACAATTGTACGAACCTATCAGTTCAGCGGGTTTGTTCGCACGTTGATTTATGAAGAATTCGAAGGCTTCGCGAAGTGAATTGATGAATTTATCGTTATGATCAAAACATGAGTGCACAATCACATCCATTTTATCTTTAAAATCCAGTAAATCTTGAACCATACTTTTATCCTTTTCCGGATCGATAACAATGGTGCGACCTTTTTTCTAAACATGAAAACAAAATATTTAGGTTTCATTCGCAATGAGTGACGTGTGTATGTCAGTTACCTTAATATAGCTATTGAAGTTGGCACACAATTCTGCCGTACCATTTTTCACACGACTGAATAAATTATACAATAGTGTTAAATCGCTAAGTCTATTCTCCTCAAGTAAACTATCTAAGCCTTTTTGAAGTATTGCAGTTAAGTGATCAGCAAGTAATTCTCGCTCGACTGTATACACAAGAGGATGTCTAAAAGGAACGTTTCGAGTGTTAAATAGATAAACATTGATTAGATTGTACTCAATGCATACTTCGTGCTAGAATCTAAGTAGTGTAAGAGTCTTTCATTTTCTTCAGCAAGCCGTTTATCCACATGCTGCAAATATTCTGGAACATCCAATTCTTGCATTTTACTTTGTCCTTCGGCTTGATACAGCTGTTTGGTCGCCACTAAAAATTTCTCCTCGAAAGCTGATTGATAAATTTGCAAGTCGCACAGCATTCGTAGCAAACTTTTGAGTAGAGCTCTATCGACCGCATCCCCATTCCGCTCCTTTTCTATTAACAACAGAAGACCTTCTACAGTTCTACGTTGCACTAAATGATTCAGAGCAATATGAGTGCGAAACAGATCGAGTCCCATGTCCCTGAGCATCAATAAAATCACAAATCTATTAGCAACGCCTTACATATATTTAATATAAATGCTTACCAAATCGAAAGTATCGTCGGATTTTGTAAGACGTATGTCCGATCCAAATACAGGAATATACTTCGCATCATGATCATCTGTTGACAGTACGCCTGCCACCATTCATTGATTTTCTTTAGAAACACCTGCAATTTTCTTTAGAAACTTCCGCAAGCCAGCAAAAATAAAAGACTTCATACCAATTTGTCCATACTTTCTCCCAGAAATGGTTCAATATTCGCCTTCACATGTGCTTCTGTTAGTTCAGTGAGTCGGGAATATACTTGAGCGTCCATTTTATGACTGCACATGTTTTCCACGGCCTGATACAATTCTTCGAGAGAATAGGTGATTGGTTTGGCTGTTTGTATTGCTACAACAGCTTCCCGTAACTTTTCCCATGTACTTTCTGAATAGTTTTCGGGAAGGACGGGAATACCTTGAAGTGAATTTAAATTGAATGTAAAGAAAAACGATTTAGTGTTTAATGTAGAGATGTCTACATAAGTTTCACGGCAAAGTAGTTTTGAACGCTAGAATATACCCAAGGAAATTACTATAACAATGAGCCGCGAATGCAAGACAACGCATAAAATTTGCATGGGTAAATTGTAGATCTAGGGAAATGGTAATGATTTCACGGCCCACATCGTTTTCAACGAGCGAGAAAGAGTTTTAATTAAAAGCTTCTCACTCGCGATAAATAGCACAAGCTAGCAGGTTTCACTTCGAGCAACGCTTGTTCCACGACCTGTCATCGTGAGCTGGAGCCTGATTTCCCTGATATTGGTAAGCAGGCATTACAAACCACTGAACAATATTTAGAAAGTTGTAAGGGGTACAATCAAACATGTCACAGAAATATCGAACAGATGGTTTTATGCAAAAAGTTTCGACCCTCAAGAACTTGACTCGAGAGTATGGAGTAGCTAAGTCTACAATTTCCCATTTTACAATAAATGAATGATAATTTAATTCAACCGTTCTCACCTACATTAGATTAGATAAAAGAAAGACTTTGAAAAACCCAAAATATCTAGAAACTGGGAGAGCGAGCCCTTTATGATTAATTTTTTGTCAAAAACATAGAAAGAAGAATCATTTTAAAAGAGAAATAGAAATATTTTTCAATGAACATACAGTCATTACAGGAAAATCGTTTAATTTGAGCGATGGATGGCTGAAAAAAATCGCAAACGACATGAAATCCACGTTTTAAAAGTTTGCGGCGGAAAATTATCTTCAACACTTTAGAAGGACATTGCAAGGCAGGCAAAATAGAATCTTTGCAGCTGGAGAAAACCAATTTACATTGCGCTAAGCCCGCTTTTAACTGTCCCAACAAAACTTATCTTCAGTTTTTTGGATAATCGGTCCGTGGAAGGAAAATTCACAAGCAGATTAACAGTACTATTTTTCACAAATTCTACAGGTGACCGCCAAATTGAAACATTTTGTTATCGACAAAGAAAATATCCGCGTTACTTTAAGGGCCACGATCTGCCTATAGATTATAAAAAATTAAGCGTTAGCTTGGATGACAACATTTTTATTCAAAAACTGGTTCTATTTCCGCTTCATTCCGCAGGTAGGTTCTCATATTTTCGACGAATAAACTTATTCTGCTCCTGGTAAACCTAGAAAATCTATGTTTGATCATTTAAACGAAATTTCTCTGACCATGGAAGCTTTGTTTTTAATAGATAAGCTGTGCATCAGAAATAAAACTTAAAAATATAGATGGAAGAATAAGAACAATTTTCTTCCACCGAATGAAACTTGGCCGATCCAACCCTAAAATCAAAATTCAATTGCCCAAGTTCTATTAGAAAACCAGCCTTTTTTCACATAATGTCACCCAAAAAGATTAATCGAGGGGATATTTTGAAAAAAAAAAATACTTCGCGCAGTGTTACATTGCTACTAAACAACGCACAGAACCGAGTTAAAAAAAATCCTGGGTACCTACTGTTAACATTTGTCAAGACGATGAGTTGGTGACGAAGATGAAATTTCATTCGCAGCACTCAACGAAATCGCTTTCCCAATTATGAATTTATTTTATGTTTGTCATCCACAGGTAGTTTTTATAGAAAGAAAACAAAGCATGAGTTCAACTAAAAAACTTATTTCATTAAGTAAAGTTCTGTAGAACTCAAAAATTGGACACAGAACCGCAAAAAATTTGCAGACGTAGCAATAAGCTCCGATATAAATTTGTAAGACGTTCCCAATATCAACCATAACGTATGCAAGATTACCGAGTAGAAACTTATTTCAACATTTAATCAAATCTTGGAATGGGTTGATTCAGAGAATATTGATCACAGTGACATCTAATTTTACAGCGATTGCAAGAGTAAGCAATTCTGACAGTCTGTGAAAAGTCGCAGCAATTAACGCGGAAAGCAACAGCAACTAACTTTCGTTGTGTTTTGAAGGAGAACCTTCTCCGTATATCTTGGGACGACAGGTCTTAGAAAGACCGTGAAGTTAATACTAACCGCTTAGGGCTTCGGGAAAAACATATTGACACTATTTTTAGGAAATCATGCAAACGTAACTCGTCAAAAACAGCAATTCATTATCTGGATTTTGGAACCGGAGTGCAAAATATCTTATCGAGATGTCCGGAAAGAACGCAGCTAGAAATCCAAGATCCGAGAGGGACTAAAAAGCGACTACGGCAACGACATCAGTCAAATAAACTGCTACCCAGATAAACAACCTACAAGAGAAATTGTCGGTGCTAGTAGGGCCGCGAAAATATCCAGTATTATCTTAAGTACCCATGTCCGTCCGTTCTACAGTTACTAAACTAATAAGGACTAGAAACGATACATCGATATCTGGAATGGTAATCTTCGCTTCCAGAAAGAAAAAAACTCGAATAAAGTTAAACTTCAGTACTGCGATATCATCAAAAACGATTGCAACAGAATAATCAATATCGCAAAACAGAATTATTATGCAAAAAAAGTTGAGGAAAGCTCCAGTAATCCACGTAAACTTTGGAATATTGTAGAAAATATCCTGAGAAAGAAAGAAAACAACAATAATAATAAAAATACTATAGATGAAATACACTACTTGGGTGGCAAATTTACAGATCCGGAGAAAACTGCTGACGTATTAAACAATCATTTCACGACTATTGGACACAGAATTACATCTGAATTGCCTAACATACAAAATATCTCGCCCATAGTTTCTTTTCATTTGAGACTGACCAATAGGAAAGAAGTTATTGAAACAATTGATTCCTTAAAAAATCACCCAGCGCCAGAGCCTGATGGTATTTCCGTCGACGAGATAAAATTGATAACGGAATAAATTGCAGACGTACTAGTTACATTAATAAATGCGTCATTCAGAAAAGGAGAATTTCCAGAGCATCTGAAAGAAGCGAAAGTTATAACTATATTTCAGGACGGATTAGAAACAGACTCGAATAACTATCGTCCAATAACGCTTCTGAACGTCATGAGTAAAATAATGGAAAAAAATACTAACTTATCGAATTAAAAACTACCCAGAACAGAACCAAATACATATAAGATAAATATCAATTTGACTTCCAGGAAGGGAAAGGAACAACAGATGCTATTGTTGAGATGATGAGATACATAAATACGGAAATGAATAAAGGTCTTTACGTCGCAACAATCATCGTTGATCTAAAAAAAAGAAGCTTTTGATACAGTAGTTCAACACACATTAGTTGCAAGTTTGGAGGAAGTAGGAATCGTTGGTAAGGCGAAAGATCTTCTGAGTAGTTACCTATTTTAACGACCACAAAAAAACAGGAATCGGAAAAAAGTACAGCCCATCAGCGTGAATTAGTGTTGGGGTTCCTCAAGGATCTATCTTTGGTCCTATTCTCTTCTTGTTATATACGAACACCTTATGTAACTCAGGGGTAACTGCGAAAGTAATGATGTACGCGGACGATACAGTTCTGATTTACTCAGGCAAGACAGAATTTGACATAGAACATACAACAAACAGAGAGCTAGACAATCATTGGCAATGGCTACTTCAGAGCAGATTAACTTTGAACATGAACAAGACAAAATACGTTATCTTTAAACAAAAAAAAACGGATATTGAACCTTTGATAAAAGTTAACTGTAATATCTTGAAAAGAGTTGAGCAAACGAAATATTTGGGCTTTACAATAGACGAAAAACTCTCACGGACAGCACATACTAATGAATTGAGAAAAAAACTCGCTGCTATTATTGGTCTGCTACATCGTTTCAGGTACTTCCCTAACTACAATAAAATACAAATCACTAAAGCACACATAATTTAGAATTTGGAATCAAACGACAAAAAATAACTTAATGAGCATAGCACGAATTATCACCAAGGCATATAAGATTATCTTTAACCTACGAAGACTGTCTCCCACAGCCGAGGTGTACAAAAAGCCCAAGAACTCAACCTGAATGGGTTAATTTGCATGGAAAAGGGGAAAGCAATCAAACTAGATAGAAATTTGGGGGGAAATGACTATAAGAAACGCGAATAATATTGTTATAAAATTTGATAGGACAAAACGCCTAAGAAGGGATCCAACTAACGGCGGCTAACTTCTACAACAACTTGCTTCATGAATTAAAGGATCATCTTTCAAAACAGCACTGAGGAAACATCTACTTGAAAAGAAAAATTCGGAATACTAAGATTTACTAAAGCTCAAGGCTTAGACAGCCAAACCGATAGAATTTATTCGTAAAAACAGAATTGTATATTAAAATTAATGATGGAAAAAAATGAATGAGAATCCAGTAATATCCCGTGTACCGATATTCATCGCCTGAGTGGAAAGTACTAAGGTAAGAATCCGATGCTGAGAAGCAGGAGCGACTCGGCATTTTTGAAGATTTCCACCTCCCAGCGTTGAAAAAAATAGCCAAGCAAATTTATTTGGAAAGCTTGGTTAAGTTACAAGCTATCCATAAATTAATACTATACAGGGAAATGTCATCGTTCTGTTTAACAACAAATATTGACAAAAACCATCATTCAATGAGAAACGCAGACAACATCACCAACTTTCACAAGATCCCAGCGCTTAAGGACGAACCTTATAAACGAAGCAGCCACCTTTTTCTATACTTTACAGCAAAAAAAATAGAAGAAGCTCAAAATTGAAAGATATGAAATGAAAATATAGTTTAGCACTCTCTCATGAGTATTATATTTAGTTTTGAAAACTGACATGCTAGACATATGGAGATGGACAAAGAAACTGTCAGGACATTAGCATGAGTACTATCCCGTATACCCTTGTTGAGGACAATATTGGAGGATAGCCATCCAGTCTCGTTTAAATACAAATTGTTTCATATGCTCAGCTATCGTTCAACCCGATGAGTAACGCAATTAGACTACACACAGTGTGCGGTCACTCGTTCTATCTGTCAAGGATGCTTATTCATATTTGAAATGTTCAATGCCCCTAAACTATCAACAGCAATGTTGTTTCTCGAACATAGATTCTAACGTGAATGCTAACTACATTCGGAACTTGTTTTACCAAATTCCGATTCCCTTCAAAACAATTTCGAGGTTATGTTGACGTTTCCTTTCCCATTCTCAGCACCTCATACAAATCCTAATTTCAGCCACTGTACGAGCACGAAAGGACTCGCGACCAGCAGCTAGACTCAATACATACTTTTGAAATTTTTAATCACGATCTTCTTCACGTCGCCGGGCTTGCTCGAATTATTTATCGCCACTTTATTCAAGAAGGCACCCTGATGTCCGTGGTGGTTGGAGTTGTTCAACATCGAGAAGTTCGCTTTGCGTTCTGCATGCGAATTGGATGAGTTCAGCGGACCGCCGTTGCCAGCATTTTGTCCATCGCCTGTCGACGCGTTGTTCGTTGTACGGCAGAAATATTTGTGGCCCGTGCCGTCGGCATATTTCTTCTGTACGTGATTCTCCGTGTCTTCCATCTCGGACGTTTCCATTGATTTGTATTTCTTCGAAGCACTCATCGCGAAAAATCGCTTTACGGCGATATAGTGAACAGTCTCACACACACTCCTCGTATTATCGCGATCCAGACAAAATGAACTTGTCGCCTGTCGATATTCCGTACGAAATGAAACTATAGGTTTGACGTTAAAAACTGCACAACTACGGAAATTTGTTTTTTAAACAAAACACACGACTGCCATTTGTAGTCTCTTGTGCTGTTTGCCGCTTGTGGCCAGAAGTCGTCGCTGTCACTGCAGAGCATTGCCTGTCTGACGGTTATTTGACAGCTCATTGCGAGCTAAATATAAAATTATAATAGATGTCGCAAAGCACACTTGATAGATTTTCTAGTAACGATTTTAACGGCCACTAAATTTATTTTTCATCACAGATTTTTCGTTTGCAGCTGGTATTTCTTGGTGCTAGTACAGCAAAACTTCTCTGGCTATAACCAAAGAACACGGTTTCCGCAGTCCAATACGTCTCTACTTAGAGTACGTGAGATTTTCCCTGGCAATTGATCTTCAGAAGAAGCGACATAAACTGGCCTCCACGCAGTCCTAATTTAATTCCTATGGACTTTTTTCTACGGGGTTGTCTCAAATGAAAAGCTTATAACAATAAACCGATTTCTCTGGCGCATTTGAAAGAAAATATTCGAACCGAAATCGCAGCCATCACGAAGTCGACCTGCCGAGCCGCTATTAGAAATTTTACCGTTCGATTGAATGGCTGCCGTGAACGCAAAGGTTTACATTTAGACGATATTATTTTTAAGAGATAAATTACTAAGTACTGTACTTTAATAATTAATAAACATTTTTTTATAGATATCTTATTTGTTATTATATCGATTCGCAAAATATAAACATTCTTTTTAAACATCCTGTATTAAAAAGATTGGCACAGTAATGCAGATTCGCTCGTTTCTTGACTTATTGAATTCTTTTCTTTGTACCTAGGAATATGCAGACAGCAATTAATATATAAACATGCACACATTTGAGATCTACAAGATAGTGGTGTGCAGAAAGTAATCATTCGGTATTTTATCGAATACTTATTTCAAAATGTATTCGATACTCATGAGTAAAAAGTAATCATTTTGTATTCGTTATTTGAAACGAGTATAAATTTTGAATACTCATTTTGAAATGTATTCGGTATTGCTACTCACTCAATTTTTCAGTTACACACGACTATTGACTACTTGGAATCGAATCCGAATCCACGCACACTCAAGTTCCATATTCTTGTTTTCATTCACAGCATTCGGTTATGTTAACATGATGATGATATGACTGGTGGGGTCCAGACGTTTTGGTGTGGTTTTTGGGAATGTTTAGTTCCTTACTGACGATCAAGTAGGAAATTGTGTTGCAAACAGTTTCATTTCGCCTTTTTCGACAATAGTAGTCTTTTAATTCGGCCATGTAAATGTCATTCAAGTGATCAATACAAGTTCGCAATCTGCAACCAAGTACTAAATACCGAAT
Source organism: Oxycera nigricornis (assembly GCA_963942545.1). Lineage (NCBI taxonomy): Eukaryota > Metazoa > Arthropoda > Insecta > Diptera > Stratiomyidae > Oxycera > Oxycera nigricornis. The sequence goes on along the minus strand of OZ012659.1, from coordinate 112,812,646 downwards.
ACTTAAGTCAAAATAATCAGTAATCATTCGTTACGCAAAAGTAATCAAATAGCACATTTCTACTACATAAACTAAAATTTTGAATTTTATAAAGCAGGCGCTTAAGTTCTTTGTTAGTTACACAAACCAGTATGCAAAGAGACAAACGTAGAAGATAATTTGATTCTCAATACACCGTGGAGGTCACACCCTACTTGTTGTAAGCGGAAGCACTTGTTGAGCTTATCAATCTCACATATAAAGTTGCGACGACAAAAAGTGTTGCAATGTCTATCTAACATACGTTCAAAATTATGCTAAAAATTTTCATTTGTTTTGGAAACGCTTTTATCAATTGATGTTTCAGCAATCACGAGTGAAATGAAGCTTCTAGCATCCATTACAATTTTGCGGTCCATGTATATCGTGAATTATTCAGGGAGAACGTATGGTGGCTTATAATCAACAACTTTAACGTTTTGTTGGGACATCAAATTCGCATTTAAAACAAATTGATGTTGAACAGTCTTCACATCTCCAAAATGTATTGAACAGAATACAATAATTTGAAGCCATAAGAGTTTCGCTCAGTCATCTGAAAAGCAAACGAAAAAGGACTCCGCATAAGTTGCATTCTATTAGAGTTTCTAGCCTAAACCTTTTTTCCAAAACTGTCTTAACGATTTCTTTTTAAAAAAAAAATTTACAAAAAGACGATCTTACAAAAAATTAATAAAACATCTTTATTCAACAAAAAATTCTTTTCTCTTAAAACTAAACTTTGTAGTGATTCCTTACTTTCCAATAATCTTTTCTCATTTTTTTTTTGATAAAAAAATCATTTCAGCATTATTAATTATAATCCTTTCAAGTTCCTTCACTCTGTTCTTAACGCATAGATGATTTATTTATTTAACTTTATTTCCATCATTATTATTATTAATAAATTTAATAATAATCAAATTAATCAAATTTGTTGCTTAGCTTTTATACAATATATTCGTCAATTTTTCGCGGGATAGTAAACAATGTTTACATCACCAGGCTGTTGCTGCTGCTGTTGCATTGCCGCTGGATGCATATAGTCGGCGAGGGGCGGAAGTATAACTTTTTCATTCTCACTCGGATTATAAACGCCACCGGCCGTTGCCACTGTATGCTCGTAGTTGCCAGCCTGATGATATGGAAAATCATTTTTTTGATCTTGCATCGTATTTGATAAATCTGTAATTGTATGATTTTGACTACTATAGTCATAATTAATCACTGGGTGATTCATATTGCCACTATTCGGATCGATATCCTGATGCATGTATGCATGATGTTGTAGTTGTTGAGTGCCCATTTGATGTTCACTCATTATATCATAATTGTTGAAATCCATTGATGAATTGTTGCCAATCAATTCGAGATTTGTTAGAATACTACCAATATTGTTGTACGTATTCGATTCAATGTTGCCATTATTGAAATTCAACTGTTGATTGTTTCCAGACCACATATTCTTAAATGGATAAATGGATAGTGGTGAGTATTATGTCTTTTTGGTATTTCAAATAGCAGTTCACTACTTCAATTTCAATATTTCAGATTAAAAAAAAATATTTTCAATGATCGTTTGTCAAGTGCACTTTCGCCAAATAAATTTATTGAATCTCTGTTGAATATTGAAAGCAACTGGAGCACAAACAAGAGACGAAGCTCAAAGAATGAACGCCTTATTTTTAATTAGACTAGACTCTTGCAGAGCCTTATTGTCGTAGTATACATTTTAGTAGGCATAAATTAATTAACCACAATTGAAATATATACACAAATATTACGTTTAAAATAAACAAATAAACAAATGACTCACCTGAAAACTTAGCAATTCTGCTGTATCCATTGTTTGCTGCTGCTGTTGCTGTTCGCTTTTAGGCATTTCAGCCATTGGAAGACCTATGAAATCGTTTGAAGTTACTTCGATCACTGGGAAGTATTTTTGCTTGGTCGACTCCATTGATGATGATGAGTTCATTGGTGACGGTGTGGCAGCCGGATTGTAATTAATATTATGCCACTCGGAGGCGTACTGCATTTGTTGCGAGTGGTGGTGATTTTGCTGTTGCGATGGTTGCGGAAGATGTGATTGTTGTGCAAGGTGCGATGAAGGATGCTGCAAGTGTTGTGGGTGCGGATGATGGTGTGTGGGTTGTGTGGGCGCATGACGAATATGAGGCGGCGCTTGTTGCTGCAAATGAGGTTGAGGCGATTGCAAATGCGGCTGCGGAGATTGCAACAGACCGTGCGGAGATTGTATATGACGCCGAGGAGATTGCATACGAGATTGTGGCGGCTGTTGATGATGAGGTTGCTGCTGCGAATGGTGCAATTGATTCGAGAGATGTTGCTGCTGCTGCTGCTGCTGATGGTGGTGATGTGTGGTTTGATGCAATTGCTGATGCAAATGTTGCTGTTGATGATGCAGCACTTGTGGCTGTTGGTGATGCGACTGCTGAATGTGCACTTGCGGCTGGTGATGGTGTGCATGTTGTGATGTTTGCGCGTGGATTTGTTGTTGCTGGGCATGTGGTGAGCCCTGCTGCTGATATCTTCCTTCGTACGACATCATTTGTTGCGTTTCAGATTTTATTGTGATCGGTTGTGCGGGTGCATAGGATGCAGCAGGCTCAAACTGATAGTTTTCAGCACCAGAATTAAAGCTGTTCATGTCGATAATGTGATTGTTTTTAGTCGCCGTCATGCTGTTTGGCGTCAAAGTCTTTTCCGTCACCGGGAAAGCGAAATCACTTTGAGATTCTAGTTGCGGTGTGGTTGGGGTGCTAGCAGATGACGTGGGCGACGCTTTCGACTTTGTACTTGTTCCAGCAGTTGATTTAGTTGACGCTCCTGATGACGACGTCGATGATGCCTTTGGTTTGGAATTTGATTTGCGCGAAACTTTGGCTGGTGGTGGTGGAATTTCAACAGGTACTAATTCTAAATTACGAAACGCTAATGATTTAGTATTGGATTACATTAAACTTGTTGTATAGCTTACCTTCGTCGCATTTGGCAAATCGCTTTAGTTTTTTAGGCATTGGTTGGTTACCGTGTACAGTTTGCTTGTGTCTAACTAAATGTGTTTTCCATTTGAAGTTCTAAAATTAGAAAATGTATGTATATGTAATGGTTTGTGATAAAAGCAGAATATAAGTTCACACGACGAGGGTGTCCAGCCAAAAAAAAAAACTACGTTTTACCAATAGAATTGCGACAGCATTACGAAAATACTATTCTTTTGCGAAGCTTCTTGCGATTCTGCTCACGGTTTCATAGGCCCGAAATACAAGTGAAAATAGTGTCCATTCGATTGTGAGCGTAAATTATTATGGATAAAACTATTTTTTTATGAAAAAGTAACGATTCACTAATGTGGTTGAAACTGTCAGGTACGTTTCATCCCTAGTCGCTAGTGATTGATGGGCTAATGGCCGAGTTATCTCGGAATGGGTTTGCCGTCTGTGGATATGTACGACCTAGTAATTTAAGTGCGGGGCAAGAAAATCAGCCTCGTCGGTAAGCGAATTCAACAGGTTTTCGCGGTAATGAAATAGCCTACCGCCTCGCAAACGAAGGCGGTATGATAGGGGCTCTTACTGGGCACTGCCCGCAGAACTATACCCTGAAAAATATTGAGAAAGTAAAAGAAGACACCAGTTGCTTCGGCAAAGTTGAAATAGCTGAACAAGTACAATGCAAATTTGTAACAATTGAATACGACGCCAAGCCACCTGCACGGGATTCCTTAAACTTAAGAAGGTGTGCAAGGTAGCACCCAGTCGGATAGCTAAGTTTCTAGAATGCGTGCTCTCTGACACTGGCTAACAAGCTCAGACACTCACAATAGATCTATAAGGTCAAAGTGAATGCGAAACTCACCATAGCTTCATCACTCTAACTGATTGATTTAATTTTAATCTAACGTTAACTATATGAAGCCTGATCTCAGTTCAGTCAGTGCAGATTTTGAGGATCGTGCAGATTTTGAGGATCGTGTGAATCAATATAATGCTTCGTGCAGACCGGAACGTTCCGTCGAACAACAAACCAAACAACGAACAGTAAACAGAACGAAGTTTTGTCGTTTCCAACGTTGATAGGACTTCCAAATCTATTATCAAACGCGTTCTTGGCTCCTTCCAAACTGGCGTTCCGTTTGTGATCTGTTCATTGTTTAGTTTGTTGTTCGGCTGAACATTCAAGTAAGTATTAAGCTTGAGAATAGATAGGGATGTTTTCTAGCTTATTTACGCATTCTCTAACTTAAAAATTACGTATCCATAATAGTCGTATTTAATTCTACGTTTATAACTCTAAGAAAGCTTGTAAGATTAAGAAGATCAAGATTTAAGAAGAAATTTAGCAAAACACTACACCAAGAGCATTCAAAACATCCATTTCGTTTGCAACGTCCTTAAACTTGACTCACCTGAGTACAAATATTACACGTGTGTGGTCTTTCTTCCGAATGTGATGGAAGATGCCGTTGTAACGATTTCACTGAACTAAACGTTTTGCCACAAAGCGTGCACTTACACTCTGACACGTCGGTATGTGCGTTGCTGAAATGTTCACGCAATGCAGGATATGTAAAATACGATGAACCACACTGATCACAAACATATGTCCGTTTAATTTCCGTGTGCAATTGAACGTGTCGTTCTAAATTTGCTTTCATCGTAAAACGATTATGACAGATATGACACTCGAACGAGTTATCCTTCTTATGTACGCGATTCATATGCTGACAAAGAGCAATTTTTGAATTGAAGCCCGCACCACACACTTCACATATTGCACCATCCGGCTTATGGCCAGCCTCCTCTAAATGTTGACGATGTAGCTTTTTGCGTGCAAACTCCATTCCGCACTCAACGCACGAATAGCCACCTATCAACAAAAAACAAATAATAGTAATATCAATCTTGTGCAATTTGAAATTTGCTGTTCAGTCATACTTTTAACATCTTTCTTATTATGAGCCTCAACGTGTGCTTGAAATTGTTGTCTCCGTGAATACGACTCTCCACAAAGTTCACAGATGAATGGGAAATCATCTGCATGATATGATCGATTGTGCTCTATTATTTCCTGTTTAAAAAAAAAATACACAAAATTAACAGAGGTTTAGTAGTTTTCAAGAGATTACCAGTATCAATTGTAATATCAACCTTAGACTAGTTGTGGTAATAATAAAAACAAGCTAACCGCAGCTGATAACTTATGTGTGGATACATGGCGTTTTCAAATGATGCAGAACACATTAAAAGACTTCTAGCGATAACGCGAATGCGATAAGTAAACAGATATTTGCATAAAGGAATTCAATTGATAATAATTTTTCTTGGACATATATAGACAGTTTTATCAAACATCGGATTGTATTATGGGCTCAAAACTTATGTTCAAACTGCATACAGTGTAGTTTTTTTTAAAATCAAATAGAATGTTATAGTAGAAGGCTTTTGAAGAAGATATTATTTAATATTATGAAATGAATATGTATCTTTAAAAGGAGAAATTAATCGTGCGATGAATGAAAGCTGCAAGCCAGTATAGGTGCACTTTATCCATAAAACAACAGGAATACATGAATACATTTTTCATTCAGTCAATACTTTTTTAAACTGTCCGTTGAGTTTCAAATGGAAACAGTGTTATACAATCAGATAAATGGATATCAAGATCGACCAAACTTATATTAAAGTTAAACTCTGCATGACGATCGACTGTATGCTTTTTAAAAACACTCATCCCTCTATTTAAAAAAAATAATCAAATTAACTATTTACCACACTTTCATTCACATTGTATCACAATTCAATTCCAATAGGAAGTTAGAAAACAAACGTTTAGTCATACCGATTGCCAACTTGCATTAGAACGTTGGAAACAAAACAAAACATACTATTATCAACCAACACCGTAACATTCATTACATTCGGATAACATTCTTCGGAGTGTTACCGCACTAACTTAACGAACAACATATAAGCATGGTGGTAGTAACTGCTCATATTTTTCTTGCTCGCTTGCTAAATTGAACACGGATTGTCCATCAAACACACATAAATGTATAAAATAATAACAAGTGGGGATAATATCAACAGATGAATGTGCAAACATAATAAATTGTGTGTCGTGGGTCGGAATTGTAAAATTTATTATGTGAAGTTGTGGATTATTTTCAAATTGTTCTTATTTGCTGTAAATATTTATGGTGACTATTATGTAGTTACGATTATATAATATACCATTCTCAATCATATGCGTTCCAGATATCATTTTTACGGATTTAACAGATTTTACAGCGAGTTTATAATGGAAATTCAATATTGTAAATCTTTAGTTTGATAAAAATTGTTGAGATCAGTACATAATTGTAAATTAAATGAATAATTTAGATTTCATTAATGCAACGATCACATTGATTGATGATTGTGTCGATCAGACTCAATACAGTCATAATATAGAGAATATAGATGGTTTTTGTGTATGTTTCTATTAAAGTGATTAGCTTAGGTATCTAAGAAGAAGACCTCAAATGGTCATGATGAGCGCCGATTAAGTAGCAACTACTTACTCAGATCTGAGCACAGAATGGACCGGCCATTCAACAAGTCTCCAGGTCTACAGTGCAGCTATAAACCGTCACTTGGCTGCAATTTACAAGGCAACTCAGGAAATATAACAAATATAGATACGCGATCAGAAGAGAGGATGGGAATCTGCAGAAATGACACATCGGGGACAACAGGTTATTTATTTATTAGGAATTCAGACTAATATAGCCCAATTACAAGACAAATCAAACAAAAAAGACCAGAAAATATAATAAAGTAAAACTAATTACATAAGATACGCTTTATATTCTATTTATATATGTAGAGTGAGTACGGAAACGGACCAAGTTGCAGACTATTGTGATTTCGGAGGAGTCGCACCACCGGCGAATGGAATAAAGTTTCAGTCCTAGCGTATGGAACGCTAAATATGTCATTAGATCTGGCAGGGTGTTCTGTAATACGATACTCTAACCAATCAGAGAGGTTAAAGTTTAATTGATGATAGTGAAGCCGAAACAGAAAACACTCATCTAAGAGGAATCTGTGGGATTGCAAAGTAGAAAGTTGTACCAAGAAAATTCCCTCTTTAGATAGCATATACAGGCAGGCCTCGATTTACGTCGCCTCGATTTAAGTCGTTTCGATTTACGTTGTCTTACTTTTTAATTCCCAGTTTTGATTTACGTCGACAAAATTTCAATTTACGTCGGTTAAATAACTATTTTTTGTCACGTTTTTCTGAAATAATGTTATTTTGTACTTACTGTTATTTTTTATGTTGGATTTAATATAAATGTTGCTTTTCGTTAATCAAAAAAATCTTGTGCGAGACACGTTGTTCATTTCCATGGGCTACATTTCAGTTAGATTCGACATACGTTGTTTCGGTTTACGTCGGATTTTTCCGGTCCTGAAAACGACGTAAACCGAGGCTCGCCTGTGTGTAATTTTAAATTTAAAGATGAGGAAACGAGTGAATTTGTACTGTACTGATTCAATCATAGAATCCAAATATTAATAATGTGGTGACCATACTTGCGAGCAATATTCAAGGATGGGTCTAACTACGCTAGTGTAAAGGGTGTAAACATCTGAAAGTGCCTTAATAGGAACCCGGAGACACGAGAGGCACGTGCGGCTATAGCCACAATGTGAGGCTCAAATTTAAGTTTCGGGGCGAAAATCACTCCCAGATCTTTTATTTGAAAAACAGTTGTAAGTGGAATATCGTGTAACCTATAGATATGATCAATCGGACTGGACTTTAAGGAGAAAGACATTTTGTGACATTTCTGGACATTAAGGGAGAAAAATTAGTTTGACTTCAAGAATCGATCGCGTCCAGAACCCTTTGGAGAGCAATACAATCCTCTTCCGAGCGAATAACTTGATAAATTTTTAAGTCATCAGCATACAGAAGACACTGAGACGCTATGACTAAGAGAAGGTCATTTATGTAGAGTAAGAAAAGAAGAGGGCCTAGAATAGACCCATCAGGAACGCCGTAGGTAGGATGGAAGAGAGAAGTATGAACGCGAACTGATATAGGATTCAAGCCAGGAGAGTAATGGTCCAAACAGGCCAAAGTGAGCTAGCTTCAGAAGTAGAACATTTATGCTGGCAGTGTGAAATGCCTTACTGAAGTCAGTATACACTACATCAACTTGGGTACGACTGTCGAGAGTAAGTTCAAGGAAATTCGTGTTGGTTGACCGGTTTGGAACGAATCCGTGTTGGAACGGTGACAGCCTACAATTAAGAGCTACGTATAATTTATTGTAGACGCGTTCAAGGAGTTTGTGAAAACAAGAAAGTAACGAAAAGGACGATAATTGTAAGCATTGGAAGAGGATCCAGACTTGAGTACAGGAAAAATGTTAGTCAACTTTCACTTATTGGGGAAGATATCGGCATAACTACTGGCAGTAAAAATATAAGAAAGTGAAACGCATAATGAAGAGGATAAGGATTTAATGAATATACTAGGAAGCCCGTCTGGCCCAGTGCCTACGCTGGAATCTAAAGAATTAATTAATGTTTGGATTTCAGTTGGGTCAGTGGAGATAAAACCAAGAATAGGTGGAAAACAAAAAGGAGTATTAAAAGAAGTTGGGAGAGTGGAAGCAGGATATATTGACGAAAAAAATTCAACAAATATCTCGCAGATTTTTTCAGGAGTCGTATCTTGTTTGCTGTCCCAGAAAATAGTGTAAGGAATATTGAACGAAGACTTAAGGAAATTAAAATAAGACCAAAACGGCTTTATTTGGTTAGAGTGCAGCGAATTTTCGATATTAGCGAAGTAGTTACGTATAGTTCTTTTCATTTCCAGTTTGGCTGAAGCCCGATGTTTTGAAAAGGCAGTATAGGTTTCCGGAGTTTTATTGGATTTGTAAAGCTGAAAAGCTTATGATGATGGGCGCAACCGGCTCGTCAATGTTATCAAAGACTTTTCGAAAGTGTGATTTGGTCACTTTTTTATTGATGAATAATGAAGGCGACCAAGACATACGATTTTAATCGCTCTTCCAAGATTACGTGGTGCATTTTAGTTTTTCGATGCACGACATCGATGCTTAGATGTCAAAGAGAATGGACAACACATATATTTCGACTCTACGAACATCGGTGAGCAGTTAAAAACAATTTGTTGACATTCTTCCAGTTAAGTGAGCCGAATGACTTAACTAAAACGCTGCTGTACGAGATAGTTCCTTCCTACTTCCCCGACGTGGTGTTTTTAATCGTACTACACGAGGTTTTTCAGGCGTATTCAAAGAACACGTTATAAAAACGGTCTATATGGCCCATCTAAACAATTCAGAATATTATTTACGCTTGGTGTTGCACGCTTTTCGAGGTCCCACTTCTTTCGCCGTCTTTTCAAGCTGCTTGTTGGGAGCAAAACTTGTTGGATGACGACCGACCCTGGGACGACACATTGGATGAAACTTACGTCGGTGAAAGCCGACATCGCTAGTATTATTTGTTTGCCATAATGTTGGTATTCTGCAAACTATTGGATGCTCAACTATTATGACAAAAATATCAACAAAGTTTGATAGAGACCCAAAGCAAAACAATCGTAGGTGGCGAGGTACTTAATCAACTTTAATCGAGTTTCAATAACTTTTGAGCTTGGATTTTAATTTGGATGTTAAACTTGAAATCATTATATTTTTATATGATGTTGGAATTTATTTAAGTTTATTGTTAAAATGTTTTATATTAGTACAGCAATGCATTAAACATGTTCAAAATATTACTACAAAAGGCAATTTTTCCCTCTTTAGAAACGAATTCAAATTTTTGTATGAAGTTAGTGTCTCCTATAACGCGATGTTGTGGGAACACGGCATTTTCAAGGAACGTATCTATTGCTGTGTGGGTTTACTAGTGGTTTCAAATTAATGCAGTTGTATAGGTACTTATATAATGTGGTGCATCTGTTGATTCTTGCACTGTTGATTTTTTTAAAAATTGCTATAAAAACTACGCCGAAATTTTTTTAATGACGTTTGCTTTATTCGAAGGAGTGCAGTGGTGAACACATAAATAGATCACTAGACACTTTAACCCTCCAAATACAGCCCTGATACAATTCTATCAAAAGTATGCAAGTTGACATTTATTCGTTGAATTCCTGGAATTTTGCTGTAATATTCCATTGCTCTTGAAACAGCTTTGTTCATTCGCAGTTAGCAATAGTTAAAGAGTAGAGCTATATGCAGTTGGACAATTAAATATGCCAGTGCAATTATTTTTGTTAATGCCAATTTATTATTAAACAATTGGTTTGATATATTTATTTAAATGGAATTTAGTATCGAATTGTACAATTATTTCAATTCTAGCCTTTTAAAAACGAACGAACGAAAACGAAGCCATTTTCATCCTCTATGGATATCCAAGGGAAATTAAAAGAAGATTACGGAATTGAAGTATTTTCCAGAGCAGTGAGACGTAGATTACAAAATGCTCGACTACATGGTTGTGTCGCGGGAGAGCGACCTTTAGTAACTGCAAAGAACAGAGGAAGGTCGTTTGCAGTTTGTCAGAACTCACCTTAACAAAACGCTCCATTTTTAGAAAAAAATCGTCTGGAGCGATAAAAGCAAATTTAACAGAGTCGGATCAAATGGCAAAATTCATGTCAGACATGTCCGAAAGGTGAAGCAAACAATCCCCTTTGCACTATTAAAACAATTATGCACGGCGGAGGCTCTTTAATGGTGTGGGGCGCTATGTCCTGGCATGGTGTTGGGCCGTTAGTAAGAATCAATGGGATAATGAACAGTGCAATGCACAAAAGTATTTTAGAAAAACACCTTGAACGTTATACTGATGAATTTTTGCCGGTTACATGGATCTTTATGCGGGATAATGATCCAAAGCATAAATCCCGCTTAGTTATGCAATGGATAATAATATGTCAAAACGTTGCGCTGCTGTAATCAAGAGCAAGGGATACCCAACAAAATCTTGACCGGTTTTCTATTTTAAGTAAAGTTTTTAACTTTTTTTATGTGAAAATTTGAAGTGTCCTATTTATGTGACCATGTTATTTTCGACTTTATTGCTTGAATTACTATTTTATCGCATTTATGTTTATATTGAAAACAAGAATTTTATGTTTTTGTTTTTAGAATGTTATGGAGCTTATAAAATAAAAGTAGCTATTTTAATTTGATTAATGTAGTTTGGGGGAAACAACATTAACTTAAATTAAGCGAAAGCGGCCTATTTATGTGTCGATCACTGAATGTTATCCGATTATTTAAAAATCAAATAAATTAATTCGTATCTCTCTGTATCGCACTACATTTACCGTGAGATATTACCATTTTGAAAGATGTGGAGAACAATGATGATACCACTCCAAAGTCCACATCACAATTCAGTATTTTTTCTGCACAACTTTGTACGTGTCCTAGGCATCTATTTATTGACATAACCTCCAAGATGAAAATGAAATTCGCTTGTAAAAATTATTTTGCCAATAAAATTGATGCAAGCAATTTTTTCAATATTTCCCATCATTATTCATGCGTAAAACGATCCGTTTATTACGCACAGATTTCACACTACGTATTCCTTAATATGTCCAGAATATGTTTTGTGGTGTAAAATAAATACGTGTTCATTTTGATACTCTAATTCAATTTTTTTGTTGAGGAAGTTATCAGCTCGAATTTGTTTTTTTTTATTTAATTCGGCAAATTTTGAATGGAAAAATCGAGCAATTATTTTTCCAATCATATTTCTACGGTTTTTTCCTTAAATTATTAGAATATTAGCTACAGCAAAAAATGATACGCAAGCATTTTAAAATACCAAAATATTCAATGAAATGTTTAACAAAAACTATACAACGAAATGTTTAAACAATTACCTCAAGTGTCGTTCCATTCGGTCGTCCACAATCGTGACAATATCCCGGATGCATTTTGTAGTGATCGATCAACGATTTCCGCTTCCGGTATGTTTTCGGACACAACAAACACTCATATGTTTGCTTGTCCTTCGGTTTTCTTGCATTTTTCGGGGAGACTGCACTCTCTTTCTCCTTCGGTCCATCGGATTGAATACTGTTGATTGGACTTACCGGACCCATTCTTGCATTCTCCTCGGAACTGTCTGTATTTTGGGTTGTCTCTTCCGTCACGCTGGACTCTTCGTAGTCCATATATTCCTTAAGAACACCATTTTGCCGCGGTGATAGGCTATTATAGGTGTTCTCTAGCGTCGGCGCTGGTGAGGATAATTCACTTTGTGCAATTCCTTCAACAATCCTGGGCGGCGGTCGAACGCCCGGTATTGTGGCGCCGGCTAGCACAAGCTTTATTAAAAACTTTCGTAGAAAAGGCTTACGGTGATCGACAGCAAATTCTAGTGATGTGAGAATTTGTTGCCGGAAGGCATTGCGATTGAAGTCGTCATCAAAACGAAGAAATCGCACGAAAAAGTTATGCGCGTGGAACCTGAACTTTCGCAAGTTGTGTTCCCAGGGGAGCCGAGTTGAAAACCGGCCCCTGAGCAGGTTCTGCACCATCAACGATATTTTGCTACGTCCGAATGATCCATAGGACGAGACGATTGAGAAGGGCGACAACGCCGCAGCTGATGTTCTGGCGGGAAGTATGCAGTTGCTGCTACTGCTTTCGCCGGGAAACCGAAAACGGAGTAACTCCGATCGAGTGTCGGAGGAGTGCACTTCTAAATTATTTGTTAGCCTCGTTGCGCTACTGCACGCCAATATGGTGTCGTTGAAGTCGTCATCAGCGAATTTCACCTCTTCCTTGCACATAATTTTCTCGAAATTCTGATTGAGGTCCGCCTTGGACAGGATGTCGTTCGCCACGCTAGACCGTCGCTCTGCGCCCCACAACTGTATGCCCTCCTCCTTGACCGAAGTTGTTGCGCGCGGTGTTCGACTTTCATCGCCGTAGCATTCACGTCGAACCTGTTCATACACATCAGGGAATTTCGTCTTGATTCTCGCCAGCCCATAGTTCACTGCCTCTATCCGACGACTCGTTGGTAGCTTTTCTAGAATCTCGGAGGCACGATCAACCTGCAAATCGGCCAACGTCCACACATCAACGGCAGAAAGGGCGGAAAATCGAAAATATAGAAAAAATGTCCATTAGTATGTCGTGTTTGCTCCCATTCGCAATATAGTCGATGTAACAAATACCAGTAGCCTGAAATCGAGCAGAAGCAGGTTCTCGTCCATTTTGATTGCATTTGGATCGAGTTTTGGGCGACTGCGGGACGAACAGGATCGAGAAATCGTAGGTTGAATAACTCAAGGAAAAATATAAACAGAAAACTTTTTGACAATTCGTGTTTGGTAGCTGTCAAATAAAAAGAGTTGGGAGTTTTTTTGCTCGACCAGCATCAGCAGCGAAACTTGACAGCGCGACAAGTATCAGCAACAAAATTTGAAGGATGGAGCAGTAGCAACATTGACATTGAACGGACTCGCGTTTCACGAAGTACACTGAACGGACTTGAACCGCATGACGTTCCTGGAATGCGGCTCGGGTTGAACCGCATGCCGTTCCTGGACAGCTAGGTGTTGTTGCGGAGGCGTCACGTGTAGAACGAAGTGGTTGTTTTTTAGTTGAAGAACAATCGATTATAATTGTTTTGCTAATCCAGACCAGATTTTCTTTCTCCAGATCATGAACAAAATTTATGGAAATTCGTTCGTTCGAAATATTTTATTGCGAAAGAAAGAAGTTCGAAAACGGTTTCTGGAATATTAGACTATTTTTTTTGAAGTAGACAATTTTTGGTGGTGCCTGTCTCACCATTTAAAACATTGTATCACACATTGTATACTACAGGCGAATAAATATAAAAATGAAAAGGTGGTGATCTTCCTGAGAAAATTCTGAAATATCACACAATCCTTTTATCAATCAAATCACATCGAAAACATGATCATGAAGCTACCGTTGTAGTGCATCTGCACTCAATTATATTATGCCACGCATGCTCAAAATGTACCCACGAACAACATAAACACAAAACACATAAATTACAAGGGTCAATTGGGAAGAATTACTTACAGAGCTATGCCAACTCAAATGTGGTTGAAAAGTGTCAAATGGACACGGCGCTCTTTTCATTTCACTGGCAAGGCGTTTGAACCCTTGAGATATGTTATGGGTCAACGTGTGAGGTACGGCAAATCATTGCAGCTATATGCGTCAGCATTAAAGGATGAAAATAAATTATAGCTTTATTGCAACCATATGCATCGGTACTGTGAGAAAATAGTTGTAAGTAAATGATTTGTAAATACGAATAAGGCTAAGATTTTTGTATAAAAGAAGCGAGGGTGAATGAATAAATTAACATTCGTACAAGAAATCTTGGACTGCCTATATCGGCATCCTTTCTTTTTAGTTTGTTCATTGCGCCACTTGCGCTGTAGTAGAAATATAGGCAGCTTTTGCTTGCCATTATTTTTGGTGCTAGCGCCAACACACAGGTAAATTTAAGAATTAAAAAATGCAAATAAACATATTTAATGGCGATCCTGCCAATAAACTATTTCACCGCGATCACTTTAATATGAAAATAGTCAAACTGCAAATGAAATATTGATGCAACGAAATATGATTTGAGTTCCGGAATTATCAGCTTCGTAGGCGTCCGCGATCTTTGAAACTAGGAAATGGTCACGTCAATTTGCAGGAGTTCATAAAGGTAGATGATTCCTAGGCAATCGACGCACTCCGAATGTTCACCAGTAGTTGAAAAGCTCGGCTCAGCGCCACACATAAATTCGTTGCTTTCTGAAATAGCGCCATGGCTCGTAGCTTTAATACATACATACAAATTAACAACTAATTTCGTGCAACCATCCTTTTTCGAAAAACAACCCAAACATCTCCCACCGATAGCTTCTTTGGAACTGATGTAATCCTTGTATACTATGCCAGTGAAAAGTAATGAAAACCAATGAAACGCAATTTTCAATGAAAACGAACGATGCCGAGAAGTGCAGCGGAGGGTTAAAAGACTTCCGACATTTTCGTATGTGCAAAAACGCAGCCTCGAAGGCATTCAACAATCGCACTAATATTGGACATAAAATTCACACTCTTGATCCTTCCCAGCAGGCCAGTGGCATTTTATTAAAGAATCGATTATATTTAAAAAAAATGCAATTAGTGTTTTATGTCGACTTTTGCCCTAATTTCTCCTTCTTAGCAGCTTCCGCTTCAGCTTCAAGTTTCTCATATTTATTGATGAGTGCATCGACTTCAGTACTTGTTAATATTTTGATCACAGTTTTATTATCCTCCCGCGTCAAAGTGGCCATTTCAATTTTTTCTGATGTTAACTTTGTCATATCAAGAGTTTTGCTAAGAACCTTAATCGCCAGATCTTCGGCGCCGTTTAGAGTTACTGTTTCGTTTTCGTTCAATTCTTGTTTGAGCATAGAGATTGCAGCCTGTGAACAACATGTCGGGGATTAGATTGCTGGATGCAACGCGATTACCATCACTACTTACACCTGCATTGTTTCCAATGCACGTTGCCTTCCAACCACCGTAATTTCCACTTGGATCCGATTGGTAGAGTTGATAACCGTAATGTTTATCCCATCCCATGTACAAAATCGAGACTCCGAAGGGTCTTTTACCACCGTATTGTGTGTACGCCTGTTTCAGATCGCACAAAGTCGAGACGAGCTGTTCGCAAGGCATCGGCTCACCATAATACAACTGGTAACGTTGGGCAGTCACACGCAGTTCGTTGGTGAGAACGTTCGCGTCTGAAGTGATGCCAGCGACCGAGCAAACCATATCTCTAGAATTTTAATTTGGATAGAGGTAGCAATTCAAGAATCTTGCTTCACAGAATAAAACCATGTCGAAGAAATCTTCCTGTACTTACTCATTCAACTTGTATATCTTCTCCGAGAATATAGCACTGTCTAGCAGTTTGTTGGTATTACGCCGCTCGGCTGCCAGAAGAATTCCATTGTTCGCGAGGATTCCCAAACAGGTGCCGGCATGTGAAATGGCTTCCATCGCATATTCGACTTGGTACAGTCGTCCTGAAATATGAGAGCATTGAACGGTGCCGCAGCAAATAGCAAATTTAATCTTACCTTCGGGAGAGAAAATTGTCGTACGAGAATCATATCGGCGAGCCTAAAGTTTGTAAAAAGCAATTTCGTGTTGACAATGACATGACCAAGCAAATAACTAGTGAACATAACCTAAACTAATTTCTTCCGATGAAATACTTGTCCAAATTGAAACATTGACATGAAAAGGGATTTCGGAAGCAAAGGTACTAACAATGAAGGAAAATACTTACCATCTCGGCGAATTGCAGTATTTATTTCAAATTTCACAAAAATAATCGGCGCCCGTACGAAAACAACTTCTATCGTCGCTGTCACACTTGAAGGGTCTAGTAATAAGGCGCAATGTTGGCAGAACTGTTTCTGATTAATCTTTTCGCTGCATGATTTAAATTTTATGAGATTTTTGTTAATTCGTTTTTTTTATATGATATGATTTATAAATTGCAAAGATTATGAAGCTGACCATTTCATCTTTTGGGCAATATTTAACTCGAATAACAGTCTTTCAATTAAAAATTACACATAATCTACCATTTACTACTTTTGGCAACGTTTATCATCATGAATTTAACGGTGATTGGGACCAAAAATGGCTTTTTTAAAATGTTTTTAAACTATAACTAGGGACTTTCGAATTAAAACTTTGATTACTGGCTGTGTACTTTATGAAGCATAATGCAAAGAGTGCAACGGTTGTGTTTTTGTTGAATCTGGAGATAACACGTTTTGAAATTACACGATTCATATGATAAAAGAACAATTGATCGTAAAAAATGTATGATAAAAATTGTAAAGGGAAATTTTTAATAGCGATCGCAAGCGTGGGCTCAAACCTAAATAACCAAACTGCGGCGAATACCATCGCTGCAAAGTGCGCCTAGGGAAAGTGAGATGAATGCCCCCGCTGCAAAGAAACGTCTTGTGACGGTTATTTTAACAATAGCCGTTGTTCATTTTTGGTGAAAATTATATAAAACACTAATGCACTGCCCGACCTATATAGAAAATGATTCAATTTATCTAATTATTTAAGCTTTGGACAATGGAATAATGAATAATGTATAATACTAATAAATAGTAGAATAAAATAATTGATAATTTATGTATGTTTGCGCCATTCAATAATGAAAAAGGAATCATCGAAATTGCACGGCTGTGAAAGCGAAATGACGAACTAGAACTAATATATTTTGGCACGGTTTTGCTGCTTCAGAAGGAAGAGAATTTAAAAGTGAATGTTGAGCTCAAATAGGCGGCATCAGTATCTCAGGCAAGAGTCACATATTGTTTTGCGAATTTTGTATTTTTTAAGCCTCAGCTCAGCTCATCAAGTCAAATACCTAGATCTAATTAACTAGTTCTGTCTGGCGCAGTAATTTGGCGGCCAGCTATCTCAAAAATATCAAACCAGAAGAACTGCAGCTATTTCGTTCACCAGGGCCCAACAAACTAGTCCGGCATTGCTTATACTAATTAATTGACTCCCGCCTGACCACCATATTACGGAAAGATGAGCCAACACCAAAATAAGTAACTAAGGTTTGCTTTTCCGATTTCTTGCTTCCATCGCGGTTTCAAATCTGTTATCTCGAGAAGAGAAGAATTTAACCGTCAACAAAGCCCAAAAAACGCAAATTTTCAAGAATTTATTTCTCAGTTTTTTTTTGAATATTCTCAGTTTTTTAAATTTATTGTTAAATTTTTTTTTTGATTTCATTTTTCTAATTTATAAAGGACGCCAAAATAAAGGTATTGCAAAAAAACACTGCTCCACTACGAACAGTTAATCTCGAGATTGGTAAGTCTGAAACAGGAAATTCAAAAATTTCCTTAAAAAGGAAAGTGTCGGACAGAGTAATTTAAAATTTACAAAAAAAAATGGCGAATGTTTGAAAAAAAAGTTAAAATATCAGTCCTTTTTCGCAGTTTTATGCGTGCCAAAAAAATTCTATTTATTTTGGCAAAATTGTGGTAAATTAACCTGCAGAATGTGTCAGTGAACAAATCCCACAAAGATTTATTAAAATCGGTTAAGACAATCCAGAGATTAACTGTCCGTAGTTTTAAAATATGTCGTGTTGAGAAAAACGAGTTTAAAGTTTTTTAACGGTTTTATCAAAATTCCATAATGGCAGGAAATTTTATATAATTAATCGTGGTACATAATGGAATCCATGAATATCTGGAAATATAGATACTATGTACTATGTGTTTAGTAGGTTTTTTTTCTAATTTTCACAAGGAAAATAAAGGAAATCATAAGGTGCATAAGATTCGGACTGCTTCGAACCACGCGCACGCTCACTTAAACTTACGCATACACCATTATAACTTTCGAATTTCGCCGATATATTTTGGGAAGTTGTTTTTAAATGACTAAGGAGTTGAAAAATGCCAAAAAAAACATATTAAATTTGTTCAAATTTTTTGATGGTAATAGTACACATCAAAAATGTAGTCGAAATTCTCGTTTTCAAATCAAATAATTTGTTAAAAATTAGATTCATAGGCTAAAACTTTTTCTACGACTAAATTGGATTCAGCAAGAAAAACGAGGCCAAAAATGTTACTTAATTGTGAAAATTAAATACTGCGACACTGTTCGTATTTGTCGTATCATTGCAAGTGCAATTGTCCAACACTTCATCATAATTGCTCGGCGTCGTTAATTATATATAGTCATCTAATCTTTCGCAATTAAACACCAAACGTATTTTTTCACACATCGTGCAAATCTAAGGAACTATGTCGCGAAACTTACTAAACTCCATTGGTCTCTCTTCCATTCGTTGCACACCAAACACATTTGCAAGGCGATGTTTCCAAATGAAACTACGCGGAAAAAGAAATCAAATGGATCCGTTCATATTCACAAAGCTGGCTTCTTCACAGCTTACCGTTGTGCTGTGGGACAACGTCTTCAAGCAAGCACCTACGCAACCTCAAGAACGTCTTCAGTCATTTGGAACGGAATGGTAGCACACGTCTTCGATGGTACGTCTTAAAAACTTCACCGTTGAGACTTCAAAATGTTATTACAATTGGGATGTTATCAGAACGAAGATACCGCCAAACGGCATATGCAGTTATTCGCCATGTCCACATGCAAGAGACAATAGATACAAGATGTTCTCGTCGCTATTCTAATGAGGAGCGGCAACAGTACCTGCAATTTACAACTTCCGAATTTCAGTTGCTGCCAGCTTCCACATGGACGGCAAAACGACCATAGTGGTCGTTCGTAACGAGGAATGCAGGCGCAAAAACGGCTGGATTCAAGACTAGAATGGAAGATGCTATCGGGCATATTGGAATTATTACAGCCACACTATCAAATACCGCAATTCTGTGATTGATTAATATGCCCGGCAGCAACTGCATTTTTTCCAGATAGGCTGACGACCGCCTCCCATTATCTATTACCACGTTTTCCCATTCAATTGCAGTTTGGCCAGCAAAAAAATTGTAGGTTAACACTCGTCAGTTAGCGCAAAGACTATTGGTCGCGATGGTAATGATAGTATGATGATGGTAACTATCGCGGTGTGACGATAATGATGGACAGCATCTGAACGCTGTAACGTTCGCGCGGTTATTTTATTTTTTGTCATGGATCGATGGATCCATGGATGCTACAATCTGTGGATTTTGCACAAATATTCGGGTATGGAAACCAAGGTGCAATATTTTAGTGTAGACACGCAGAGAGTGGCGTTGATTTGAATAAACTTAATTCGAACTTACTAAGAATGGTAATTAGGAAACAAATTTCATAATGAAGAATGGAAATGGTTGCGATCCAACTCGAAATAATAGAGTAGTCGGAAGAATGGAATTTAACATGCATATTCACAACTTCCTCCATTAGCACCAAAGCAAATAGGAAGTTGAGGTATTTATGTGTATGTTCGAATGTTAGTTTACACCTGCTTTAAAACAAAGGCAATCTTTTGGCCATATTTCATGGATTGATTATTACATAGTTGATGGTCTTACCACTATCTAACATTCCGTATGGAACTGTCTCAAGATAAGAAGAAGAACTTGTTGTGTAGATGCTATTTTAAATACGCGTTTGAATGATGAAGTTTAGGTTTTCGTATTATATTTGAACATTTTGAACTTCAAAAAAAGTTTCCATGAGCCCAAAACTGTGGATTAGTTATTTAATTAGTTCTCAGCTCTCTTAGCTCAGTTTATTTTGAAAATAAATTTTTGAAATTTTTTGAAAGTCATAGTTCCATTCTATAATCTTCAAATAATTTCCTCAATCCCATTGAACAGTAGCTTTAAAAATGCACCTCACATCAATTGCAGTTCAATCCAAGCTTCCTAAAAGTGCCATTTATTGCTGAAGATGATTTCCTTTTAACTTTTTTTCACATTCAAGGTGATGAGCTAAGTTACTGATTAAACTATTGCAAATGATAAATAACTAGATAGGGAGCGTGGTTTCGGGATAACGAATGGCTTCCTCTTCAGGTGCTGTCATATGCCATTCGTTATCAGACAACACGACCACAGTTTAGGCTTGTTGATGGGTTAAGCTCGTTATATTTCAGCTATTTTAATCTTTGCATCTGCGAAGCATAACGACTGTCAATATTTTTTCCATTAATCTGGAACAAAAAAACCTCCATTAATGTGCAAAAATAGTGTTAGCAAGTGGCTAACCAACAAAAGCACACTAGTGGGCGATTTGTCTCGACTAGAAACGGAGGTTCAAATCCAATAAGAATCATTTCAGATAAATAACTGTTTTTTTATATTATAAAAAAATGCATTTATATCGTTTTTATTTCATTTTTACATATCTTAAAAACACGTTAGATAATAAGTTTTCTCTCAATATATTTGAACAATATCATGGGTAACGTTTTTTTTCGCTGCTGATTATTACATAAATTATTGCAATGGTCTTTTGAAAAACAGTTAACCTTTCTACTATATAGCAAAATCTATTACGACCCACTATAGTTTGTTAAAAAAATGACCGCATCGTTTAGTACTGAGGACGAAAAGTAAGAATAGAAGTCCTTCGACGATAGACTTGGACCTGCATTCTCAAAATCGAAATGGCATGGGAACGCGTTTTCTTATTTGAATTTGATTTCTCACCATTCTAAATAAACTTGGACTGAAGGAGTTGTAATTTGATGATCCTTTTCAGCTATTACATCTGATTTCCCACTTCTTTGCCAAGATTAAGCCGAAGCTATGCAACAGAGAATCAAAGGTAAATTTAAAGCAATATGCATTAAAGCATGAAATTATGATGATGATTAACTGGTGTATTATATTTACGCTTTGTTTCAATGCATGTTTCATTTCGGACAAAATCTTACCTTTTCTGTAGGGGCTAGAAAAGAACCTTTTAAGCACATCCTTTTGTGTAAAGAAAGAATGTATGGATATTGCAAAAGTAACTCTATCAATATTCGATAGTCAGCCAGTCTAATAGCCTATACATTTGATTCGAATTAAAAAATACTTGTAAAACACAATACAATCCCTTTAAAAAAACATTTGACTTGATCCAATGTTACTCTGCGAACTATTCGCGAGCTGTTATGGTGGTGCTTTTTCACCAAACATTTTAGCAATAATGGAAGCTCGCAGGCACATTCAATGGCAGTCATCATTGAGGTACCAAAGAAGAGAAGATTCACTCATTCGGTTAGCGAGATTGCGTTAGCACGCGTAGTATCGAGCGCGTTCCAGTTTCAGCACTAAACAGCATAGTACATAGTCGTGGTTCTTGTATAAAGTCTTACAGTGAGCCTGCGGCATGCTCATTCGAGAATCGGACGTTGTCCTTGCCGTTAACACCTTTCGATGGCCAATTGCCTAGTGTCCAAGGTGTTCTTTAGTCTGCACAATAAAATCAGTTTATCGTTTTAACTAAAACTAAAACCATCATGCATCAGTGGTTTCCCATTCTACTTACGGTTGGTGTGATTCAAAGAATAGTGCAATTAGATGTCTTCAAATGCTGAACTGAAACAATTACTCTGACACTACACCGAGGAGAAGTACCAGTTACTACTTGGATTGTTCACCAATAAATTTTTGGATGACCTTTAGATATTTTTCAACTTGCTCGTAAACTGTGTGTTAATTCAAACAATTGGAATTGTTCAAAAACTATTCGCAAATTGTATCAAAAATTCGGTAGTGAATATATACAGTGCTAAAAACCCAATGTTTCAAAGGACACTCTCTCACACATAAGCGGATTACGTTTTTTCTTTCTTATTAATATGAAAGTTCTATTGAAAACATAAACGAATATCATTCTTCAAGTTTTCCTTTACAAAAACGTTCGTATTGCATTCGAGAAATATGAAATAAACTTGGCTAATTGGTGCATGAAAAATTCAGCGATTCACCAATGTATACAATGAATATTTTCACTTTGGCGCTCGTTTTCTAGCGTTTCGCTATCATTAACATAATTAAATTTTTTTCCACCCGTTTCCCATCGTTGATTTATATTCAATATTTGTGAAATCATTATATCGTGTTATGGAAGAATTCAAAAGAATGCAATTATATAGAAAACTTTTATTATGGTCATAAAGAAAACACTATGATCCTAGCCAAAGTGATTGCTATTCTATTGTTGTGTAAAAGTGTATTGAGTGATGGATTTGAAATTAGTATCAAAAAGAAAGGATATGCTCAGCTAGGTGATAAGAAGGTCAGTATTAGTTTAAATGAAAAATTTAGCGGAAAAACATAATTTCAAACCCTTTGATATTTTTTAGATAGATTTTAAGCACCGTGAAGATACAATTTAAATCCTAGAAGTTTGCCCAATTCTCTTTCATTCTTCTTCTCGATTTGGTAGATTTTTCACTAAAACTATAAACTTTTTATGAAGCAATATAGAAAATTCTGACTCTAACTTGGAAACAAGAAGATCTGCATTATATATTTTTAAAGTATAACCAATATGAATGCGGAAATTCGAGAATCGGTCAGTTATTTGTACTCTCATTCAATGAAAGAATATGACTTCTTGTTTTAAGTACACATTATAATCTATTTTGATCTTTTCTATATAGGACCCTGGACTCTATTTGAATTCAAATTGCTATTCAGCAAAATCGGTTTAGCCGTTTTTTATTGAGGATAAAAAACTGAAAGAAATTGCTTAACTTTAAAACTATTAATTCGTGCAGATCCCAAATACCTTCATAGTAATATTATTATTATTGTGTGTTAAGCAAAATTCTATTTAAATTTGTAAAAAAATGCAATTTGAAAAAATAATCAAGGCTATTTTTTAAATTCCAAACTTATATTATCAGGTTTGGGAGAATGAGAGGAGAGACGCTAATGCAGTTAATATTGGATATTGTCATAAGTAATTTAATATTGGATTTAGAATCTGGGGGATTTTTGATCTGGGGGATTTAGGATATGGGGGATTTGGGATCTGAGGGATTTAAGATATGGGAGATTTTGGATCTGGGGGATTTAGGATCTGGGGGGATTTAAAATCTGGGGGATTTTTGATGTGGGGGATTTACGATCTGGGGGATTTTTGATTTGGGGGAAGAATCTGGGAGATTTGAAATCTGGGGTATTTTGGATCTGGGGAATTTAGGATCTGGGGGATGTAAGATCTGGGGGATTTAGGATATGGGGGATTTAAGATCTGGGGGGGATTTGGAATCTGGGGGATTTTTGATGTGGGGGATTTACGATCTGGGGGATTTTTGATCTGGGGGTATTTAGAATCTGGGGGATTTTTGATGTGGGGGATTTACGATCTGGGGGATTTTTGATTTGGGGGAAGAATCTGGGGGATTTAGGATCTGAGGGATGTAAGATCTGGGGGATTTAGGATATGGGGGATTTAATATCTGGGGGATTTAATATCTGGGGGATTTTTGATCTGGGAGATTTTTGATCTGTGGGAAGAATCTGCGGGATTTAGAATCTGGGGGATTTTGGATCTGGGGGATTTAAAATCTGCGGGATTTTGGATCTGGGGGATTTAAAATCTGCGGGATTTTGGATCTGGGGGATTTAAAATCTGCGGGATTTTGGATCTGGGGGATTTAAAATCTGCGGGATTTTGGATCTGGGGGATTTCTGATTTGAAGGGATTTTTGATCTGGGGGATCTTTGATCTGGGGGATTTTAGATCTGGGTTATTTTTGATCTGGGTTATTTTTGATCTGGGGTATTTTGATCTGGGGGATTTTGGATCTGGAGGATTTCGGATATGGGGGATTTTTGATCTGGGTTATTTTTGATCTGGGGTATTTTGATGTGGGGGATTTTGGATCTGGAGGATTTCGGATATGGGGGATTTTTGATCTGGGGGATCTAGAATATGGGGGATTTTGGATCTGGGGGATTTTCGATCTGGGGGATTTATGATCTGCGGGATTTAGTATCTGGGTTATTTTGAATCTGGGGGATTTAGGATCTGGAGGATTTCGGATCTGGGGGATTTTTGATCTGGGTTATTTTTGATCTGGGTTATTTTTGATCTTGGGGATTTAGGATATGGGGGATTTGGGATCTGAGGGATTTAAGATATGGGAGATTTTGGATCTGGGGGATTTAGGATCTGGGGGGATTTT
Organism: Oxycera nigricornis; assembly: GCA_963942545.1. NCBI lineage: Eukaryota > Metazoa > Arthropoda > Insecta > Diptera > Stratiomyidae > Oxycera > Oxycera nigricornis. Next base: position 112,787,843 of record OZ012659.1, on the reverse strand, counting down.
TGATGTGGGGGATTTACGATCTGGGGGATTTTTGATTTGGGGGAAGAATCTGGGAGATTTGAAATCTGGGGTATTTTGGATCTGGGGAATTTAGGATCTGGGGGATGTAAGATCTGGGGGATTTAGGATATGGGGGATTTAAGATCTGGGGGGGATTTGGAATCTGGGGGATTTTTGATGTGGGGGATTTACGATCTGGGGGATTTTTGATCTGGGGGTATTTAGAATCTGGGGGATTTTTGATGTGGGGGATTTACGATCTGGGGGATTTTTGATTTGGGGGAAGAATCTGGGGGATTTAGGATCTGAGGGATGTAAGATCTGGGGGATTTAGGATATGGGGGATTTAATATCTGGGGGATTTAATATCTGGGGGATTTTTGATCTGGGAGATTTTTGATCTGTGGGAAGAATCTGCGGGATTTAGAATCTGGGGGATTTTGGATCTGGGGGATTTAAAATCTGCGGGATTTTGGATCTGGGGGATTTAAAATCTGCGGGATTTTGGATCTGGGGGATTTCTGATTTGAAGGGATTTTTGATCTGGGGGATCTTTGATCTGGGGGATTTTAGATCTGGGTTATTTTTGATCTGGGTTATTTTTGATCTGGGGTATTTTGATCTGGGGGATTTTGGATCTGGAGGATTTCGGATATGGGGGATTTTTGATCTGGGTTATTTTTGATCTGGGGTATTTTGATGTGGGGGATTTTGGATCTGGAGGATTTCGGATATGGGGGATTTTTGATCTGGGGGATCTAGAATATGGGGGATTTTGGATCTGGGGGATTTTCGATCTGGGGGATTTATGATCTGCGGGATTTAGTATCTGGGTTATTTTGAATCTGGGGGATTTAGGATCTGGAGGATTTCGGATCTGGGGGATTTTTGATCTGGGTTATTTTTGATCTGGGTTATTTTTGATCTTGGGGATTTAGGATATGGGGGATTTGGGATCTGAGGGATTTAAGATATGGGAGATTTTGGATCTGGGGGATTTAGGATCTGGGGGGATTTAAAATCTGGGGGATTTTTGATGTGGGGGATTTACGATCTGGGTGATTTTTGATTTGGGGGAAGAATCTGGGAGATTTGAAATCTGGGGTATTTTGGATCTGGGGAATTTAGGATCTGGGGGATGTAAGATCTGGGGGATTTAGGATATGGGGGATTTAAGATCTGGGGGGGATTTGGAATCTGGGGGATTTTTGATGTGGGGGATTTACGATCTGGGGGATTTTTGATCTGGGGGTATTTAGAATCTGGGGGATTTTTGATGTGGGGGATTTACGATCTGGGGGATTTTTGATTTGGGGGAAGAATCTGGGGGATTTAGGATCTGAGGGATGTAAGATCTGGGGGATTTAGGATGTGGGGGATTTAATATCTGGGGGATTTAATATCTGGGGGATTTTTGATCTGGGAGATTTTTGATCTGTGGGAAGAATCTGCGGGATTTAGAATCTGGGGGATTTTGGATCTGGGGGATTTAAAATCTGCGGGATTTTGGATCTGGGGGATTTCTGATTTGAAGGGATTTTTGATCTGGGGGATCTTTGATCTGGGGGATTTTAGATCTGGGTTATTTTTGATCTGGGTTATTTTTGATCTGGGGTATTTTGATCTGGGGGATTTTGGATCTGGAGGATTTCGGATATGGGGGATTTTTGATCTGGGTTATTTTTGATCTGGGGTATTTTGATGTGGGGGATTTTGGATCTGGAGGATTTCGGATATGGGGGATTTTTGATCTGGGGGATCTAGAATATGGGGGATTTTGGATCTGGGGGATTTTCGATCTGGGGGATTTATGATCTGCGGGATTTAGTATCTGGGTTATTTTGAATCTGGGGGATTTAGGATCTGGAGGATTTCGGATCTGGGGGATTTTTGATCTGGGTTATTTTTGATCTGGGTTATTTTTGATCTTGGGGATTTAGGATATGGGGGATTTGGGATCTGAGGGATTTAAGATATGGGAGATTTTGGATCTGGGGGATTTAGGATCTGGGGGGATTTAAAATCTGGGGGATTTTTGATGTGGGGGATTTACGATCTGGGGGATTTTTGATTTGGGGGAAGAATCTGGGAGATTTGAAATCTGGGGTATTTTGGATCTGGGGAATTTAGGATCTGGGGGATGTAAGATCTGGGGGATTTAGGATATGGGGGATTTAAGATCTGGGGGGGATTTGGAATCTGGGGGATTTTTGATGTGGGGGATTTACGATCTGGGGGATTTTTGATCTGGGGGTATTTAGAATCTGGGGGATTTTTGATGTGGGGGATTTACGATCTGGGGGATTTTTGATTTGGGGGAAGAATCTGGGGGATTTAGGATCTGAGGGATGTAAGATCTGGGGGATTTAGGATATGGGGGATTTAATATCTGGGGGATTTAATATCTGGGGGATTTTTGATCTGGGAGATTTTTGATCTGTGGGAAGAATCTGCGGGATTTAGAATCTGGGGGATTTTGGATCTGGGGGATTTAAAATCTGCGGGATTTTGGATCTGGGGGATTTAAAATCTGCGGGATTTTGGATCTGGGGGATTTAAAATCTGCGGGATTTTGGATCTGGGGGATTTCTGATTTGAAGGGATTTTTGATCTGGGGGATCTTTGATCTGGGGGATTTTAGATCTGGGTTATTTTTGATCTGGGTTATTTTTGATCTGGGGTATTTTGATCTGGGGGATTTTGGATCTGGAGGATTTCGGATATGGGGGATTTTTGATCTGGGTTATTTTTGATCTGGGGTATTTTGATGTGGGGGATTTTGGATCTGGAGGATTTCGGATATGGGGGATTTTTGATCTGGGGGATCTAGAATATGGGGGATTTTGGATCTGGGGGATTTTCGATCTGGGGGATTTATGATCTGCGGGATTTAGTATCTGGGTTATTTTGAATCTGGGGGATTTAGGATCTGGAGGATTTCGGATCTGGGGGATTTTTGATCTGGGTTATTTTTGATCTGGGTTATTTTTGATCTTGGGTATTTTGATCTGGGGGATTTTGGATCTGGGGGATCTAGAATATGGGGGATTTTGTATCTGGGGGATTTTCGATCCGGGGTATTTATGATCTGGGGGATTTAGTATCTGGGGGATTTGGGATCTGGGGATTTGGGATCTGGGGGATTTAGAATCTGGGGGATTTAGGATCTGGGAGAATTTGATTTGGGGGAATTTGGATCTGGTTGAGACTTTGGTAGATGATGAGGGCGGAGGCCATAACCTTGCCGGTCGACTTGAACGTCTTCGTCTTTTTGAAGCAAACGCGGCACCCATCTTGCCGATTTTTTTTCGCATCTAATTTTTCATGTAAAATTTAAATGATGGTGTTTTTGACACTCTCGTGGCCTTAACTATTTCGCGCAACTTATTTTTTCTATCACTCAACTTCATAGGACGTCCTGAACGATATTCGTCTTTTGTTGGTGTACGGCCACGTTTAAATTCATTTATTAAGTTGTAAATAGTTGAAAACACAGGGAAAGATTCACCATAAACTGTATCCAACTCAGCTTTGATTTCTTTCGGTGTAAGACCTTTTAAATAGAAATGTTTCATCACCGCTCGGAGCTCACTTTTCTCCATTCTTATAAATAAATAAGAGTTGTTCATTTTGTTCCACGATAAAAACGAAACTACTTGATGGATCTTCCTCAAACTTTGATAACACTCTAGTTAGAAGTGACGCTTACTGTGAAACAAATATTTTGTGATGATTTGCATGCCATCTGAGATTTTCTAAGGACTTATTGACCCACCCTCCTTGTAGCTATAAGTGACGATGAAAGGTAATTTATGTTGATGAACTTTGGTTATATGACTAAAAGGCAAGTTTGGCCTTCTTGCGTTGGTTAGAATGCCAACTAATATTTCGCCTTTTTGCTGGACATTGTTTAGCTATTTCTCTTGTCAAAAATAAGAGAATTCGATAGATTTTTTCCTGAATGTAGTATTTTTGTTAATATTTTTTGGTGCTGTGAAAGCTTTGTAAAAAAAACCATCACTAAATTATCTCAAAGATGCATATCTGTTTCATCCGTTGATCAAAGCGCAATAACGCTAAGTCACTTGTTTTTAAGATCCACTTAAATATTTAACAGCTCTTATAACATATATGTATATGCATTGAATGAAATCCATAAATCAATGATTATATCGAATTAACCAAATGGTTACCTCAATCTGCACTTCAAGCTTATGTAAGAAATCTAGTCTTTAAACTATTCGATTGACTGCATTTCACTTCATGCGACGCATCAAAGCAGCAAGCAAAAACGCTCGGACGCATTGTTCCATGCTGCTGGCAAAGATCTGCGCCATGTCTTCGGGGGAAATTTATCTATCTAAACACACGGTAACGGTAGTTTCTGTGTGAAAATTGCAAGTAATTATAGCAAATAATACATGTTCCAGTGCATCGCATATTTCCACCCACTGCAATAAAATTCTATGGTGTTTGATTTTTTTTTCGGATTACATTAAAATTAAATGCTGTTAAGTAAGTGTGAACGATGCACAGTCGAGGAGTATTGGAAAGTCTTGAATTTAAATGTTGTAATTATTTGGAGAATTATTACGATTTTTATGAGCCTGGACGGAACAGAGTATTGTAACGAATCTTGCATATCATGAAGGCAAGAAAAAGTGTGAAATTTGTTTGCTTTCTGTAAATTAGATATACCTAGGTTCATGGAACTTACTGTGAAACTCTCTTGCAAATATGACATAGTATTGCCAATGACATGATCCATCCCTTGCGCGAAGTAAGTTTGACTTGAGTCAATATTTTAGAGAGTTGAGTTAAAGATTAATAATTTTTTTCAACGTTGGTAGCTGGAAATCTTCAAAAGATACCGATCAGCTCCTGCCTTTTGGCATGCCGGATTTGTACCAACTAAAACAACCTCTGTTTCCTTTAATCACGCTTTCCATCAATTTTTAGTAAATCTCCGTATTTATATTTCAGTAAATAGTACTTCCCAGACGATAAGAATCGGTATAAGGGATAGTATCAAATTTTTAAGTTTTAGTATCCTTTTAGTTAGATTTATAGTTCAGATTATATGTTTATAAATTATTTCATGTTGATTACATGCTTCGCTTTGATTTAAGTGGAGCTGATTATAATTGTAACTTACTTCGAATGTTTGTCCCACAGAAGGTTTTTTAGTGTCGTTTTAAAGGAAGTTGCTATGTTTTTAATTTTGTCCGGTAGTATATTGAAAAAGTTAGCTGCTTTGTTGAAAGGGTCTTAGTCGATCAGTTCTGGCAAATGCGGCAGCTATATTGTTCATGTTTCTCATTCTGTAAGTGTTTTTTCCGCGATTTTATCTAATTTAACATTACGGTGTAAATTCTTGTATTCTTCTTGTATGAATTTAGCTCTTTCCATGACATACATGCATTGCAAATTTAATTTTTGAGCTATTTGTAAACCTCGCGTCCTTGGAGTTAGCATAGGGAGATTGTAAATGGTTTTTTACGCCTTCGTTACCAGCCTGGAGATGATCATGGGGTTACCTTCAGAAATTGGGCTTCAATTCAAGATGCCGTAGGAAATTTCGGAAGGGAGGTGCGCATACATAATTTGGTTTTTCTTTCTTTGGAAAGTAGTAGAAGCGACGTAGAACACAAATGAAGACTGCCAGTTTTTCTTAGATCATTAATGTGTGATGCCCATCTTAGTTTATCGTCTATTAGTAATCCTAAATATTTTATTTGTTCTACTCTCTGGAGGGTTTTGTCATTGATTTTTTTGTGTGGTTGTATATCAGTCCTGTTCTTTTGTTTGAACATAATATATTTTGTTTTCCCCAAGTTTATTGCCAATCTGCTTTGCAGTAGCCATTATCAGTACCTGTACAGGTCAGCATTTACATTTTGTTAAATTTCGAAATTATTTTTGCTGAGTACACAAACACAGTGTCATCTGCGTACATAACCACTTTTGCAGCAATATCTACTTTTTTATGGAATTGATATAAAGTGGAAATAGCGTTGGTCGTAGTATCGAGCCCTGCGGGACACCTATGCTAATTTTAGCAGTTTTGCTTTCGACATTTCCAATTAGTGTATTTTGAGATCTATCCGTCAAGTAACTGTGTATTAATTTATTTGCTTTTCCTAAAATCCCATATTCACCGAGCCTGGTCATTAAAGTTTCATGTGTAACTGTGTCCAAGGCTTTTTTTAGGTCCACGAAAAATTAAGACCGAATACGTGATCGAAACAAGAAAACAGACGCCAATCGGTTTTATTTCGAAAAATATTAAGTCCGATCGGGACATTTTTGGAAATAAAAATGATTGAAGTGATAAATTCAAAAACTGTAAGCTTCTATGTTAAAATATGGTCCATTAATTGTGTCCATACATGAAATATGTCTGCATGCGTATATGCTATAGACATCAGAAATAAATAAAATAAATCGACTTATTGTTTCAAAGTGAACATACTGTTCTTGTTCGATGGGTAGTAATTTTTCAATTTTTTCCACTGATAAGTATTTTCCAAACCAAAATTACTTTAATGGTCATTAAAATCAATCTTCATTCGTACATATTTAGGGTACTAACGATCGCTCACAAATTAAGTACACTTTGCGAATCAATTTTACAATAAGCTTCTTCGCTGAAATCAACAGAACAATGTTTAACTCGAAGTTGATTGCCACTTTAACCTTGACTTAAGCTTGAACGCAAGCTTCGTCACAAGTATGACTTCGTGATTATTTTTTTCACTAACAAAATCGTTAACTTTTCCAACAACACCACACATCACCACCAATTGAGGACGAGTACAATGTTTCTTTTTCTGCTCGAAACTGTGACAAAACAATTAGTTTAACTAGTCGAATGGATATGAACACGAACACGAACATAGTAGTGACTATCTAAGAAGGAAGTAGACAAAAGTGATAATAAATATGATAATAGGGAATTTTAAAAAAAGAAGCTGATGCCATCAAGGTGTTCTTTGATGGTGAAGAAGATGTTGACAAGAGAAAGTTTTATGGTGTTTATATTCTAGTTCTTGAAACAAGAGTTATTTCATGGACTATTTCATCACTTTTACTTGATTTAAAATAATTGGACGTGAAATTTCAATTTTGTCTCGGTAAAATGGTAATCCTTACTTAAATTAGAGCCGTAACTACGAGCAAACATCAAAAGCAAAAGATTGCACATAATCTTGCCTAAAAGTGAACGCAGATTTAAAAGAAAAAGGAAAAATTATGGTCACAAGATAATTGGGAACTGAGCAAAAGTTCATAAGAACATGATTTCGGAAATCGACCAAATATGAGTGTTTTTGAGGAAATCGCAAATATTTCGAATAGAAACATGGACTTCGATGAATTTCACTAACACTTTCAAAATAGGATAGATTTTTGTAAAAAGCGTATCGGTATCCAAATCCAAATACTTTAAAGCAGCGTAAGTAAAAGGTCTTAAAATCTTAAAAAATATAGAAATTTACGAGATATTCCCTGCTTCTTGCAGAAATTTAAACATAGATCTGTGTACACTGAGAAAACATCTAGTATAAGTTAAAAAAATATTCTTTTCAATGTGTTACCTATCAATTTCTATATTAGTATCCTTTTGAATGATTGCTATAGTTTTCCTTTCGCTTTATACGAAAAGTATGATCATAAACCCCTGTAAACTTTCAATAAGTGAAAGTGGCCTTCATCGAATATATTAAACACAAATTTCAAGGAACCAAGTTTATAAACATACCAATTTTGCAATGCATGTGACTATTGTTTTTTTTAAATGCACGTTTTTGAATTTACACCCATCCCAACCAACAACAATCTTGAAAATTAATTTGAAAGAGATTTTCGATTTGGAAATCGTATGAATCTCATCATACAAAGCCGATTCATATAACTATTTTATAGAAAATTAATTTATAAAACTTGTTACTATTATTCTTCATGTTGTACTGAAGATAAAAAAATCTTGACATAAAAAACTTGTCATAAAAAATTAAGAAAGAATTTAAGGTTGTGGCTCATATTTGCATCGAAAATATTTTATTTGCATGGTATAGTTTAACGAGGACTAAAAATAAAAATAAAATTTAAAAGTTTACTTTAACCCAATGGCCGTAAATAATTCCTGATGCAACATAAATGGTGTGTTTTGGATAAAAATGTGTCCTTTGGGTTTCAAGTCAAAATTTTATCAATCCCCGTTACACAGTTGGAAAAAGTATTTGACTGCTACTTGTGAATCATAAGAAAATAGTAAAAAACAATGTAGAAAAAAACTTAATCATCTATAACACCTATAAATTTGTTATAAAAATTTTATACATAGAAGCTATGGAAACGTCTAAAAATTGGAATCTCTCAATTTCTGAAAAATTATTAATATCACATAGTTAAAGGACGTATTTAAAATTCAACCTTGTTGATTGTCATGAATTCTCTTAGCAGCTATACTCTAATTCAAAAACTAAAAACTTGTTTGCAGCTTTACATCTTAGTATCTGTGAAGAACGCTGAATTCACTTATCGTGTTTTCAAAACTGACAGTTACGTTTTGACACTGAGCGGGCGGACATATTTATAAGTTCAGATGACAAATTTAAGCTGATTAATGAAATTTAGTGTTGAAACCTTTAATTTGAGTGCAAATAACTAACTTGCAAGTTCAAGCAATATTTTTTTAGCTGAGATAAATTGAAATTTTATGTTCAGATAAAATGTGGGCTACTAAAATGGCTTGGCTTGATGTCTACAAAATTAATGGTTTATAAAATAGGTAAATATCAAATTTATTAAGAAGATATCGTCAAATTCGAAGGCAATTATAATTTTTAAAGAAGAACAGGAAATGAAATGAAAGAATATGTTAGATCATGTCATCCAAAGCTGTAATTGAAGGCATGGCGGTATCAAAGATACGTACTGATTTAAATCTATGAGATATGTGAGAAGAATTGTGTATATCAGTGAAAATACTACTACTATCTCGACCTAAAGTGCACGATCCTATCCTTCTCAGAATTACACATGTAGATATGTCTAACGAAAATGAATGTCTATGACGTTATCTTTAGTAATGAAAAAAGTTTGATTTGTGCGGACCGGATAGGTTCTTCTACTACTTCTGTCATGATCAGAAAAATAAAAAGAAACTTATACATTCTCAGAATTTTGGTTACGAAAATGTCACGACATGGCGCTGTTTCCTTTGGCAAAATTATGGTTAAAATGAATTCGGTGAAATACATTGAACTCATAGAGACTGGCTTAAGTGACCACGATTTGAATGAGCCCATATTTATTATGATAAAATTGGTTTGAAAATGTGTAAGGAACCAAGTTAAATGTAGTAAGACCTCAAACAGATATTAAAAATTAAAAATAGAAAAATATTATTCACTGTTCTTTAAAAAATAAATAAATCGTAAGCTCTGAACCATCATTGTAGATTATTTTGTATTTTATAGTTTCATGAGAACATTACTCAAAGTTAATGATGTTTAAACGCAATAAGAAAAACAGTTTCTGCATTTTCACATATGCAATAATAATACTTCTCCTTCACATGCTCGCGAATTCCATTTATTCAAATTACATGTCGAAAAGCATTCCATATTTTACAAAATATGTATTATTATTATTAATGGCTACCACTGAAAGTCAGTCACCTTAAAACTAAAAAGTGACAAAAAACCACACGAACTACATCGAGAAAAAAATTTACGCGCAAGAATCGCTTTAATAGTTGGATGTGCTTTCATTGACCTGAACTATTATTTTTTCATGGTTGAAATATTTTTCGGACTTGAACGACTATCAAATGTAGTTAAAATTCAAATTTTTAATGTTACATACAAGCTTTTTGGATTTTCATTTTGATGGCAAATCGCCAGTCTATTGGATACAATTCGTTGTAAGTGAGTGTGAAAAGTGAAAGCACAGAAAAGTTACCGAATAATGAATCGTTTCAAATGAAAAATGGAGTTTTCGAATGAATTATTATGGATATGGTTAAGATTAAGATTAGCAAGTATGCCATTATGCAATGTATGATTGCTTTTTACGATAAGCTTCGTAAATTTTGGAAAAAATGCCAAAGAAATATTGCATTCCTGCAGTAACCCAAAAAATCATTTGATTGTACCTCCCACAATATTCAAATCTTTTTATGGATGAGACGGAAAAGTTTAAAATGAATGATATTTTACTACCAAAGCGTATTTTGACCTCTCACGCAGAAGCTTATTAAAAACACTTTCTCTCACTTAGCACTTGAGGACACGAGCCTCAAGAAACTGCGGGTCTAGGGACCCCCAAGGATCCTGCCACCACGTCACCACTATATTTTTAGTTTAATTTTATTATTTTAGAATGTGTGTAAGCTTTCAAATAAGTTGGAAAAATTGATAATAAATCATTTGAACTGTTTATTAAAACAAATCAGAATTTTTGGATAAAAAAAATAATATTAACGTTTAACGAATAAAATACATATTCCGGGATTTTTGCGAACTTGATATGCTGAGTATACCTTTCGTTTTCCCAAGGGTTAAATGTTTTAAAACAAAAAAATTGTTCCTTTAGATCTTTCGAAGGCTCTATCTATTGATGGTGTTTAGAAGATTTTTGTGCATTCAAATGAATTAAACTGTATAACCATTTTTTCTTTCAGATACCTGAAAACGACATACACAATCAGCTTCAAGATCATGAAAAAGTTCTTTTATTTGGTCATCTGAATCATAGTAAGTAACAAATTATCTCCAGAATACAATAATTATCATCTGTACTTCTACAATTCTTTGGATAAAATAGCGGAACATTCAGAATGTATCTACATATATCTCAACTCACGTCACATGCATGAATTGAATATCAGTTTCATTATTTCAATTTGATATTATTATACGCTCAATTGCGATACTTAACACAGCATCCTTTATATGCATTCCAGCTTGGATAATTTTATTACATTATTATTTCACAATCACGACAAAAAAAATTTGCCAATTTCCATACTCATCGAAGTTAATCATATTTACAAAGTGTTGATAAAAGAACAGAAAGTTCAATAACGTCGGGAATTGCATTGACCCCGGAAAGCGTATTTTCCATTTTATCCACGGGAAAGTTATAAGCAATTTAGTGATCAAACTGTCTGGAAACGAAGGGAAATAATCATGAATAATTGTATTAGATCACGACTTTAATGTGTAGTAGAAATGTTTCCATATGCAAATACGTATTAATAAAATAGTCTATTATTTTATTTACAGAGCCTAAAGTTACTTTGGTCCATGTTTCCCGTGTCGAGCCAAGAAGAATCAAACGATCAGCAGATAATTATGTCACGATTAAATTAGAAGGTAGGAAATTAAACTATTTTATTGTTTATATTCAAAGCTGAAGAGAATGAACAAGATCATTTAATGAAGCCAATAAAATAAATAATGAGCCACAACTATGTTTAAGTAATGGTTTCACACATGATTCTCACTTGATCAATATAAGAAGAAAAACATTATCTATCATAAAACTGGAATATAACATAAAATCAATTTTGAAAATACTTTATTCTTAGTTGCTTCATTTTTATAATATGATCGCTTCATTTACTACCTCCGAAATGTTTGAAAATATTTTATTTATTAAAATTATTTATATTTATATGGCATTATTTATTCTCAACTCTATTTTTTTTAAAAATACTATAAATAATAATCCAAGTCCATCTGTGCTTTAGGAAAATCATTTTGGAAACCAAGTTTCTTACGGATATAATTTTTTCATTAATACTTTTAGTTTATCAGTTGCACAAATTAAAATATAACATTTCTCCTTGAATTTACGTGTTTTCCGGAACAAATTGACCGAATTGATGCTTTCCAAGTCATTTCGGAGAGTTTCTAAATCTATTTGGTTCTTTTCCAAGTCAAATTACAACGTTACTGAATAAATTAAGTGTTTTCTCTAATCAAATGAAATTAACCAACATGTCCTGTCTGTATGCGGCATGTGAATCTACTCAAGATGTAAATGTATCGTGTTTTCTGATGGGATTTGTGTAAATATAACAGAAAGCAGGCGAAGAAAACGACAATTTAAAACAAGAAGGAAAGAAAATAGAATCTGAAGAAGATTAATATTAATCATTAATAAAACAATTTAATACTTTGACCAAACAAAAAATGTAGTCATTTGGTTAAAAATAAACATTTTTCAAACAAAAACACGTATTAACATTGATTTTCCAGTTACCTCAGACCATTTGCATTACATTGGGATGGTTTTGTTTGTCAGATACACATGTTCAACAGTTACGTTTTAAAAATATGAATACATAAGCTCTTATGAATGAAGATAAACTCAGCAGTGTCCTCCTTCCCTTTGGAAATTCAAGGAAGCAGTTTTTTTCGATGAAACTTGTTTCAGTTCGATTTATTTTTCTTGCAGTGGACGAACTCTTCTAATGAGTGGTGCATTTTCTTGGCATATTATGTCAAGCAGAGTGGTGAATTCAAAAATATCAACTAGAGACATCTATTGGATATGTCAACATCGATTACTAGCTAGTTTTGATCGTTGAATTTGTCTAAACTGCGTTCCAAAGGTAATTTGGAAATGTATGAAAATTACGTCTTTTTGAACTCAATATTGATCAAAATCACGAATGGTGCCAAAACTACATTATGTGATTTCGTGGCAATTTAAATAGGCTATAACGCCTAATCAGGAACGCCACGAAAAAGAGTGCATTTTGTACTCTACCTGTAAGATGTTGTAGAAAGGAGTAATCGCTTCGAGTAAAAACTAAATGTTTGGAAGTGATAGATCCCTCTATCTCAAAATCCATAACATCTTTTGAATAAATTGCTGACTTTTTGGAGAAAATTTTCAGCGCTAGAAATTTGATGGGATAAATTTTCTCTGTAAAAATGAATTTTTACGAAAGAACGTTTTGATGCCGAAGAAAAAATTTAAACACTTTCGGATCGATAGGTACTTCAACATTTTGTGCAGTAGCAGAATATCTAAATTTAAAAGTTTAATTTTATCAAAAAAATTCTTAAGACAAGTCTTTTTTGTCTATTTTTCCTGGACGAATCGATGAGTATGTTGCACGAAAATAAGCCTCTTCCTTGCAAAATTTCTCCCGTTTCAGTGCTATTTTGTATTTTAGTATTGCCCGTTATGAGTAGTGGTCCTTCCCAACCATATTGCTTTTGGTTAGAAATTTTATTCATACTATTTGTTTTGATTTCTATTTTAATATAGAAGTGCTATCAGTTTTATCTTAAATTAGTATACCTATGTTAAATAAACTGACAAAAACACAGAAAATACTTTCAACAATTCGATCCATTGACCTTAAACTCTTCCTTAATTTACACATGTGAACAGCACACAATTTTTAATGCTGGCATTGCTTCTAAATGCCAAACAGCCCAGCCATCACGATATTATATCAAAAAATAGTGGAACAAAAGAAATCTGCTCTCAATTGTTATCGGCATCTGTCTTTTTAAAAAACAATCTAGCGTCAAACAAGTCGTGTTTTGAATATTTTAACCGACATACCGACAAAGTTGCATCCTTTTGTCTACGATTCGCTTTGGGTCAGTCTTGCTTTTGAATTTCTAGTGAATGGTGTCCTGTGCTTCGTGGATTTTCTTCAAGTGTATTGTTATCATACAAGTTATCATCACATCGTTGGCATCATATCAATTGAGATCTTCATTGACGCCACAAAGTAAAAAATCAATACGATTGTCAAGAAAAGTTGTGTGGGGGTCAATCAAAGATTGAGGTCAAATTTTGACCTTCAACCACTGAAGATAATCATGCTGATAAACTCTGTGAACGTCACCAGGTCATATTTTGGCGATACATAAGAATGTTGCGTGACGTCCACAGAATTATCACTTCCTCCGTCACAAAATGAACAATCAATACGAATGTCAAGAAAGGTTCTGTGGTGGTCAATCAAAGATCTAAGAATGATGGCCATGCGTCATTCAACTTCACTTTAGAACTGTCTCGCTAAGACAGTTGGTTTCTTTCCTTATTTCCACTGGTTGTGCATCTCATCCTGATTATTTGGTACATCACCATCTGGGTCATCAGCAACCTGTTTCAGCCTTTCATCTCTTCGTCATCCTAACTTCATCAACATCTCCTTCGCTTCAGCTACAGAACCTTATCAGAATAAATTGTATTGTAACAACCTACGTTGTTAATTTTTCGTTAAATTTATTAATTTTATAACGAAAATTGTATCCAAGAGGCGTATACAACTAGTCGTATTACAATTTATCCTAAAATTCGGAGCAATCTGTGAAGCGAAGGTTTTTTCCAACATTGGGAGGTGGAAATCAACACATAAGATACCAATCAACCCCTGCCTTTCGGCATGCCTATTACTTGAAGTATATCATGAATATACAGATGGATTTGCCTCTAAAAGAAAAAGTTCCAAGACGATTAAGGTATAAAATTTATTTGATTTTTTGTTTTTCCTCGCTTCATCAGAGAAAATTCACTTCTGGTCTTGTTCTTTGTCCGTTATTCAATTTGAATCTCATTTACTAATATTGTCCTGCCTATTATCCATTTTTGCAGCCGATTTCAATGGGCAGACATGTGTTCATTAGCGAGCCATTTGCATAAACTAGTGCTTGTGATGACCAAATTTAATAGGTATAGATAGTTAAAAGTTTATGAATACAAATATATTCAAATTTTAGTTCTATGAGGCTGTAGTTGGATGTGAGAATGGCATATACACAACAAAATATTGTATTATCGCTCTCCCAAAAACTACAATGCGGACCTATACTTTCAATAATTATTCGTACCGAAATCCACCAGCATTGTTCAACAAACATTTTTACCAATCATCATTTGACCTTGAAATCGCGAAAAACCTATTGGCCGACACTCTACCATGTACATACATATATAGATACTTTTAATCATCAATCTTCTCTATTTCAGATAATGAAGAACAGGTGAACCTGAAATTACAGCCCACATCGAAGCTGGTCGACGATGCGTTCATTTTGATTCGCCGATACGGGAACACGTCGCAATTCATTGAAAACTCACATCAGTTGGCGGCGAACTATGAAAAGTGTTTCTACCGCAACGAGAATTCAGCCCTTGACCTCTGCGACGAGACCATTGTAAGTACCGCACAGTGCATCAGAATTTGTTGTTAATCTGCATTAATTAGCATACCAATGAAAAGATAGTTTACAGTAGCATGGTTTGGAAAAATAAGCCCGGTTAACCCATGAGAATATTTTGTGTACAGAGTTCGGCAGAAGTCTAGATCATTTATTTTAATATAAACATCCCTGAACATATTTAAAGCTTTTGTTTATAATATATTTCTCAAAAGCCATGCATACAATATTTGCTAATTTTTTTAACAAAATAATTGTTTTCCTTTTGTAAATAAGACAACAATACTAAGGGTTAACAGTTAAATGCGCTGAGGCATTAAAAATTAATCCAATCTTTATTTGTTTGATAGCGCGGCATATTCCATCATAATGCTTCCGACTTCTTGATACATCCGTTGCCGCAACGTTTTGGCAAAAATTCTCACATTATCTTCAAGCCAAAAAGTAGTTTTCCTCGACGCTACGGCGAAGAAAATGATGCTGGCTTCGATGGCTCTCAAGACACCCCAACCATGGTCAATGGCATTCAATTTGAACCTGACTTTGACGAGTTTAATGGAAATGGCAGCGAGCCAAGTGCGAAAACATGGGATTTTACCACCGGAACGGAGGAAATGAACGATGTCAGTCGTACATGTCCATTAAATGATGATGATGATGACGCCGATGAGAACGTTAAGGGATCAACGGACGATGCTCGGCGAAAGAAACGCCACATTAGCACCAAATGGAAAGTTCCGCAAGTGCTACATATCGAAACGGCCATTTTCGTTGATAAGGATCTGTTTAAGCACATGGCTAAGAACTTCCCTGATAACACGGAGAATCATATGATACGGTTCGTGTTGGCAATGGTGAATGGTGTACAGTTGTTGTATCATCATCCCTCGCTAGGACATCAAATCAATTTTGTCCTGAAACGTTTGGAAATCCTGCATAGCGATCCGACCGAGTTGAGAAGGTCCAGCAACATTGATATGTTTTTAAATAATTTTTGTATGTGGCAGCAGAAATTGAATCCTTCGGCAGACTCTGATGTTGTCCACTATGATCATGCTGTGATTCTGACAGGTTTGTATAATTTCTAAGGATATATTTCACTTGCTTCAAATCTATATATACTATAATAAAATTGAAGAGGAGTCAACGGTATATTTGGAAGCAGCGAAAATAAAATAAATACCATTTATAGAATTTTTGTCTGTCTGTCTGTCTGCCTCAGATGAAAACTACTGAATTAATTTTAGTGAAACCTGGTATATCTTCTATCTTGAGTCAACATTTAGGATACTTTTTATTCCAAAAAATAATCGAGTTTCTTAAAGAGGCAAAAAATCATATCTCAAGATTTGAATTTCGCGCGCAAACTGGACACAATGCGGGAAATGTGCCAGCGGTAGCATTTATAGTCGACCGGCATGCAATGAAATGTTCTGGACCAGGAGAGTCAGTGATACCGCCTGCTGAGAATTCAAAAATGTTCTTTTTAGATAGTAGGTGAATAATTTTTCGAATCACTGATTTTCATTTATATTTACCTTTAAACTAAATATTGGGTATACAAGTAAATTTTAACGGATTTTTTTTCGTGAAATTGAGACTTTATTTAGATAAATTGGTACAATATTTTTCATTCAAAGTATTTTTCAACGGAAGCGACAACTTTTTCTCATCTTTTAGGCAGGGCATGAACTCTGCCCCAAAAAACGGCTCAATTTTCGAGCCCAAGTACGTATCTTCAACTGAAGTGAAGTGTATTCCAGACCAGGCATTCTCCATCGATCGAAAAAAATTAGTAGTCAGAAAGGATAAATTCTGATGAATATGGCGGGTGAGAGAAAACTTCTCATCTGACATTGTTCAAATAGTTTTCAACTGATTGCGCAACATGCAGTCCAAAATTGTCATGATGAAAAATTAATGCCTCGTGCCTGGACTTCCATTCTTTACGCTTATATTTCAAAGCTCAATTCAAACGCATTAATTGTTTTTGGAACAGCTCCCCAATGATGGTTGCAACAGCTCGTAATATACGACACCCTTCTGATCCCACAAAATAGACAGCATTATCTTCAAATCATGGATATTCGACTTTGGACTAGATTAGTTGGTTAATCAGGCTTCACAGACGATTTTTTGCACTTAGGGTTGTCATAATACATCCATTTTTCATCTTTAGTAACTATACGATGCAAAAAAAAATTTCCCTGTGTTCTGTTTAAGCGGCATTTTACACGCAAGAAAACGCCGTTTGATGTCTCTTGGTCTCAGCTCATATGGAAATGAATTTCCTATTTTCTGGATCATAACCATAGCCTTCAGATATAATGATATGGTTTTTTGAGTTACTCTGAACTATTTAGCAAGTTTTTTATGAGCTAGATACGAATTTTGGTCTAATATTATCTGTATCCCTCACGCTCTTTGTCACTTATGTCAAAATCACCACTTTTAAAATGGTTTAGAATCAGTACTTTTATGTTGAAATTGATGAAGAATGCTTCCCATAATCCGCACACAGCATTCAATGACCTTCTGCTCCATTTTTCTTCAAATGAAATGAAAAAAGCAATTCTCTCCGCGTATTGAACTTTGTAGGCACAAAAGTTACCGGAGCACAAAAAAATTATGTTGTTTACACTTCGCCGAAATGTCGAATACTGAAAACTGTAGACTAATGATGACTCTTTAATATAAAGATAGCTAAATATTGTCCGCTGCGATTTCAAATTTCAAATATTCTTTGTTGAAAATCCTTTAAAACTTATTTGTACACCCAATAACAAATAAAATTGACTCGAAAGTAGATCGTGGAAATACAATTTACATAAATCCATTTTCAATGGCGTGTGGAAAACATAAACCTATTGGTTTGGATACTGAACCATGGTGTGATGATTATGAGAACGGATCTAATATGAACATGCAGGAGTGCAAGCCATGATTACGGAATTAAATCAGGTGGCCCGATTTTGTGTAATGTTTCATTCCCTTTTTGAATCTAATCGGATGCATTCTGCATCTTTGTGCTCAGCGGAAGTAGTTAACGTATTTGAAATTGTCCAGAAAATATTTTGTCTTTACGTTGGATCAACTACTTACGAAAAAAATGTACAAAACATGCTGCTGTGAAAGCCTTTGAAAAAAATCATAAAATTTTGATTTATGCGAAATTAGAATACAAGGACTATCTACCACATGCTGTGATGAAGTTTTAATTTATTTTCAACACACATCCAGCTAAAATCAATAAACTTAACAAACTCTTTCAAATAAATCCTTTCCAATTTCCAAAATAATCACTATTCAAATTTCAGGTTACTAGCTTAGGTCTTTCGTATTTAATCAATCTTTTACTTCGTTTTTCAGGGCTGGATTTGTATGTGATTGGAAAAAATGGAAAAGTTAGTAGCCAAGTAGTTGGCCTAGCACCTGTAGCTGGAATGTGCATTCCCACATCGAGTTGTACCATCAACGAGGGCAAGCATTTTGAAAGTGTATTCGTTGTGGCGCATGAAATCGGGCATAAGTAATTTTATAAGGACTCGAAGCGAAATGCAGTGCTAAACTGTACGAATCTATTTATGTTTTCAGTCTTGGAATGCGACATGACAATAACGAATATAATTGTGATCCCAGTTTGTATATAATGTCACCAACTTTGGGAAGCGGCAAAATAACATGGTCAAAATGTAGCAGAAGTTTCTTGAATGCATTTTTGGAGTGAGTTCAAATTATTCTGTTTTGTTTTTTACTGTACGGAAAAAAATACTTTTGAAAATATTCCATAACGGTTAAAACAAATAAGAAAGGAATATAACTATAAATATATTTCAATTGTTTCTTTTAATTTACCAAAAATAGAACCACTCAAGCTCAGTGCATGTTTGATCGCGGTCAATTCGGTAACAATTTGGATCATTCAGCAGAAGGAATTCTTCCTGGCGAAAGGTTTGATGCCGACCAGCAGTGTATGCTGAAGTATGGAAAGGATAGTATACGCTCTCGCAATCAACCCCTTCCTGATATATGTCGAGATCTTCATTGTCAGCGCGAAAGATACACATGGACGTCTCATCCCGCTTTGGAGGGAACAGAGTGCGGAGAAATGATGGTAAGCTCTGTTGGTTTCGATTATATGATAAAAAACTGTAAAAGCGAAAGCAGTATGAAAGTATCAAGTATCAACTAAAGCCTACATATTTGATATCGTTACAATAAAATGTTGCGCATTAGGTTTCCAAATCTGTTTCCATTTGTAGCTCCTTCCTTGTTAAAAAAATCAGATTGGATTTGATGTACAAATTTAGAAGAATAGTTAAGAGTATTAAAAAACTCAAATTTCTTACTTATAATAGTATAATCACTATATTTATATATTTGAAATTAAAACATTTAAAGAAATGTTGCATATATCTTCGATATTGTTTTCTTTTTTTACACATATAATTAAAATGAAAATTATAATCTGTGTTTACACTGTTCTCCAAAGTGGTGTCGTAGTGGTGTTTGCATCCTAAAAGCAACTCTCATGGAATCATATTCGATTCCGAAGCAAGTGATACCAGCCAAGCAAATTGATAAAGTCAGTTTTGTTGATGACAAAAAGTTCGCCAATTTAAGGCACGAGTACAACTTTAACAAGGTGAATTTTAACCATCTTGGTTTTTTATAGCAGCTCTATATTTGGTATTTTTTCAGCCTCCAACTTGGGGTGAATGGAGTGACCCGAGTGATTGTGATTCAGGTTGTTTGTATGGTCCATCAGGTCGTCTACGCGAGGGAAGTACAGGATTGAAAATTTTCACAAGAACATGCTTGGATTACAAGTAAGAAATCACTCACATTGAAAGCATACAGGAGCTCTATGTATTTAATTCGCGTTCGACAATTTTTTTCCACATTCTGCCCTAGTTTTTTTGTAGCTAGATGAGAATGGCATGTTTTTGTTCAAAACTTTCATAAAATTTTCTACACAGTTGTGCGTAAACATTTTTCGTGAATCGAAACGACGACACAAATATTTTTCTAATAGTCTCGCAGCAGCTTTATCTGCTTTTGAATGCTCATTATATATGATTATATAATCACTTCTTAGAGTTTCTCTTTAACTCTATATTTCATTTAGACGGCGATGCACAGGTAGAGATAAAAAATACGAAGCATGCATTGCTAAGCAAGTGAGTGTTTATTAGAAATATTATATCATAAAACTAGATAAATATGATTCTTATAATTTTCCAACAGTGCTATACTATTACAAAAACCACCATCAATGATTTTGCCACACAAATATGTGAACGGGCAAAGAAATTCGATAGTGAGCTGACCGGAGAAGGACTGCAAAATGTGAGCGAATCAGGTAAAGCAAAAAATTAATAGTTTCAATTGTTAAATATCTTTCATCAATTTGTTTCTTATATAGTATATTTCCTTGTTAAAAATAAATCTTTAGCATCTACTATGTTATAGGTAGCGTAAGATAATTGTTTATGTTAGTGTTGAAATTTTCTGGAAGTCTTACACAGATCCCATAATGAGTCGAAGAACATATATAGATTTACTATTCATGTGGCATTTGAATAAAAGTTTATTTTCATTCAAATTCCCCGAATCTCTTATCATCTCAACTTGATCTCATCATCAATCTCGCAGCTCAACGTTAAACTCTTGAAACACTATGACATTTTGGTATATCTCCTGGTACCGCTTGAAGATTTCATGAATATCCTTCTGTAGAACCGCTTTATCTTCTTCTTCTCTTATTTCTTCGATATAGCTTCAAGCCACCAGGAAATAGTAGGTATTCTCAATTCAGTTGAGAACCAATGTCTTAGATCAGGATACCTGCTAAGAACACGGGCCTTGAGGAACTTTTGATGTGAAAGATATGGAAAACCATAGTTCTACCAGTTAAATGGGACCATTCTAGCAAATTTCTTTAACTCCATATGCTTTCAATTTGTTAAGGAGCACATCATGTATAAACAGTATGGGAATCAAACTCTTTATCAAATTCTTCAAAAATTGTACTTACATAGAAGCAGAGGTTCGTTATTAAAGACTGATCGCTGACAAATCCGTGCTGTTTTATTCTTGAATGATAACATAAACCATATAAGGATTAACTTTTCAACAATTTGGTGAACTCAACTGCTTACAGATTGGCCTGTAGCTATTGACAAGGGGTTTACTTTCGTTTTATGAATGGGTGAAATTATCGAGGTCTTCTACCTCCCAGGAAGCATTCCGGTCCTAAAAAAGTATTTATAGATATTAGTGATAGGCTCGTATATACTCACAGGACATTCTATTACTGATACGTACAAGTACATTTTATCACTTTACTGCGGATCGAGGTCAAAAAGTCCATCATAAAATCTCACTTGAATGAAATTTCATTCAACATATAGTTCATCATCTTCTTTGCCAGCTTCATTTTGAGTAGAGAAATAAAATTTATCATCATCAAACGCGTACTACGCTGCACTACGCCTTGTGTTCGACTTCAGTTGGTCAATCTCAAAATCGACTTGCGATCTGTGTCCACCGCTTGCGTGAATTCTCTGCTAGGCGACTGCTTGCCCTTTCAAGGTTCGTTTAGAAACTCTACAATCTACCATGCATCACACAGCCAATCCATTGTAATCTTTCCAAGGATCAACACTTCTGACATAGTTATAGACCTCATGAAAAATATTACCTGTCCTGTATTTTTTAAATCAAATGGGACCCATTATTACATTACAAATATTCAAGCCAAACTGGTCACCTATTTCTGCACGTAAACGATTTCCAAAACTGAAATACGAAAATCGTTCTAGAGAAAATACTAATCAAACATTTCATAAATGCTTCTATCATTTGGTGTGTCCTTAGATGCAGCAAGAAGAACTAAGATGATTGAATCAGAATCAATTATTGTTCCTTAGTTTCTTTCTTTCATGCGGTCCCTCTTTGACCATCCGCGCATGTTGTAAGTAGTACGTGTCCATCAGAAAGGTTTCCAAATTGGACTATCAAGAATATAGACTCACGATTGATTCATACCAAATTTCAACTTAACGCCTTCATTTTTATTGCTTAAAATACAAATGGAATTGTCACCATATTCTGAGTTATATATTGAAAAAGACGCTCACCTCTAGAAGAACGATTGTGGCTAGTCAAACATTTTTACTGATTATTAGAATTACATCATTAGAAAACAGTTGGCAATGACATCGGAATCAAAGATCGTTACAATGCGGACTGCCTGTTGGGAGAAAGTAAAAAGGAAGGAATATTGAACTAAAAACTTTGAGAAATTGATACCGAAATAAGATTCCACATGTACATTAAAAACTAATAGAAAGACAAACTGTTCGGAAGAATGTCTTTGATATTTGCTCTGTGTTTCCGATGTTTCTACAATCGATAGAGAACAATAATTATCTTCTATAGTTTCTGATAGACGCGTGGAAGCCTACCAGATCTATTTATCCAAAAAATAATTCGTTTAAACTTATCGCCCTCCTTCGATTGGTTCATCTATGTTAAGAATTTGAACTGGAGTTTAGAACTTGAGCTGCAGCGTGGACATGCTCAGAATTCTATTGAATTTTCAGTTTATTTTCTGTGCAAACATCGCATAAAAAAATAACAAAGAGCAATCTATATTATATAACAATACAATTCCACTATTCTTTTGAATTATAGCTGAGGATGCATGCAAAGTGTATTGCAAAACCCATACAAATGGAACAAAATCAAGAAGCTGGACATTCCCGGAAGGAACAACATGTCACACGACCAAATACGATTTTGACGATACATCCTACTGCATAAATGGACGTTGCGAAAAGTTCATATGCGACAATTCAACTCGAAATTACTTCAAAATGGATGCTCGGTTTTGTCCGCAAACCTTGACCGAATCAGAAAGCAAACAATGGAATCATATTCAACAGGAGAACGGTCATGATTACAAACGATTTCGCAGCCAAAATAAAGTAACAGGTAATGGTGATTGGATTCACTTCAGCCGGGACATTTGTTGATTGCGATTGTTTTATTTTGTTTTCAGAGGCGAACGAAAGAAGTTTCCAATCATCAGCTAGCAACATTCGGGTCGTGGATCATCAGCCATGGGGCTACGATCGCCAAGAACACGCCGCCAAGCTAGAGAGCGTGTGGACTGTGAAGTCCGGCTGCCATTTCAGTTGCATGGAACAAGCCAAGGGCATACAAATTGTGGCATCGGCAATCGACAATTCGAACAACATACAATTGTGCTCGCCACAAATTATGGTTGGTTACTTTTCCCGGAATCCACATTCCAGATTTTACTTTTGGGTTCCTTTTTTGCACAGCCATGTGATAAGTATCAGACCACCGTCGATTTCTCCCAGAACATTTGTTCGCGTTACAAGCTGAAAGTGCGAGGCCTGTCCGGTTATGGCATGCAAATTGCGCCAAGCGTTCAGGATCCAGATCGAAGTTGCCGAGTGGCATGCCAGGACGAACTGCTTCCGCATCGGTTTTACTTGGTCAACGGCGACCAAGGTTTGTTTCCGTTCGGCACAAAATGCTCACCGATTGAAGAACGATATTGCGTGAATGGAAAATGTTTGGTATGCATCTCAAAATCCTTAAAATAATCTGCAGTGTATTCTATTCGGCATTTTTTTCCAGGAATTCGGTACGGATAATATACCATTAACACGCTCGCACATCAGCCTGGCTCTGTTCCGAAACAAACGCAACTCCGCGGGGTACCGTAGCCGGACAAAACGAAGTTTCTTATACTACAAACCAGTAAACATTAGCGAAGAGATTTCCCAGCAATTTTTAGACAATCTTATACGTAAGCTCAATTTTCAGCTCATTGATGCAACTCCAGGTTGGTATTGAAAGCACGCCACCATTTCATCGCATTACAAGAAAACAATTTATTTCAGAACCATTCATAAGCAACGAACAAATTGAATTTACGAATCCTATTCATGTATCCATTGATAATGATGAACTGATGTAAACTTAGCTACTATTTAAATGTATTTTCACTATATAATAATGCTAATAGACGAAATATATTGTATTAGACAAGTTGCGCGAGTTCTCTTTCCATTGAAATAAATCGTTAACGTGTCTGTACTTTCCAATACATTCAATCTCATGTCGTTCAATACGGGCCGAGTGTCATTTAACCGGGGCACTCGTCCCGAAATATTGAACCAAATTAGCTATGCACATTAATCACACAAAATTATATTCACTCATGGAAACAACTTATTTTATTTGTCGGATTTTCACAATAAAATCCACTTAAAACACATTTCTCAGTGGGATTCATCCGAAAATACAGTTTTTACAGGCCAGTATAATCATGTACTTTCTCCTCTGTATCGTAGCCGGTTAAATAAAATAAAAAGAACATGGAATTTAGCATTGCATCACAACAAAACAGCACAATTCTATAGCTTTATAAAAAAAATTGCGTCATGGTCATAGTAAACCTAAACTATTACAAAAAATAGCTGGTGTTCTACAAAATCTTATAATTAAACGGCAAAATGGAAGAAAAAAAATATTTTTCACTAAAAATCATCAAAAACGTGCATTTTGAACATCTCGTTTTGAATTGCATACGATCTTACAATTAACTCTTTCAGTTATATTTATCGATTAAACTTATTCGGATATTATTTGATCTAAACGCGGACCACTTAGCTCGGGCTTCAAGGCAATCTTATCGAATTTCGACGATTGATACTTGCTATAGACCGCTTTCAGCTGAGCTGTCGGTGCATGTTTCAACAGCACCGCTATTTGCTTAACCACCGGCTTTAGATTCTCTACAGTATATGATGTGTAGAATTTCAGGGTGTTTGTCCATAGCTGATCGTCCGTTAACGTGTTATCCGTTGCTAGGAGTTTCAATGATAGCAGCAACGAGGCGGCAGCTATTTCGGATGGACGATTGTGCGCCAGATTGTAATCAATTGAAGCGATTTCAATTAGATATTTCGCTAGCATGTGATTCTCCTCGACCGTACTCGCCGCCTTGGAGAAACGTCTGAGGAAGTGGATACTGGACGGTCGACCTAGATTGAAGTCGATGCTTCTTATGATTCTCTGTTCGATGTTTAGAATCTGTTGTTTTGAATACGAGTCATCGGCAATGTATACAAAATCGCCGATTTCCGGCGGATAGAGCTCCTCGTATTTGGATGCAATGAATAACGCTCCGATGCCAACAAGTTGTAAATAATGTCGCTGTGTTGTGTGTACTTCCTGGAATTCGTTAGAGCGGGTTTTATTTTAACCGATAAATCTAGGACACACCAAATGCATTCCTTACCTGTAAGTATCTGTCAATAATTGCAACTGTTAAGTGATATGTTTCTGGTAGAAGGCGAAATTGAAAAGACACCTCGTTTATCCAATCCAACAGAACAGCTCTCATTTTTGGTGTTACCTTAAATTCAAATTGTACACGTTTGGAAATTGTTTTTAAATGGCAAATCTTTTTTGAGATTTAACTAAGCAATATCCTGTTTAACCATTTTACTGATATGTACGTGTTCGTGTAAAAAGGATAGGTAATCAAATCACAACTGCAATTTATTTTTTACCTCAGCCTGTTTTTCCAAGTGTCCCTTGCGTATCGGCATGTCCAGCTCCATTTGAAACAAATACGAATAGATATCATTGGCATATTCGGAAACCAATAGTGGGTTCTTTGAATCACCAGCGTCAATATTTTCCACCTAGAAACAATCAAAAAAGTTATCCGAAATACACATAGCTACACCTCGTAACAACTTACACATGCTTCATCAAGTAGCGCCGATGAATGTGCTACCGTTTTCTTTTGAAGATTCTGTTGTTTCAATTGCACTGCTTTATTTGTAGCGGCTGTTGCGCAAACAGTTGGAACTACAATTGCCTTTGGTTTGTCTTTCTTCTCCTTGCATAAAACCGCTTTGAGTTTTGATAGAGATCGGCGCGAAACATTGCTTTCTTCACGACGGACAGGAAGAATGACATCCTGAAATGATGGCAATTGCTGCGTGACTTGCTTCTCGTCAGCTTTTGATTTGACGGCACCTGCATTTGAAAAGTTAGAATTGATTTGTGTGTAAGTGCTTAAAAATGCCGGAAAAATGGATATTTAAAATATGCATAAAATAATTTCCAATGGCTATTGTTAAAATCTTTATAAAATTAAACACTTGGTTTTTTGACTCACAATTTTTTCATTAGCACGACGCGTTTCGATCCTTAGATCATCTTCAGGTTACATACAGTGTACAAATATTTCTTGGTTTTATTCTTAAATAATTATTGGTTGAAGGAGTGGTGATTGGAAGGGAAGGGTAATATCATTTAGCAGGTTTTCCTTTCTCTTTGTGGCCCGCCTAATCTCAAGGCATTTCAGGAAGTCTAGCTTTTTTACCCTTATTTATTTTATGTAGGATGTATGTATGTATGTATTGTTCAGTTAGTGAGACATATGATAAAGGTATTTATGTCGCGGCGATCTTCTTCAAACTAGTCTTTAAAATAGCCTTAGTTAGCAGCAAAGTGGGAAGAATTAGGTATTGCTGGCGAAAGAACTTTTGAGTAGTTACTTGGCAGAACGATCACAAAAAAAAAAAAAAATCAGCAACAATTAGATCCAATCAGCACGAATAAATATTGGGATACTGCAAGGACTATCCTAGGTCTTTTACTTTTTCGGTTTTATACGAATATCATATGTAATTGCGAAAATAGTAGATAGAAGTCTTAAAGATTGTTAAATAAACTGACAAAAATACATGAAGTACTTTCAACAATTCAATCCATAGACCTCGAACTCTTCCTTAATCTCCACATGTGCACAGCACACAATTTTTATTGCTGCATCCTTTTCGAGTGCCAAAATGCGCGCCTTCTTAACATCACACATTTGACTGTTAAGTATGCTCAGCAATTTTATGGCTCTCAATCCTCAGAAAACCTTAAATCTAATTCGTATTGATATTCTTACTTTCCGTAAACAAACTAATAAATAAATAGAGGATTTCCCCTTCCAAATATCTCAGTTGCATCTTTTTGTCTACGGTTCGCTTTGGGTGAGTCCCTCTTTTGAAGTCCTAGTCATTGGTGTCCTGTGCTTCTTGTGCGAATTTTCTTCAAGTGAAGTTATCATCACATCGTTGGCATCATATCAATTGAGATCTTCATTTGTTCATTCAATTAGGTTGTTTCTTCTCTGCTGACCTTCAATCACTGACGGTAATGATGCGGATAAACTCTTTGAGTGTCACCCGGTATCATTTTGACGATACATTAGAATGTTGCGCGACGTCCACAGAATTATCACTTCCTGCACTTAACATCTTCATTGACGCCACAAATTGATCAATCAATACGATTGTCAAGAAAGGTTCTGTGATGGTCAATCAAAGATCAAAGAATGATGGCCATGCGTCATTCAACTTCACTTTAGAACTGTCTCGCTAAGACAGTTGGTTTCTTTCCTTATTTCCACAGGTACATCTCATCCTGATCATTTTGTACATCACCGTCTGGGTCATCAGCAACGTGTATCAGCCTTTCATCTCTTCGTCATCCTGACTTCAACAACATCTTCTTCGCTTCAGCTACCGAACCTTATCAGACTAAATCGTATTGTATCAAAGAGAGTTGAGCTAACAAAATGCCCGAGTCTAACAATGGACGAAAAACTTACATGGACAGCACATATTATTGAATTGGGGAAAAATTAGGAGCTATAGTTGGCTTTCTACTTCGATTCATGTACTTGCCTATCCGTACTAAAATCTGAATCACTAAGGCACATATAATTTCAGCTGTGCTTCTAATTTGCACTATCTACAACCTTTGAAGGCTGACTTCCATGGCCGAGGTGTAAAGTATATATAGTATACAAATATATAATTTGAAATCCAGTTCATATATACGTGTTGCAATCTTTCGAAATAGTGATTTATTTATTAAATAGGTTTTAAAATGACTGACCAATTTGGAAGAAAAAGAAGTAGCATTTGATTATATTTTTCAATGACAGGAGAAGGGAAAGTCAAGTGTGATTTTTGCAAACACAGCCTATCATATAAAGGAGGGGCCACTTCAAATCTCATAAAACATATCAAAAAGAAGCATCCAACACTAAAAGTAGGAGAAAGATACACATCTCGAAACCTAGACACAACAGCTTAATCAATAGTAAATGCTGATGTCGAAAACCGTCCACCTACATCCGAAAATTGTCCATCTAGCTAGGATCAGACTGTCATCGCATTTAGCTAGTATTCGAAATCAGCCGAAAATTACTGAATACGCTTCGCGTTCACTTACCATTACCCGTGAAAGAAAAATCAAGCAGGGTATTTTCAATATGATAATTAAGGATCAACAACCATTTTCCATGGTTAAGGATGAAAGATTCAGGGAGTTAATGGAAGAAATTGAGCCAATACATAAAATACCTTCTCGAACAACATTCAGCAGAAATATGTTGGGAGCAGCACGATATAATGAAGCAAAAGATTGCATTCAAAGCTTGATCAAAGAAACGCATGATATTACTTTGTCTAGTGATGCATGAACTTCTTCTGCAACAGAAAGCTACATGGCTATCATTGCACACTACATCGACAAACTATGGAATATTAAATCTCTTTCGCTTGACTGTTTTCTATTTTCTGAGCGTCATACGGCAGTAAACATTAAAAACGAGTTAATTAAAGCTGCTGCAAGATATGGTGCTTCAGAAATGATAAATGCCAACATTACTGACAATGCTGCCAATGTTGTTGCTGCAGTAAGGTTAACCAGATGGAATCATATGTCCTGTTTGACTCATACCCTAACCCTTATTGTGCTACTGAGAAACTATAACCGTTTCAAATGCAAATCGGGAGTAATAGACAGCCGTTAAAATTAATCAATTATGTCATAACGAGGTGGAATTCAACATTTATTATGTTCGAAAGGTTTCGATCCATTCAAGAGTCAATAGAAGCTGCTCTTGGTGTTTTTCACAGTCCTATTGAAACACTACAAGCGAAGGAATAGAGTATTTTGAAGGAATGTTGCCTTATACTCAAACCGCTTGAAGTTATGACAACGGAACTAAGCGCTGACAGTTACTGTATCTAAAGTTGGTGGTTTTATTGCGAAAAGCAATAATGAAAACAAAAATGATTTCTGATACAGGCAATGAATTAAAAGATTCACTTTTGCTGGGTTTGCACAGTCGATTTGAACTTGTACAGTTCATCGAAATTTTTGCAAAGGCAACATACTTGGATTCTCATTTTAAAATGAAGGGATTTGACGATGCTAAAGCACTTAAATAAATCCAACAAATTCTGCGCCTAGAAATTTCTGATTTAATAAGAAGTTGCCCGGGAAAGGAAGATGTTGCTGTTACTGCAGAAAACAGTGCTTACTTAAGTGTAAGTACAAAACCAAATCTTATTTGGGGAGACTTTGATAATGATCTGGGCTATGATCAATCAACGCCATTGTCTGTTGGAAAAATAGAAATGCGGCAATATACTGAAGAACAAGTTATACCTCGCCAACAAGATGCATTAGCATGGTGGAAGACTGAAGAAATAATTTATCCACATCTTGCTAAGTTAACACGAAAATACTTAGATATAGTAGCTACATCGGTGCCGTGCGAGAGAATATTTTCAAAAGCGGGCTTAGTTATTTCTGAAAAAGAAATCGCTTGAAGGCTACTAATGTTCAAAAAATTATATTTATAAATGCTAATTCTAAGCCATTAAATAATAAGGTTATATATTTTTAGCGCTATGGATTTTTCCTATTCTCATTATTATGAATTACTCGAAAAGTAACCACCAAAATCCAAAAAAATACTAAACACCGAATACCAAATACCGAATACTTGAGTCGAAGTAATCAGTAATCATTCGTTACACAAAAATAATCAAATTGCACATCTCTAATTCTTATGCGAAATAACGCAATTAAGTATTGAAAATGAATTAAATAAATCGATTCACAACCTGAAAGTACAGAACAATTCAACAAAACACTAGAAGTCGAATTTTTATTTCCTTGTTATGTGACTCTGTAACTTGAAGAATCATGCATAGAAAATATGCCTCGTAATTGAAAATGTGAATAGTCTACATTTCGAATTTTTCATCTTGTAGAGCGAGTGTAATAATAGTTTTGAGGAAAAATGATTTTCTATGTTCTTTTTGGATTCTCCAGATTTCTGAATACACGGGGGCTACATTCGTAGACCTAAAACAGCCTTCGACAAAGTAATACATGAGGTTTTAATCGCCAGACTCGGAGAATATTAAATCGGTGGAAAAGCAAACGAGTTACTACGCGAATGGATCTCAAAACACAGCAATTGAGATATCAAAAGCAAAACTGCTATTTCTACTTTAAATCCCCCCATGCAGAACTTGCTACGAAGGTAGTTATGTACGCAGATGACACTGTTCTCATGTACATAGGCAAAACTAATCTTGAAATTGAACAACATGTGAATACTGACCTGGACTTGTACTGGCTTTGGCTACTACAAAGCAGATTCTCTGGGAAAACAAAATATATTATCTTCAAACAAAAACCATAAATTGACATACACCCACACATAAAAACAAATGACACAACGCTCCTGAGAGTAGGAACAAATAAAATACTTTGGACTCATAATAGACGAGAAATTTACTTGGACCCACACTTAAAATTCTAAAGAAAAAAATTGACTGTCTTTACGTTGCTTCAATTTCTGTTTCCAGCCAGAAATAAAATCCAAATTATGTACGCTCACCTTCTTTCCAAAATTTCCTACTACATCTTGAATTTGGAGAGGCTTCGCATCAATCATGCGAAGCTTGCCCATGGGGAAGGGCGCTGATTGACGCCTTTGTTTCAATCTAGTTATTGGATTAACCGTGTTTTAAAGAATTAAATTTCGGGGAAGGCACGTTAAACCCCCGCTTTCCGTAAGGAGCCAGTCCCAAGCCAGTGTAAACGAGGAGAGATTCTGACCGATCCTCAGAACAACAACCTTACAACAGGATGCTGAGGTAAAGGTGTGACGAAAAATTAGGCTGGCATAATGATGATAATGAAAAGCCCTAAATTACGACGATCAATCCGGAGCTTTGCAATGGGGCTCAATTGAAGAGGTGGTACTTGTACTTCCTCGAAACCTCACTAGGTGTATACTGATACCAAGGGATCCGGAGCTCCAAGGACTTGTCTCTGCCGGTGTCGGTGATGAACCTGTGTGAAACTTGGGGGCTATGGTTGACACCCAAAAGCGGGTACAGTCATTTCTAATACAGACCGGAAGCTATTCGGCAACCCTTCTGTATCGTGGTGCATTGGCGTGATGTTGCGTTTACGACAGGGGTGCCGCTTCCCGAATAGCGGCAAGGATGCTGCTAGGTCCAAATCCTCACCAAGGATTATGAAGGAGTCCAGGCAAGCTTGGGATGAGATCTGGAACCCATACTCGGAAAAGCAATACTCATAACATTAGTTATTGCTATTGACCAGTACGTTCATGGGGTTTTTGGTGCGAGCTAATTTCGTAGCTCGTGTTTAAAAGATTAATTTCGGGGAAAGCACGTTAAACTCAGGAACTATCTGCATATTGAGTTGTGCGCAGGGAAGTGGAGCAAAAGGCACCTTGCCACCAATTGCGAAGCTTATGAGACTTGTCGTTCTCACGCTCCCGAGATACAAAGGGTAAAAAGGCCTTCTGCCAACAGGAGCAGCAACTATAGCATTCCAGGAGGATGTGAGCTCTATCCCAGGGATAGTATAGGTACCACGGGGTCGAGCCTATGATAGATTACTATCATCCTCGTCAGGGTGGTGCCGCTGGTGGGAAGCTCGTGGTGGTTGTTAGTGAAGCCCGCTAGATAGCCGCGAAATTCACCAGTACTGCCATCACCAGCCCTGCACGCTGGTGGCAGACTAGGTACCCTCCTGGAGATTGCTTGCAATGCTTTTCCCTGGGGGAAGGGTGGTATTCGACACTCAGCCTTGAGAGGACCGCATCTTAAGGATTGAATTCAGGGAAGATTCGCGAAATTTCTTAATCTGCATCTTGAATTGTCTTTGGAGAATATCGATCCCACACACCTGAGAAACTTGTGGAAAAAGTCCATGCTTACAGGAGCAAAAACATAGCTGGCTTTCAGACTGTATCCCTACCTCGTGGGATTGAATAAGTTACTACGAGGTCGAGGAGCCCATTATAGTTTACTACTGATGCGATGCTTGCCCGTGAGGGGTGTTGACACCAAATTCGAATCTAGTTCTTAAATGATCAGTGTCTTAAATATTCATTTCAGGGAAGGCATTCTAGAGCCCAAGAATTAAGTGCATCTTGAATTGGAGTCAAACTTCAAAAAGTAACATCATGGTCATATCCAAACTAGTAACCAAGGCGTAAAAAATCATTTAAAATCTACTTATGCTAACTCCGACAGCGGAAGTTTACAAAATAGCTGAGGAACTAAATTTGCAAGGCCAGATTTTCATAGAACGACGTAAATGTAATGAATAGCATTGTTAAATTGGATAGAATTTCGGAAAAGAATATTTACAATATAAGGAACATGGAAAATATTCACATTTGCCGGAATTGAACGACTAAAAGACTCCATAAACAAAGCAGCGAGCTTTTTCAATACATTACCGAACAATATAAAAACATAATCAATGCAAATCCTTTCAAAATGATACTAGAAAAATACTTCCTGCAGGAGAAATATTCGAAGTAATTTGTAATCAAAGCTAATGATTGAGCCAACATGAAATGAAATTATAAATATATATATATATCTTCAATTATAAAACGAACTAAATTGATACCAAATCTCACGAATTAGGTAGTATCCCTTATACCTTGTCTTGCATACATAACTTTGGTGGAAGTCCGGCATACCGAGAGGCAGGAACTGATCCGTATCTTTTTGTAGATTTCTAGCTCCCGACGTTGAGACAAAAACCCACAACATAGCAGGTCCACACTTAATCGATATCATGATGAATAGAGGTCAACTTTCGGAAGTAGACCAAATAAAAAACATTAGAGCTCATCAAATGAACTCCAAGTTCTGACACATATTCTAAAATGCAATAATTTGATTTGAAGAATACTTCAGCTTGCCGAAAAGCATTAGCTTGTCGGCGTTTTATGAAGATATTCCAACGTTGACAAAAAAAACAGTGTGGGCAGAAAATACGGAAATTGGATCCCTACCTTAGAAATTGCTGATGCAGTACCGAATCCATACAGCTACCTTGCTTATTGGATGCAAGTTCGATTGTACCTACCTCGTGGCTTGATCACCTTCACTTCATTGGACGTTCTCACCGCAACCGTGGGCGCCTTCTGGGTTTTCACGACGCCCCCTTTTGATGCGGCACTCGGCGCTGCGTCCGCTTTCCTGCGGTAGCTCTCCACGCGAGGTTTGACATTCTTCAGGATGCTGTTGCAACGAAACACCGCTTTCGTGTTAATATCCAAGCAACAATCAATCAACATCCGTACTTACCTTTCTTTCTGGATCTCAGTCGCCTTGCCGTGCGCCCGATTTCCCAGCTCCCCTAAGGCCGCTCGTTTTGTCAAACCCGTCGTCGTGGTTTTCGTTAGTTGCACAACCTTTTTTGATTTTTGCTCGGCCCCATTCTCCTTAAAACAAACCGATTCAATTATAATCAGTAGTTAGTCATATTCCATGAAAATCTCCCGTTAGCTAACTGCAACGCATACTGTACAAAGTTAGAGCCAGAAAAAGTAACGTACCTGGTCCACTTTGATGGCTCGAAGGCGGGTAGCCATGGTTTTCGTCGCGGTACCGATTTGATAACTAGACGATCGCCCCCAAAAAATATAATATCAAAAGATATACAAGATCACGTATAAAGGCGTTGATATAAAAATAAATTCGATCACAATGCTGGAGAAATTCAACGCGCGGCTCTTACGCTCCTCTGCAATTCATTCGCCTGTGACGAAAACGACCCGAAATTGACTACGACCGACTGCTGCGAACCGTTGAATTTGTTTTCAAAGTATTCAGCAGCTGATTTGATTTCGCTGAATACAGCATAAGTCAAGTTGATGTTCGAGTGGAAACAGTTGGATAGAAAATGTACAGTAATTTCTAGTTAAATTCGCCAGAATGTTTCGATATTTCTTTCCACGATTAAAATGGCCATTTTTTTAATTAAGTTTTACTTTGAAAATGAATTTCATATGACATGAAGGCTGCACCAAAATGAAAGGTGCATGAAATAAAATTCGGCCTAGGCTGCAGAATCTATCCGAGACACTTTTCGGTGAAACCTAAATATGGCGGGTTAGGCTGGGCGCACACGTGTTGATCGCTTTCTTATTTTGTCGACACAATTTGCATTTTATGCATGCACAGAACTTCTGCGGGCGCACGTTCTGATCGTATAGGGAATATTTGAGAACGGGTGAAATGCAAGCGCCTTTCACGAGTGGAGACCGACTTGCAACCGTGGAAGGCACTGTGGCAAATTTTGCAAGAAGACAAATCGTGTCGAGGCACGGCGCGGTTACAATCAGAATGTTTCGGGTCGGTTTTATATAAATCGCGCTCTTGTACGAATAGGAGAAAGCAATGCGCTCTGGTCGTGTTGCGCCGATAAGAAAAGACAGCGATCAGCACGTTTGCGCCCAAATTTGTTCTTACTAATTCTAGTTTAACGCACTGCGATTTTGTCAACTGTATTTTCTTTAATAAATTGCGAAAAAAAATATTATTGTTTTGTTAACATCCCAGTTAAGAAGTTATTGCAATTGGTCCGAAAATCGAAATTTTCAACGTATCTTCACATTATAAGGTTTAAGAAATTATTTAAAAGTATTTCTATGAAAAAGTACGTACGTTTGAGTCATTTATTTCTAGAAAGATATCTCACGAAATCAAAGCAAATGGACTTGATTCATATGTCAATCGATGCATCTTAACAATGAACCCAGCTGATTAGGTTTGGGTTCCTTTTTTTGATTTGACACACCTAACGTCATTGCGTCACGCCTGATATCTCACGAACAAAACGTTGTACTAACGTCGTTGAGGTATCAATTGGAGAGCGTTAACATTTTATTGAGTCCATAAAATTTTCAAGACGTTCAATTTAGTCGTTTTTTTCGATTAAAAACTGCAAATAATAGATTTTTTCAGAAATTTTTGTTTAAAATAAAATTTACATGCCTGACAACCAATGATGAAAACAAATCAGATCCTGCATAAGATTCTAAGTAATTAAAAACTAGTAGTTTTTTTATACTTGAAAAATATATGACAATTAACCATCAAGAGTACTATTTTGGATTGATACGAATGATATCAACTAATTTCACTTAATCTAATGATGTGATTGCCGTATTGATCAAAGCGTATTGTCGTTTGTTAGATTTGATAGTTTTTTTTAATAAGTTTAGTACAGCCGTTTTTTAAATTGATATAAAAAAGCAGAATATTAAAAAAAAATTTTTTTTAAAATTTGATTTGCACTTGCAACAATCAATGGTTATAAAGATAGGATGTTTAAAGGATTACTTATCAAATAAAAAATATATTCTTTTAAAGTTGCAAAAAGGATTCACTTACTTACTCCACTAGCTGTAATGTTCATTATCATTATTTATAGTGTTAAAACTGAGAAGTCGTTTGTGTGGACTTCAAGGGTCGCACCTTGTAGCTTATTTAATATTATTTATTCGGTCGTCTGTTGTTTCTTATTGTACATAACTTGAACAAGTTTTTTATGAACTACTACCAATCATATCTCAGCATTGAACGTAGAAATTCAACTAAACAACGCCTACTCATGATTTCTCGCCCCACCATTTTAGGCAATTTCACGACGTCAGGATATGAGTGGGGCGAAAGATACCAAAAGTGTTTTGTCAACTGTGCGGTGAGGACGCACGTCAGGTCTCGCGCGCTGAAACGCCTGTGAAATTCGTAGAGTTCAATCAAAGTATAATCAAGTGAAGGTAATTAAGATGAGAATTAAATCCTGAAAATGTTATTTCCGATTTGCCTGAACCTTTCCCTCGAAGAACGTTCAAGTTGCCTAGTTTCGAACGTAAGAAAGCCGCCTCGAATTCGCGGCGAGCAAATTCGATGATTTTCTCGAAAATGATGCAGAATTTCAAGCCTGGCTCTGGAGCCATATTTCTTGCCATTGCGGCTGCTGAATTCGGTTGGAAATCGATAGCATCGGCGAACTTGGGAGTGGGTCTCGTTGAAAGTCTTTTTTGTTTACAAATAAACTGGGAAATGCAAAGTGATTTAGAAAATGCAATTGGTTTGAGTTTGATCGCGGAAAATGTGGAAATTTTGCAAAACGAGTAATTTTGAAAAGGCGCGAGTTTCGACTTGTCCTCCATTTTGTCGTTCAAGTAATGACGAAATGGTGGCCCCTCCCGCACCCTGCGACGTCATCAGCATCTTGAATACTTTGTGTGTGGTTTTGTTTTTGTTCCTAGTGTAAACATGATTTTGTGTTCCATCCCCTCGTATTTGCGCAATGTTGTTGATTGAATGCACAGTCCATAGGGATTGAATAGAGAATATGACTGAATTCGAGTACAATTTATTCCACAGCAATGGCTCGTACAAAGCAGACCGCCCGTAAATCTACCGGAGGGAAAGCTCCCCGCAAACAATTGGCCACGAAAGCGGCCCGCAAGAGTGCACCGTCGACGGGAGGTGTGAAGAAGCCGCATCGTTACCGTCCCGGTACCGTCGCTCTTCGTGAAATCCGTCGCTACCAGAAGTCGACTGAGCTGTTGATCCGCAAGCTGCCGTTCCAGCGCTTGGTCAGAGAAATCGCGCAGGACTTCAAGACCGACTTGCGTTTCCAGTCGGCCGCCATCGGAGCCTTGCAGGTCTGTTTGGGACTCTCACCGTAGTGCAGTCATGTATAATTCTATCCCATTCTATAATTAAAGGAGGCCAGCGAAGCATACTTGGTCGGTTTGTTCGAAGATACCAACTTGTGCGCCATCCATGCCAAGCGCGTAACCATTATGCCCAAGGACATCCAGCTGGCCCGGCGAATCCGAGGTGAACGTGCTTAAGCGCACGTGCACAATGGAAGGCGACGTGCACACGTAGCAGAAAAGATCAACATCGTTTTAAATAATGACTTCAAGGACGTTGGAAGTTGTCAAACGAAATATCGTTTTGATTATTGTCCTTGGAGCGTTTATCATAAAGATAATCAAGAAAAAATAAGAAAAAGTTTCATTTTACACATTTCTTCGTATAATACTTTATATTTATGTCATATGTTCTAAGGAGTAGTAGTGTTCGTTTAATGCGCATAAGGTCACGTCTAATATTTTGGGGGGTTTTCTTTCTTAGACTAAAAAGTAAATACTGAGTGTATATGCTTGATTGCCCAATTTTTTACAATCGATGTAACAGCAACAATTTAATTTGTGTGTTACACATTTTCTACAAGTGTAAGCAAATTATAGAATCTGAGATGTTCCCACCACATTTTCAACAAATAAAGGATTATAAGTAGACGAAATTCATGTTGTTTATTTTATGCTAAAGAAATCCGTTTAATGGGATTAACACTTTAAAAATTGAGGCGTTTAGAAAATAGATGAGCTCCGAAAACAGATCGAATCGTGTCGGACGAATTTAAGGTTTATGGAAACCTACTAAGTTGCGAAAAGTTTTCAAGAATGGTCACCGTATTCGGGTGATATGCACACTACGAATCCTTTGTTTCCATTTTAATTATGGTAACTAGCAGACCTTCAAAAGGGAAGAGAATCATCTCCAAAATATGGATTTAGACATCACAGCATAATATGTCTCATGTTAAAAAGGAGACAACTACAAAAGCATTTAATTATCATGTATTTCCTGCACAGTTCTGAATAAAATAATTGGAAAAGATTGACACCGTGCCCGGATACGACAATTGGCGTGTACAAAGGTGGCTTAAGGACAGGTCGATCGACGACAGACAGGATATTCTTAGTAAAATATATTAGGAAAGTGCAGGGAATTCAATATTGAACACCAGGTCACCAGAAGCATAATAGTAACAATTCAATTAAATTAATTTTAAACATACTTAGCTTAATTTTAAGTGTTGAAAAGATAGAAAGGAGATATCCATACATTTCGAAGTAGTGATCCTTTGTTGGGTACCTGGGCACGGTCACATAATGGGAAACTGCAAAGCAGATAGCGTGAGCTGGGATTGAGCCTCACGATTTCATAACAAATCGAAATGTTGGTCACCTTCTAGCTTCCATTAAGTTAAGAATTAAACAGCATTATTTGCAAAAAAACAGACTTCCGGAAGATACTTGCAGGAAAACCAGGCAGACTTGATCCACATTGAGTTCAAGACGTACCAATTAGTTCCTCAAGACAAATCGTGACACCTTGAGACTCTTAATATTGACGGGTCATTCTGTCCTTTATTTATTTAGATTACATTTTACAGACTAGGGTAGTCGAATTACAAAGCAAAAATAAATTACACATCGAAAGAACTAATGAAATAAAATGCGCTATAAATTTTGCTCAAACATATAAAGTGAGCGAGGAAACGGGCCAAGTTACAGAGTATTGTGATTTCGGGGGAGCAGTAACACTGGCGAATGGTAGTAAGTTTCAGTCCTAGCATATGAAAAGGTAAATGTGTTATCGGATTTGACAGGGCGTTATGAAATACGATAGACCTAGCGTTTAGTTGACGTTGCGGAAGCCGGAACAAGAAACAGTCATCTATGAGGAGTCTGTGTGACTTGAAAGTAGGAAGTTGAAGCATCGAGAATCTCTCAGAGTAGGTTTTGTATGTAATATTAAATTTAAATTTAAAAAATGAATGAATTCGTGCTGTACAGATTTAATCAGAGAGTCCAAATATTGATAATGTGACGACCATACGTGCAAGCAATATTCAAGAATGGGTTTATTGAAACTAGCGTTTAGGTTATTTGAAGTACGAGCTAGATGCGGATATTGCTACAAAGTGAGGCTAAAATTTAAGTTTCGGGCCGAACAGCACTGCCAGATCTTTTATTTGAAAAACAGCCGCGAGTGGAAGATCGTGTAACGTATAAATATAATCAATTTTACTGTTTTTTGAGGAGCACATGTGATATTTCTGAACACTAAAGGAAAGAAGATTAGTTTGGCTCGGGGAATCGACAGCGTTTAGATCCATTTGGGCAGCAGTACAATCTCCTTCTGAGCGAATAACTCTGAATTTTTTACATCACCAACATACAGAAGACAACGAAACGTTACGACAGAAGGAAGGTCATTCATGTAAATATCTAAAGGGTATGACCGCAGAACAGTTGAGCCATCGCTTCAACGCTTTTTGTCGCAGTGGCAGGTCGGAAGAGAACAAAATGTTCCAGGATTTTATATGTGATGCCCAGCACTCTTTTGAAGACGAGTGTGAATACTTTTTCTGAAGGACCTGACGGATGTGTTCGGTGGCATTTTTGTCGTGTCATTTGCGAAACAGATCATTCGGTGATTTTTTTCAACGTTGGAGGGTGGAAATTTTCAAAAAAAAAAACGATCAGCTTCTGCCTCTCGGCATGCAGAATTTCTACCGACTAAAACCACCTCCGTCTCCTTCATATCACTCTTTAAAGCAAAGATTAAGCTGGTAATTTTACTATTTACTCCGCTCCTTCGACAACATCAACGGCAATTTTTCATAATTACAATGTGTATTAAGAATGGGCGTTTTCAAACTCTGAATGACCTAGCAAGCTACCTTTGATATTTTGGAGATAATTTCGTCTGTTTGACCGTTTTCGAGACTTCTGGAGGAGTCAAGATCCAATTTGTTTTTAATGCTGATTGAAACATTCATTTGGAATTCGATGGCTTTGTGATCGAATTCGAATGATCTCACTGAGCATCCAGAATTCAATGGAAACAAAAGGAAAATCCAGGACACTAGATGATCGCGGAGAAGTAGGCTTATATTTGGAGACTACATATTATCGATTCTATTTTACTGCTGGGATCATATCTAATGTCACTTATTTTAGATCGTCATAAAAGGTAGCTGGAAATGATGAATGCCGATTTAGTTGCTATAAATTCGGAAGTTTTCAATTTCAGTAGCTTGACTTATTTTAGCAAGCAATTTCACTAAGCGACTGGTACCGACTTGATGACTATGAGCGTTGGATCGACTAGTTATTCGAGTGTTGCGCTACGGAAGAGCTATACAAGACATGGAATTCGACTCGAAACATTAAAAAATTCACATATGATGAGCATTCGCCAATTAGGGACGGATTAAGGCATCAAAAGAATATCTTGAGTGCCAGTATCCAAAAGAGATAGGCAAGTAGCAATAGCTTTTCGTCCTTAACGAGACGGTTGGAACATACTGAGAACTTGAACAAAATTTCTTTAAAAACGTGTATTTAAACTATTAAACCAGATGTACATTTCGTCTGGCACATCCAGACTTCTTCAGTCTGAAGACTGTCAGTCTGAAGGTTTAGTAGTTTAAATACACGTTTTTAAGGAAATTTTGAAGAAAGGTTTTTGAATTTAACTCAAATTCGTTAAAGCGTGAAAATAAGGGTTCTAACTGAGAAATTGTACGTTTTGAAGATGTTTGGAACAAAATGATATTCTTTGCTGGTTTCCGAATTTACTGGTTCCACTTTGAATGAACACTATCGATTTGAATTGCATAAATTTTTTGAAGATTTGAGTGTTAAGGGATCGTTTCATGATGTCGCACGCTATAGCGAAGTTGCCCAATCAATCGTCAGTTCTTGGGACGTTAGTTTCCTCCTATTAAATTCTGCTTTCGACAAGTAACAATCCCGCTCATATTTATTAGGCACATATTAGGTTTAATTTTTCCACAAGGAATAGTTTATACATATAATTCGACGGCGAAATCTTAAAAAATTCCCAACAAGGAGCACCATACGGATCATCGCTGATGGCTCCTATATTTTCTAAACAAATTACGTAATAACTCAAGAGAGCTGATCCACTACTACCATACTGTCTAGTGCATTAATTCAATACATAACAGGTTTTATTCACTATTCACTTACAAGCTAGTTAGCTATTGCTTTTATATCGACATTCAATTCTTTCAATCGAGCCACAACCTTCGAATTATCCAACTTGTTCTCCCGATTATATTTGTACATGACCACCAGTTGGTGTTCTTCCAATCCTTCGATATGGTCAAACAGACTTTTGCCCAGCTTCAGATCGACATCGTTCTCCTCTCGCAGGACACAAAAGTAAATCAGGAAAATGCCCAAGCTTGCAGATATAACGTAGGGCTGATACCACAGTGCCTCATCGGCTCCGCCACTTCGTGACGCTTTTGCACGCCACGAGCTGGCCTGGCTATTAAAGAACTTGATCGGTTCATTGTTCACCACGTCCTCGGAATCCTTTTGCTGACCCGGAGGTTGTTTAGTTGTTGCAGTGGAGGTGGAGAAGGTTGTTGATATTATTGGCTTTAGGTTCCTCAGCTGTTGTAACCTAAAACGAAATGAATACGGCTAAAATAACTTAACAAATGCTCGTATGATGAAGTAAGTACCTTATTTTATTTTCCAACAATACCCTTAAGGCCATGTTTCAATTTATTCTAAAAATAACTGCAGAAATGAGTAAATATACCGTGAAATTGTGAAAATCTCGTCTTGTAATGTTTTGACAGCGCTGAGAAATGTTTGGCTCCAATTCTCAGCTGTTTGAATATTGACAACACTTTGGCAACGCTCGGGACATTTGAAAGCATAATTAATGGAAATCCCGGGAGGACGAAGATATCGTAAATACAGCTGAGAACCGCATTTCACCCAGTTTGGAAGTCAGAAGAAACCAAGAAGAATTTTCCGAATCAAATAAACAAATTTCCCAGTGCGATAACAGTAAGAAATTTGTTTATTTGAGTCGGAAATTTATTTACTTCATTCGAACATTTGTTCAATTGTTCTAGACTTCAGGGAACTTGATGTAGAAATGTTACATTTCTGTGACCACAAGAAATAAGTTGTGAACTGTGTTTTTGCCGATTTTGTATTATGAATGAAACTGTCATCTAAAAAGATATTTTAACTAAATGGTTGCTTTTAAAC
Source organism: Oxycera nigricornis (assembly GCA_963942545.1). Taxonomy (NCBI): domain Eukaryota; kingdom Metazoa; phylum Arthropoda; class Insecta; order Diptera; family Stratiomyidae; genus Oxycera; species Oxycera nigricornis. The sequence continues at coordinate 112,745,462 of OZ012659.1, read as the reverse complement.
CCCCGCAAACCAGGTCAAATTGTAGCATCCCTTTATTTTCCATATGTGCCTAAATTATTTATGTACATTATTGAAACTATCTTGGTGGTGCAGTTTTTAAGAGATTCGTTACATAACGGCATACAAAATTCCGGAGGAGCCGCCTTTTTTTGACGTGGAGGCTTCTTCGAAGAGCCTTTCATAAAATAACAATATAACAATTTTAATAGGAATTTTTTGTTCCAAGAAAACCCACATATTTAAATTAATTTGGAATACTCCAGTCACATTTTGTAAGACACTTTCTTTAAGACATTGAACGCTTAAATTTTCAACGAGATTGACATTTGTAAGCGCGCCAAGTGTGACTTCAAAAAAATAAAACAGAATATAAACACGTCGTTTTCATCGCTCCTAGGCTGAATTTCCAGCCAAATCACGATGGCAAGTGAGGATTTGTTTTCAGAGGATGTCCAATTCTCTGAAGACATTCTATTCGACAAAGAAAATCTAGAAGAAGCCATAAACGATGTTGAAACAAACTCAGAAAATGCTTCTGATCAGCAGCACTCCTCCGCCGAGGTAGCGAATGTTCGAACAGATTCATCTGGCGAACCTCAGCCAGCAACGGATGTTGCAGCGATTCCTAAAGGTAAATTGTTTCAGAAAAAGGTTAATCACGTTACTAATCGTTTAAACTTCCAGAGAAATCCAGTGATCAGCGTTTAACAAGCTTGCCACTAACAAGGATACGAAATTTAATGAAACTTGATCCGGACTTGCACATAGCTTCGCTTGAGGCCGTCTTCGCTGTCACAAAAGCAACCGAAATGTTTGTTGATTCGTTGTCGAAGGAGGCGTTCGTCCACACCAGTCAGGCGAAAAAGAAAACAGTACAGAAACGTGATGTAGACATGGCGATAGCTTCTGTGGACAGTCTCATGTTTTTAGAAGGTGCTATGTAAGTGAATTGAAATGCTGTGTAGAATGGGACACTGTCTTTGTGAGCAGCATGTTCCAATTTGATTTAAGATTTAGTGATCAATAAGAATACCGTAAGTTTTGATAAATATATGAATAGTCAATGATTGCTGTGTGAGATTCTTTGTTGCTATTTCCTAATTGAGTTTCTGTATACCCTTATTGATGTTTCATAGTAAACAGTGTTACAGGACTCTGTTATCTAATCGTTCCGGAGCAACTGATTGCGTCAGATTGTCTAATCAGTATTCGAGCAACTATATTCGAGGGTTTACTTAGTAATGACGATTATCAGAATTAAAAATACTTTGATTGTGAAGCATATTATCCGGGAGATTTCAATTACTTGCTCCATCATCATTTGTAATACATTTTACTTTTTACATACAATTAAACCGACTATTGACTGCATTTTCAATGTTTTTCAAGACAAATTGGAGATAAGAAATAATTATCAGTCTCATTGATGTAAAATCGTGAAAAATTACAAATTCAGTGATTATGTCGAAGTCATGGCAATTTCGGACGTAATATTCAAAATGCCCACCATGCGACAAAATATCTTCAGTGAGCGTAATAACAAAAACTGCATTCAGTTTTGCTAGCGCTCTTTTGTCCTTCAATCATCGATATGAAAATAACAACATAGAAAAGGCTTTGTAACCTGCCACCCCCTCCGATTGATCCGCGTGAATATTCAATCAAACCAATCCACCCCCCACCGACCAAAATCCGTACGTAATCAATCAATAGACGCTTTCAGAGGTGATACGATTAATATTAACCCATTTCAATTGCTGTGATGAGTATCTGTCATTATTATTATTTAAAGTAGCATTATTTTCATAACTATTATCGTGTTGTGTTGTATTACAGGGAAGTTGACCATGTGGACCTTAAGGGTCGCACCTCGCGGCTTGTAACTACTCCAATTCCCATAACACCTTCCAAGCATACTTGTTTTATCGATGCTGAAAATATGGTTCATTGAATTCTGCAAAGAATGCGCAAGAATTAAGAAATATTTTAAATAAGTTTAATAAGTTCTTTTAGATTGTCTCCTTATAATCGTAGGCGCAATCCAAAATTAATTCCGTACACAGGTCGTCATCCGTTCAACGACCCCCTCGCTGTCAAACAAAAGACCAAATTTTACCAGTCGGGATGATGATGATTCCCAGCTCGCCGCAGCGAACAAAATGACCGCCGTACACTCGCCGCGTCACGGCAAGTGTAGATACGGCGAAAAGAACGCTCGACATTGCGACGCCATGTTGAAAATAGTGAACTGTCTGAAAAGTGGCAAGCGAATTGTTTCTTAAGTGGAAAATAAATAAATAGTGTTTTTAACATGTCTTATCGTGAGCATTTGACCGAAATTCACGATTAAAGGTATGTGGAATTAATCTAGTATAGAATAGCTGAACAAGTGCAGGAACGTGCGGCGGGAAATGGAGTTTGTTTTCACGATTTTCATGTGAAAATTTCAGTGACAATCTCCGATAGTTGGAGGACTCTAAAGGATATTGGCGAAACAACTGAGTTCAATTGATGAAATCAGCGAAATCGATTGATTTTTCGATGTTTCCCGGTGAAATGCAATAAAGGCGGGAAAACTGGATTTGTTTGCAAATAAAACACTTTGGCTGAAGTCTCGTCGATTCGGGTCCGCTCCGCGCGCCACTTGACGTCGCTAACTTGCGACTTTTTTCTTCGAGAAATTCGGCTTGTGCTTTTCGGTGGATCTAAGTCGCTGTGACGTCATGGTGGTGTTGGTGGCGGGCTAGCAAGTGATTTTTCCGCCGTTGAAAACCCCGCGAACCGCGGCAGAATGATTTTCCACCGATGCGCCCGGAGTAGGGAACGTGGACAAACTGGGGGGTTGGATGTGGTGCGCCCGTTTGCATCTTGTGGTTGAAGGGATGATGAAATTCACATCCGATATGAGTTTTCCGTGGTTGATGCTGGACCGCATCCTTGCTTGCCTCTCATCTGTTGCATATTTGGGATCTGACCCGGGGCAACTCCAGGTGCACGCACCCTTTTTGCAGGAGATAGGTGGTGGGCTGGGAGTGTGGGCCGGACGACACGCTGGTTGCTACGTGCGATTCGTTTGCGATTGATTTCGCGCATAATTATTCATGAGTCAGAACTCAGCAGCCAAGCGGCTCGACTCTGCTTGACTTGGCTCGACGCTGCCGATACAGACAGGATAGAACACGTTCCCGCCTCAAGGTCGCGCCTCCCACGTCTTACAACTGCCCGCCGCAAGAGCGCTCGCTAGCTCGCCAACCACCACCACAGGGGCGAATGGGCCGAATCTTCGATGATTGAAAAATGCGCCCCGCGCCTCGGCTCCCCTAGCTGCTTCGCTAACGAGATTGCGATTCGGCGTTCGCGAAAATTTGCTCGTCGGACCGTCGGACCGATTGGATTCGCGATGAATATGTTTTGGTTATATAACACGCGCCGCGGCGCTGTCGGGCGATTGAGCGCACGATTCGGCGTTCGTTGCCGCCTGCACTCGGCCGCCGTCGCCGCCGTAAACATTTGCCGTGTCTCCGGCAGTTTTCTTCGGGCGTCGACGGCACCTTATTACGAGCGGCTGAGATGGAGCAGGTTGTTTTCTTGCCGGGGGAAGAGGGGCTGTTTCACTGACTTCGGCTGCGACCGAAGAGAAAGTGAGATTGTTTTCGTCGACGATGGAACCAGGAGGGGTGGGGTGGGCAGTCGTGGGAGGCGAGTGAACTTGAGTGGGCTGTGGAAGAAATGTAAACAAAACGTCGCATGAGGGCTATCACCGGTATCGCAAAAGCACTAGTAAAAGCAGTTCTGCTGGAGTTTCAAAACACGAAAAAAGGAATGTCGTTCATTAGAAAACGATTGAATATGAGTGTAGCCGATCAAACATGTCGACGCAACCCATTCCAACCCAAAGTTCTGTTTGTATGAATAATGAGGTTGTATTTTAATCCATTTTTGTTGTAAAAGTACCTGAAAAAATATTAGTAAAAATTTACTTCAGTCACAGAAGTATACACTCATCGTATCATAACGTTAATTTAAAATTTAATTATTCTTTAAGCACGTCTATCTAAATGTTTTTTATTCGTTCGGAAGGCCTATCGATGTCATTAGGTACGGAATATTACATCGTTCAAATGTCCGCCGCGTCTTCTCTGGGTGGCGCGACGTCGTTGTCTATGGTCGTTTAGCTTCAGTTCCTGGGTCAGTTAAATTTTGTATGGGTGCAGGCCCGACACGACGGAAAATTCGCAAAGTTGTTTGCACGTACTTTTGAACGCTATATCCGTCCATGGTGCTTTGGCAAAACAGACTGAAAAATGTGGTCTAAGTGCGACCCTTGAGGCCCACACGACTAACTTCCCAGTGGAGTGAATAAAAAGCTATAATTTGCTTTTATTATTAATTACTATTATTAATAATAATTATTATTAAACATTATTATTCTAAATTAATATAATTACTGTTTCTATTTTTATCAATTTTTTATCTAACCATAAAAGCTTTGGTAGAGGAAGACGTCTCCACCACCTGGTCATCCTCTACCAAAGCCTTGGCAACCTTGTCCTCTTCGTCCTCATTACCCTTCTTGTCCTCCATCTCGGCCTCGGAATCCACAACTATTATTGAGGGTATTTAATTATTGTTTAAAATAATCATTCGTTATTAAGAATGTTTGACCGTTACTGAATAATTATAATTGAATTTATATATACAATATCAGATTATAACTAATATTATTTGATTGTTATTAACAATATTAAATTATTTATAACAATATCCAATTATTAACTGCATTAGCGTCTCTACTCCCATTCACCCAAACCTGATAATAAAAGTTTGCAATTTTATAAATTAATCTTTTTTTAAATAACATTTTTTACAAATTTGATCACAATTTTGCTAAAACGCACAATAATAACAACATTACTATGAAGGTATTTGGTATCTGCACGAATTAATAGTGCGTATCAATAGTTTAAAAATAAGCAATTTTTAGTCGTTTTTCAGTTTTTTCATCCTAAATAAAAAACGGCCCAACCGATTTTGCTGAAAAGTCATTCAGTTCTAAGTTACGTAATTACGCGTCGTTTAAAACCGGTCCCACGTCAATCCGATCTTTGGTTCTTGAGATAATCGAGACGAAAAATTACTCCGAACGCACATACGTACATCCGTACATACGTACATACGCACATACACACATACGTACATACACACTCACAGACATCTCTCTAAAAACGATGGATTTGGATTCTAGAGACCTTAAAACGTGGAGATATGTCAAAATTTGGGATTCGCAAAATCGACCTCATTACAATAACTTCCCATAGGGAACTGGGAAGTTAATAAAATTAAACACACAACGCCGAAATAAACATGTTTCGCGCGTCCAGTCGTCCTGGGGAACTGCTGAGTCTGTAAACATATAAAAAAACAGTAACACGTTAGTGTTGTGGTCGATTGAACTATACTCAAAAACGGCCACGATATTCAACTATTCGATACTCTGCAAATTTGCAAACATCATAAATTATGCTTTGCTTTTCAAGCTTCATATGGGAATCGAACTATCGTCAAGGGAAGCGCACGAGACGATACGGAACCTACTCGTCAGCTGACATCAAGGGAAAGCGCACAAGATACCAACCGGAGTGGAAAGGAGCACCATCAAGCAGCCCCACGAGAAGGTGCCCAACCTCCCTCCCAGTAAGGAAGAGCACCATTTTTAGCTGCAAGGTTCCTGGTTCGGTTGCCAGAAAAGTATACACTTTTTCACCGCCAAAACACATTTGTACGATTGTAGCAACGGGCAGTTCAATTCCATAAATAAATTTATCCAAATATTTTGATAGTGTACACAAATCAATAGGACCAATCAAAACACTTGAAAAACATAATTGCTTAACTATTCCCTGTATTTCTAAAAAGACGTTACAGCCTTCAATTCTGTTCTCCTTCCCTCTTGCTTATCAAACAATATTAGCATCTCCTCATGAGGCTCACACTTCAAACTACGCAGTGATGGCAACAGGACGATCCTATCTGTAAGGATTGTCCGTCAAGATCAGGCAAATTCTGCATTATTGTACATATGCGCAGCGTAAGGTGTGAAATGCCATGCATATTAGGTGCGCTAGTTTCGCGCCAAGGATATAGCAAGCCGTCTTCTTTACTTATTTCTAATGATAAGCCAATACATACGTGCTTATAAGGACCATACTCTACATTTCATATGGAAATTCAAGATCATTTTATAGTTTATAGTACGATGTAAATTTTAAGCCGCTGGTGCTTTGGAAAACAAATTCATTGTATTTTTCTAGTTTAAAAAATTCAATAATTCAACTAACAAATTTTTACTAGTTTTGTGGGCGTTTTTAAAAATCATTTTCATCTTTTTTATATTGAGGCGTTCGATATGGTATTTTTTAAAACTAAACTATAAACTAAACTAAACTATAAACTAACTATAAACTAACTATAAACTATACAGAAACAATATTCCAAAAAAATAGGTGGATATGCGAGAGAGTTACAATACCAGCCAGAAATGCCTTAGTTGAGTTGGTATAAATGAAGAAATTTCGAAAACGCCATCTACTAGGTGTAGAAAAGTTCTATAAATCGATAGATACCGTAATAGATGAAACAGATACAGTTCATTTCTAACAAGAATCTCTCAATTCCCTCAATCTATCAAGCATTTCATCGCACGGCCTAAAAATTACTATCCTCATTATATAACATGTTTCACCCGTACAAGGCCGTAGCTAGTTAAACATAAAAATAATCATTCATTTAGGGTGGATATGTTTTGTGACGTATTTTAAGGCAGGAAGTCGAAAAATTGTGATGCAACTGATTAAAAGGGAAGAAAGGGATTATAAATGCGAGAGTTTCGCGTCGCCTATTTTCTTGATGGCCGCAATAACGAAATGCATGACTCCATAAAAATAATCAAATATTTTCTATTATTTTTTCAGTCGAATATGTGGTTGCGCAGCGACAGCACGTCGCGGCGTTCACGTCGATGCACGTTACGCACCGCGGCAATTACACCCAGCTCAATATTGACTCTTTCGCGTAGGCAACAAAAATCAGGAAAAGCGGTGAAACTTTATCATGCGAGCCACAACAATAACAATAACAATGCCTGCACACGAAAGTCGGCGGCGGGAACAAATCCGAAGATTATCAAGTGCAATACAAGTACGAGTGCTAGAGTACCGCCGGTAGTTAAACGATTACATTCTTTACGCAATCGGTCGCTGTTACGACGACCAAAAAGCTGTAACACTGAAAAAGAGAATATATGGAAGGATCTGAATGAGATCACACTGTATGAGCAATGTTCGAATAGTGTGTGTCACAAGAAATCGTTGCCAAGCAAGGATTCTGGACTGGGCCCACCGAATGATGATTTGAACAGTTTCGGACCGATATCTTTGGCTGCCGAGAATGGTTCGCAAGAAGAACCGTCGGCGAGTATAGTTTTCGACGATCCATTATTAAATAGTAATAGTTCAGCTAGTGAACCGGTATCAACCACCGACATTGACCAATCGACGCTACTGTTAGAGGTTGAAAGTAAAAAGGAAGATGACATTGATAGGCCGGATCGGCATCAACTCGAAGTTTCGATGATGAACGTGAAATGCGTGTCGGAATGCGATAGTACAACAGATTATATGCAAACTGTATTGCAAGCGAGTTTAAACGAAAGTCCGAGCCTGAGTGGAGATTGTCAAAGCAATTCCAGCGAAGTGTATTCAAAGCAAGCATTTTCCTCAACAGACATAGTTCCAGAAGTTGATTCCACCACGGACTTGATGATCAGCGAAGAAGTCCACGACATGGCACAATCATTGGCTGCGTCACACGACTCGTGCCACTACAATAATAAATACAACGATGCCAGGCAGCAAGCTTCCTATTTTTCCGATCTCATTTCAATGTTCCAAGACGACGAAATTGCGAACTCGTCGACAAATGCGGTGAACTCGCTGACATCCCTGTCGGCGAACTCGTCCTCAAGTCCCCACCATCAGATGACCAACAATGAACTGCTCTGCTCGTACGACTTGCTATCAGTTAGCCCGATTTGGACTCAAGCCTTTTTGGGCTGCTCGGAAACCAGTCAGCCATGTGATAATATAGAGCAAATTTCACAGCACCAGCAACAAGACTCCTCGACCGCATCCTCCACGTCTTCATCGTTATCATCCTCGCCGCTATATCAAACTGCCATTGAAAACTTGAAAGCACTCACGAATCTGCCGACGCATCCCACGAATATATTCTCCACCCTGAACTTCTCTAGGTGTGGGAGTGGCGACGAAAGTGCGCTTATAACTAGCGTGTCGTCACACGCACAAGATTTTCACGGTAATGGTGGTGGCGAAACAAGCGGGAATTGTTACAAGTCACCAATATGCGTTAGTGGTCACGATGACGAGGAGCATCGCATCGATTCGGATACGGATTGTCCGGAAATTGAAGAGATACCGGATACGAGGCAAGAGGAAATGGCATGGGACACATTCGATCCGTTCTTCTTTATCAAACATCTTCCGCCGCCAACAATTGAAATGCGAGCTAAATGTCCAGCGTTGCCATTGAAAACGCGATCCAGTCCTGAATTCAGTTTGGTGTTGGATCTAGACGAGACCTTGGTTCATTGTAGCTTGCAAGAGTTGTCAGATGCGAGTTTTAAATTTCCAGTGCTGTTTCAGGTAAGTTGCGTGTCGATAGAATACATTTTTCAGCATAAGAAACACGCATTCAACTGAATGAAATCAGTGAAAATATGAAGAACAAACTAGATTGTTAAAAGATTCATCTATGTGAGGAAATCTATAATCGATAAATCCAAAAGGATTAACCTTGTTAACCTTGTTAGAATCGTATTTATCTTTTACCCTACATAGAAGCAAAAATCTTAATCTTATTTTTTGGGGTTTTACAGGATTACAAATATACAGTATATGTTCGGACTCGACCATTTTTCCGTGAGTTTTTGGAGAAAGTGTCGCAACTATTCGAGGTCATACTATTTACAGCGTCAAAACGAGTATACGCAGACAAACTACTAAATCTACTAGATCCAGAACGGAAGTGGATAAAGTGAGATGCAATTTAAATCTCCATTTCCTGGAGAATATGTACGAAATTTCAATTATTATTTCAGATATCGTTTATTTCGAGAACACTGTGTGTTAGTGAATGGCAATTATATCAAAGATCTCACAATTTTAGGACGTGATCTATCGAAAACCATTATCATTGATAATTCACCCCAAGCATTCGGGTAAGTTGTTTTTATTTCTAATTTGGATTTTTTATCTGTTGCTAGGTCTGTAAATGTTTGTTTATTATAAACAAAATATTCTGTTTTCTATTCGCTAACAGATACCAACTGGAGAATGGAATTCCAATTGAAAGTTGGTTTGTGGACCAAAATGATTCAGAGCTTATGAAAATTTTACCATTTCTAGAGGAATTGGCGACAATGGTGAGTAATTGTTTACATTTCGTTTGGCGATAATGTTGAGTGTAGAATGTATGATTGTCTTCATGTTATGTTCTATTTTTAAGTTGTTTGTTTACTGTGCGTCAGATAATTTTTATTTTGTTCAATGCGGCAACGAACACATTTAATTTGAGCAGCTGCAAAATGTGTTCTATGAAGTTCGTCGATAATTTAGAATATATTTGATTAACTTTTGCTTCAAAATTGTATCACAACTGCCGACATTTTTGGAATTTTATAAGTATGAGGCTGTTGATTGATAAAATGATTTGGAAGAACAGAATATTGCTAGGAAAGTTGAATTGAGGTGAAAAGTATGTTCCGTTCATTTTGAAAGCTTAACCCTTTACTGTAAACAGTGACGGATATGGAACGTTCAGCAAAACGATGTATTTTTCAACCATAAAAGACGCATCATGCAGTAATAGGAAAAATATTGAGTTGACATATGATACACTATGCATTTGCAGTATATTTTTTAACAATATATTTTTGAGTCTTCTCAATCACCAACAAGTAACGTATTCAAGAAAATCAGGCAGTAAGGAGTGGCTGAGGACACTGATAAGCGCTCTGACTGGACACTGGCCCACCGGCCAACTGTAAATTGAAACATATTGCGAAAGTGTCGGAAGATATCTGCCGCTTCTGTAAAAAAGAATCTGAAATCGCTGAGCACGTGGTATCCAAATGTTCAACAATCACAAACAAGAGGCTGCAAGCCACCTCACGGTTCATAGAATATTTGAAGGTCTGTGCTATAGCATCCAACTGGAAGTTAAGTTCCTTGAGGAACGGCTGGATAACAAGTCCATCGACTCACAATAGATCTATAAGGTCAAAGTTATCGCGAAGCTCAATCTTATCTAGTACTAAAGCACTAGTAAAGAATTTATATCATTTTCAGCCAAAATAATCCTTACAAGGAAAAAGTAAAATAAATAATTTTCAATATTTAAATTAAGGGGGAGGGGAGGAGGGGAATCATGGTTAAAGTCTGTAATTTACAAAATTTTCGATCTTCTTTTTTCTCTTTTTAAATGAAATTTGATAACTTCAAGAATATTCTGTGCAAGTTTCAAGTCGATCGGAGCAAAACTGCCGAAAATACAGCGTTTTTAATATCCCTACCTCCGATAAGATTTTCAGCGGTGTAGACCGTTCAACGTGCGCGCGCAACAATAATGCTCTACAGTTGTCTCCCTTCTCTTTATCTGAAATCTAAACCACCACATCTACACCATGTGTTGAGGCTTGTATTTGAAACAGAAAGACGCCTTGAATATTTTGAATGACAGCGCTTCAATTTACGGCCACGGAATCAATGATTCTGTGTGAATATTCCAAAATAACTGATTAAAATCTTTAAACGCGTTTTTCTCGAATTGTAGTATTTTTAAAGTCAATGAACACTATCTCAAAAACCACTCAGCCGATCCTCGTGAAATTTTGTGCAGGCTTTGTTTACACAATTTATGAGGTAACGCTGTCGAGTTTTTTTATCATTATTCATATTATTAGTTTTTACAATAAAGAATGTGCTGAATTTTAACTATTCTCCTAATTTTTTTTGACTTTTAAGTGATGCCAAAAATTAAATAAAAATAAAAACTCGACAGGGTTACCTAGAAAAACTTATAAACTAGCAAAATCTCTTTGATTTTCTGATTTTAAACGATCTAGTGTCGAGTTCTGATGTCCACCGAAAAATCCGTTTTTTTGAGTCTGCGAGTATTTGTTACCAGAGGCTCATTTTTTAATATTTTGTTCTGAAAATTTTACAGTATATTTTTGAAACAATACTTGATATGTGTACTATATTCAGACATAAGGAAATTCAATACTTTTCCTGAAAAAATTTCATAAAAATACGCTTGAAACACGGCTTCCCCTTAAGCGATTACATAGGTCTTGTATTTTCAACAAATCAATAAATTTTTTTATTCCATATGAAAGTATAGTACTTCAAGAGTGTTCACACCAAATTTGAAGTAAATTCGAAAAACATTACCGAAGTTATAGAGATTTGAATACCGAGTGATCGGTACGTGCGTTCTGCCTTACCTAGCGTATTATACGCATGCAGCGCGGTTCTACCGCGTAAAATTAGCTCCCTCCTTTTTCATCAAACATCACAACATCAAAAGGATGCTCTGAACATCGCGAATGAGGCGAACGAATTCCTGCATGGACCTGGAATCGACGACTCGATGTAAGTCGCTAAAAAATAACTTTAATTCATTAAATCGCGGTAAAAAAAACTTTAAACGCGTTTGTCTCGAAACTTTGTTTTACCGTGCGGTAGGCACGATTTTTCGTGAACGAATCGACCGATATTGCTGAAACTTTGTACAGTTCCTCTTTATAGTATGGACTCGTGCTTGAACGAAGGGATTTTCATTCGGTCGACTCGTTTTTGTTTTTTATGAAAAAAGATGTTAAAAACGATGAGAATCGGAAAAATTCTAAAAAATATGAGACGAAAATTCATTCAAATCCATTTCAAAACTTTAAATTTCATTTTTTTTTCAATTCCTTCGTTAGGACATAAACTATAAGAAAATTTCTGAATTTTTGATTTGAGATGAACCTGCACCAAAATATTCTGCCTACTGCAAAAAAAAGGTTGGCCGAGGAAAACTGCAGGAAAATTGACAATTTTCAATGTTTTTAGTAGAAATTTTTTTTTACAACTTTTTGAAATGTTAAACTTTTATGTGTGTAAATTTTAAATAAAATAGATATTTGGTTTTTAAAATACATTTTTTTCAAAAAGTTGTTTTTTCCCTTCAAGACCTATGTAACCCCTTGAATGTTATGTAAGGATTAAAAAAACCCAACTAGCACGTCATCATGAAAAATATATTCAGTATATGGGCAAATGTTGTATATCTTGACATTTATAGAACCATCCTGTAGTTTGCGTGGCTTAGCCATACTTCCTATGCATCGAGTACCAGATTCGAGGCTGCTTGGTGACAAATAGTTTTGGAAATGGACTTTGGTGCCAGATTTGCGGATCACTCGGCTGTAAATGAGTGCCTAAGTTAAATGGGTAATAATCACGATCAAGCATGTTGTTGTTCACTTCATCTCCTAATGTTTCGTTTGTCAAGTAATGGGGTAACTTCTAACACTACCACAATGTCCTATGCTTAGTTGGGTTGTTGTATCATCGATTATTTTTGTTATTAAGGATATTCAGCTTTCAAACGCATCAGTATCAAAAAAGTGTCCAAACTACTCGGCTCAATATATGCTTGACGGTAGCTCTCACAAATTCATTACTATATGGCTCACCAGTTCTTCGCTTTACGTACTATACCTCGTAGAATCACAGAATATTCAATTTGAATTCGTCCAAACACATCACCTCACAATAATTGAATGTTGACACGTTTTTCTCCTCCGCGAGTCGGTTCAGTAGCATCAAGCGCATTGTTTAGTTGAAATTGGCTTATTCGCAGACCACATTGCGAATGTTCTCAATTCTAGCTGCATCCGTCTTACTTTCATTACACTGATTTACAGTCCATCGCCTACCATTAACTATTGCATTTATTTGATCAGACCGTCAAAACTCTTTTGTGTGGTTTCATGTGGATCATCTATGTCTGCCACACCCTCACTGCCCGCTAAGTGCGTGTCCATAAGAATGGTCAGCGTCTCGAAGCTGGAATTAGTCCAGCCCTTTGGATATTATTGCTGATCCGATTTTGCACTAATTATTTTTATGACTCTTCTTTTCAAATGTATGAATGAAATATGACTCCTAATCTATTCAAGAACTCGAATAAATATAAATTTTTTGTATCATTTATCAAGAAGAAACGTTGTAATTATTTGATAATGAAAAGTGTGCGTGAAATAATGCGATAACAATTTTTCAAATAGTTTTTTGTTGTTGCAATAATACATGAAAAAATATCTTTCTTTTTCGCAGCGTGAGGATGTACGACCTCATATACGTGAGAAATATCGTCTATTTTCATATTTACCACCCGATTAAGTAAGAACCGCTACCTAAACTTCAGACAGTTTTTTAAATAAAAGATTATACATACATATAAGTATAGTTTAAATGACATTTGATAAATAAATAAAAAAGAGAAACAAATCGATAGTAGTTAAATTGAAAATTCTAATTTATACATAATCCATGCAAAAAAGAAAAACTATTGGTAGAAAACATTAAAAGATGGGACATGTTAGCCAGAAATTCAAACAATTCATAATTTGGTAATACAAAACAGTGTTATTTTTTCAATGGGATATTTTCATCGTCCATAAAATTGATCCCAGTTATAATATTTAAGTAGAAAAGATTATGAAGCATATAAGCAAACCAAAAGGGATAACAGCAAAATCAGTAGAATAAAACACTTAAAAAACATATTTAGAACAATTTTACACAATGATATTATTTTCTAAGGACGATAATATGAAATGTGAGTGTTTTCGAAAAAACAAGAAAACTCTCTGCAAAACATTATAAACAAAATTGGAAATACAATGAAACAGAAAAAGTTATAAATATTTTAAAAGTTGTTGTTTGTTCGATATGTGTAAGTCAGACATGTAAAACACCACATAATTAATAAATTAATATTGATGGTTTTCAAAGCAAAGATAAATTATCCCAAGCACTTATTGCGTAAATGAGCATTTTCTTTCGAATCGATTTATGTGTTTTTTTGAGGTCCTTCCGAGTGAATGTTGGAATTGTGAATAGAATAGCGGGAGTTTCTGTTAACATGTAGATGTAGATTCGAGTATATATATGTGTCCTCCATTGGTTTGTTGTACATTTCCCCCTTCTGCTGAAATTGTTGTTGCGGTTGTTATAAACATTTATCATGAAATTCATAATATTTTACATAAAATTCTTGAGATTCAGTTGAGATTAAATTCTTTAATTGATTTCTATTTAATTTGAATATCGTGAAATTAAAGTAACATGAAAATATATCGAATGTGTGGAATTGTTAATAAAATGAAGAAGAAAAACTATGAATATCTTTGTGAGTTTTGAATGAAATATTGTAAAAATAAAAAAAAGTACATCACACGGATTGGTAGAAAGCCAGTCGTCTTATATTTTCGCTATTTACTTTAAGGTTATTTTTTGTATATTTTATTGCAATATTGTGGATAATGAACATATATAACTATAAAATGTGGAACGCAGAACGATTTAAAGCAAAAACGAAAAAAAATATCAATATGTTTTCTTTAAGGTAATAAATATATACAGGATTCGATATTGATCTCAGTTGAAGAATGAAATATGCTAAAAGCGATTCTGGATGATAACATTTTTTTTGTTTGTTCATAAATAATGATTAGAGTAATTCAATGTTGTTTCTCTTACATTTTCCGCAATTAATATTAAATACATACGCATACAAACAATCGAACAAATTGTAAATGCCATTTAAACAGTGAGTGAAAAATATTCTATTTAAATTGATAAGATTATTGTGTAATGCAGAGATGTGGAAAAAGGGATTGAAAAATTTATGTACTATTCAATTGATTGTAGAAAAAATTGAGGTGTGCTGCAAATCGAGTTGCATGCTGCTCTCGGAATATGTTTTGTTGAAATCTAATGAACAATAAGTCAATAAGACTGATCAGATGGGAACGTATCATCTAATTACCATAAATATCAAACAGTGTCGAGTCTGCTAGGACCCATTGACTTGAATTTAATGATCAATTTGAAGAATCTCAGTTGTTATTTGATTTTTATGCCAATGGAATCATTTCTGTCTAGTATTTTAATTGAAACATTTTTAGTGTTGTGATACCGTTGATAGCATTTTGTTAACAAACACAAAGGAGAATAATGGGATTAGAAATAGTTGAACGATTTACATTGACCACAAGTTAATGACAACTTTGTATATCATTGTTTTTCTTGGATATTGATTTCTGTTTGCCATTTCATTCAGGCTTTTAGTCGTACATCCGCAATGTAACAGAATTTGTTGGGTGCAATTCCACATTTTTCGCTCGTCAACTTAAGCATGTCGTCCGTCTCTTTGCATTATTAACTCATCATTTCCTCGGTAGGATTATTTTTTAAGCTTTTCTGAATCCTTTTGACGGGTTTTTAAGTTAAATTAAAAAACCTAATGTCAAATTTTCTTTTAAATAATCGTGTATTTAACTATTATTCTTTTTTTAATTTAGATGCACATTTCGTCCGGAACACCCAGACTTCTTCAGTGTATAACCAATTACCTTAGCCATATATTTCAATGTTAATCCCTAACGTTTTACATTTTAGTTGCAAAATTTCATAAGTTTCATTGACTCATTCTCTAAGCCGTTGTTTAATTTAATCTACTTATCCCTATAGTTTCATAAACGTCTAACTCACAGATTTTTCTTTCCTGTTTTATGACTTTAAGGTGATTTTTTTATCTCTATCTTATGATTATTGGCTAACAAACGTATTGCCACAGTTGATCGCACATTCTTAATCCTGCCCCTCGTAGCTAATGCTACCATGTGCACCATACAATGATACGCAGCTATTTTGTGCTGGTAGGCGTGATTCGACGTGCTAGGGATCGTCCTTTGGGTAGCTGTTATCTTACGATAAATCGACAGCTCTATTCTCTTCTTGTTCCTCATTAGAAGGAGGTCCAGATATGGCAACTTTCTCCTTGCTCCATCTCCAGTGTAAATTTGATGTTAGGATGCACCTTGTTCATAATTCCTAGCTGCTCTTGGATCTTGTCTTTTTTAACAATCGCCAGAATATTATCCAAAAATTCGGCAAAATCCTCCGCTCTTGCATCCCCTTTTGCAGGTATTTCTTATCATAAATTCTCTTTAGGATTGTTTGCATTTATTCGTCATCTATCGTGGCATTAGTGTGAATTTCAAACTTTTTTGCAGTTTCTCTCATATTAACTTTCCTACGGCATTTGAAGCTTTCATTCAATATACAATTTTATGCTTAAAAACGTTAGAATTCGTCGGACAAATCTGACGATATATTATTTAGCGTTGCCCGATTTTCTTACGCCATTTGAGCTGCTGCGTCATCGATTGTTGAAAGATTTTTTGACCTAGTACCTGATCAATGCATTTGCCATCTATATAAGTCATTCATTACCGTTCTACCTTTCGTTGCGTGGATAGTTGCACTCAAAGCTAGTCATTGAGTGCCTATTTCGTATTGTTGGCAGAGCTAGAGTAGGATGATGATATTTACCTCAAGATAATATTCAATTGTCTTCATTAATTCATTCGCAGATATTCTAACAAACAATCTGAAAACAATGGGACTATAACTCGTGATGAAGATATCCCAGTCCTCATCGCACAGATTTCAAAATATGTTCGCAGGAAATCAAGATTTTTTTTGTTGTTTTTCACCTTTTGCGGGCGCCTGATGTAGATTAAATATCTTAGCTCCCACCTGTTTTGGTTGTAGAGAGTCGTAGTTTTATGTTGATACGAAATCTGCATTTTGTGATAAATATTGCTTTTAAACACTGAATGTTTTCCTATAGTTGTTCATATATAGCAATTTTAATATATTTGCCTGTCGAATTGTTAAAGTATCTTCGCATGATATGGTTCGAGGTTCATTTAAATCAAAGTTAGATGCTCGTTTTCAGTTCACAGCTGAGAGTGAGTACCTGATTATTGATTGGGGTGTAAATGCGCGTTCGAATCCTGATGCTGATCACATCGTCCATCGAGTGGATCGAGTTGCTTCAAAAAAGAGTTCTCTAACGAACCTCGCTCCTAGTTCAGAATTGGAGTGTTGCGGGATTATTTTACTTTATCTGTCGAAGAACGTGTATTATTTATCTGTCCATTGTTACACACGAAGAAAGATCAAGTAAAGGTCGCTTCAGATGACCCGCACTGCCAGCCGCACTCGCATCGCACTCGCATTGCTATCGGTCGGTAGCTGTGGAGATTGGTTCGTTGCATTTAACGTAATTTTCGTGGGATGTCGGCAAATGTCATCTATTTAATATTCCGCATCGGTGTAACTTCACTGCACAATCTCGACAGGATCAAGCAGAGAGCTCCGGATTCAGAGCTCGTTCAATTTTTTTAAACCCAGCAACGAAACGTCTATCCGATCTCAAGTCACTTTTGACCATTCGTCGCTTCAGTATTATTGTAGAAATATAATAACAGCACTGCGATTAGCACGAATCACTACAGTCGCCTCATGTCGCTTGCCCACATGCAACACAACTGGAGTACCTATAGCTATTTTCATAATATAGATGCGACTGGCAGTGCGGCTCCTTTGAAGCCGCATATGGTCTCTGTCGCATCAAAATAAGGCGATTCTTATTCTTGGCCCCCGCTATAGAAGTGGCCTTGTTTCGTTTGCAAAATTTTTAAATGTTTAATGATTTTATAGGTTTGTAATCAGAGTCTTAATCAGCTAGCCCAATTCAATTAGTTCTCTGATTTTAATTTCTATCATAACTAACTCTGTCCTGTATGTCGGTATCTCCTTAAATTTTTTATTAGTTTTATCGATTATGGATCCCATATAAATTGGTGAGTGTAAACTGCTTGTCTTCCGTTGTTAACGTATTTATATCCGAATTACGTTGCGGTTCCACAAACCAATTGAACCGTGTGGCTGCGTTTCTTTAAAGATTTTTACGATGAAATTCATATTTTACAAACCATTCTCATGGCCTAAACCATTTTCGTGGTCAGATTAACGTCATTTTTAAATGAATCAAAATTTATGTTTGTTTTTAAGATTGGGTGGTATTATGTAATTCGTCCACGAATCATGATCTAGTGATATTCTTATTACACTTTTAAGCTTATCAAATTTGCAGTTTCAACCATCACGACTTTAGGAATCAATCATCATTCTGAATCAGTAAATGTATTTCCAAATTTCCATTCTTGTCTTTAATTAAATAGTCCTTAATGAAAATCACGAGGCAAACATTTGAAAATTGAAATACAATTTTCGTATCCAACAATTTTCCACATCTCTGTATGAGATTACGTTATGGTGCTTTCATCTTAATAAACGAATCGTAATGATAGTGTTATAAGTAGGTACGTAAAGTAAAAGAGTTATAAACAAAGTATTTGTAGTTGTATGTTAAATAGATCAGCATTGTGTATATTTTAAAGAAAAATGTAGGCAGAGCTGAAACGAACAAAGTCGTTGATCGACTTGATGCTATTCATCATAAAGATCTTATATGATGTACCTGAAAAAAATATTTACAAGGTATATCTTTTGTTAAACGAATAACATTGAAGCGGATTGCGCAACATACAACTTGCTTACAACATAATAATAAATATAGCAGTCAATTTCTCACTCGTTTTTCATTGATTTGATAAGATCTGAAGCGACATCATAGAACATAATCGGTTAAAAATTCACTCTACCTACACAAATCGTTCAAATATACAAATTTCTGATCTATAAGAAATGGATAAAAAATATTTAAGATCGTTGTTTATTTTTTATAATTATTATAATTCTCTTTTATTATGTTTGTGAATTTGATTTCGCAACAAATATCATGTGTATCATATGTCTATGATAAATACATTTAAATTCAGTTACAATCAAATCATAAATTACTAATAAAATAGTTCTGTAACTTTTGTTCCGTATCCTGTGAAAATAAAAACACTTGCAAATTGATTATTTATTTAGTTTAAAAATAATGCAAATCATTTAAAATACAATCAATCAATATTCTTTGTGTGAACACGTTTCTTTTCTACGTTACTTCTGTTTGTAAGTTGCCATAATACTATTTTCTTAGGCTACAACAAATCCAATAAAATACAATAAAATAGGAAGTGATTGAATGTAAAAATAATAGATGTACGGTAGAATCTCGTTGGTCTGGTTCAAGAAGTATAAACTGATCTATCCGGCACTATTACAATATCCTAATGACTGGAACGTCGTATTTAACTGACTAACAAAATTTTGTTTTGTAGTTATTTTTTGTTAGTCTTATGATATACAAATGCTTATGTTGGATCAGTGCGGTACCCATTATTTTGTAGAATGAACATCCCAAGGATCTGCTTGTCTTCATCAGTTGTTATACTTCTTTTACATTTGGATTACTTGAGGGCGTAGTCAATGAATCAAAGGGCTCTTAACGCTTGCCCGATTTCCACTAAAGAAAGTTTTTATTTCCGCGAAAAAACGATGTATGAAATCAATTCTTAAATTCTTTATAAGCTTCGGTAGTTGACAATCAACTTCAGCCTTTCTAGCCCTGAAACACTACTCGTCAGAAAAGTAATCTTGCTTTTTGTGAAGCAATCTACAATGCATTAACGTCTCCTTAAGCAGAATTTCTCAAAAGAGTCCCAATTCTTTGGCGTTGAGTATTTGGTTTTCGTTTGTTTTCCTTAAATAAACGCTAATTTTACTAAATTGTTATGATTGCAATTTCAAAATTTCAGTGCACTTTTATACGGATAAATTATTTTCCCGAAATGATCCTTTGCGCTCTGACCTTTGACTTACGAGATTGTACCGAAATGAATATGCATACTTAAATTTATATAAATATATGTGACCACATTAGAACAGTTGATGAAAATGAATGAGAATTTATTGTAAATTATGATAAGAAATCAAAATTGATTGATAACAAATAATAGTGATTGTCTAAAAACTTGAATATATAATAAAAATATAAACAGATTTTTTATTTAAAAAATACGATTATAATAAGTTTTGTTGATGTTCTAAAATAGTATTTTTTGGAATGTTTTCTCATTGTATTGTGAAGCATAAAAGTAAAGCAAACTGCACATCTATTATGTAAAATAAATAAATAAAATAAATTCTACAAAAAAAATTCTATTTCGTGTAAAAACAGATGTACATTATTCTTTGTTTTTTTTTAAAGAAAAATTTAAAATATAAATAAAGTATTATCAAACCATTTAAATTTGGAGTTTAATTGAAAAATAGATTTCGAATAATAAGCAGGGATACGAAAATCAATTACCCGAACTGTTTTTTTTTTCTAATTTGCACCTAATAACACTATTTTAGAGCTATGTATAAATTAGTTTGTTGATTTCATAATATGTAAAATATATTATGTTTTTCTTTGCACAGACTTACGTCAAGCTTATTTAATCCATATATGCCCAAGGGGTTGATAACGACCCATTGTGAAAAATTTCAATTTTCTTAGGAAAATTGTCCTAATTGCAAGTGGGTGAATCTCATCAGTTTTTCTTTTAAAAAAGGTCTAAATGGTAGTTTGTAAATAGACTTTCAAAGTTTTAGATAATCAGAGCTACAGTTGTATTTTCGTCTATTCATGGTTCGTTACCTTCAAATTTTGGAAAAATTGATGTTTTGTTGATAAATTTTGTAAGAAAAAATCTTTAAAAACACGATTTTAATAATATGAAAGTAAAATTCACCAAGTAAAAACATAGTAAGGCGCGTTAAGAACTTTTTTTCTCGATGAATTCAAAACACGATTGGATATGCAGCCCTACGGTTCAGATATTCATAATCGAAAAAAGTGTGTCTCGCACGTGAAAAAAGAAAGTTTAGCAGAGTCCAAAAGAACTAAAAAAGCAAATTCCCATAGCAAAAAAAATTGTCTGAAAAAAATGCATCATCTCCAAAAACAGGTCCAAAAAAAGTTCAGCTAACTATTAAACTAATGAAAACTTTGTCAACTTACTATGGTCTAGCAATGCAACGAAATTCTGATTCAGTTGGAAACATCCGCAAGGAAATTTCGCCTCCTGCCTTCCTGTATCCTTACCACCACAAAATTTCTACAGATAGGAATCCTCAACACTCTAAATGTCCAATTGGAGAAAAGTCTTGGTGTAACTGGCGCAGGGCTGAGGCAGCTGGTAAAAGTGCTTTGAAAAATTTCAAGCATTCTCCACCTTTGGACGATGAAGTACAACAAATTGTAGAATCAAGCTATGAAGACTTAACTTCGGAAGATTTATTGAAGCGCTGCTTAGGCAATTTCACTCAAAACAAAAATGAAAGCTTCAATTCGTGCGTTTGGAATATGGCCCCTAAGCATATGTTTGTTGGCAAAAATATTATCAGAACTGCTGCTAATACTTCTGCATGTGTATTCAATGAAGGATTCATAACTTTACTGATAAAAGTGCAAGTTACGGAAATAACTGTAGGTGAAAGTGCGATGTAAACGCAGCACTGAGGCGTCTAAGGAGGCCAGAACTGCTCGCCCGGAGCAGAAATCCCAAGGAGAGGAAGAATTTGAGCGTAAGGAAGGAAAAATGTATGGCGCAGGCATCTCAAATTGAATTTAGTAAGGTTTTCTCTCTCTCTCTAAAACCAACGGTTTTCAAGTTGGTGTGCACGATTTGAAAAACCATTTATCCGGCCGTTTTGAAATTTAAACAAATTAATCTACACATGTTAATGCTCAAAATGAAGTACTGAGCAAAAAATTGGCACACAATTATTAACGCTACAGCAGATTTTTAAAGACACAAAGCGTCGATTTTTGAAAAAACGCCGCCATTTTGTTGTTTTTTATCCAATGTTTTTTTATAGTTCGTTCTATAGCGGCTTTGATGCTGATCAAAGTCCCGTTTTTTTTCTTTTGTCGGAGACTTTTCTGTAAGTAATCGTGCACACCGTTACTTTTTGGTGTTTTTTAAAAAAAAATTGTAGCAGACGACGGGTGGTCAAAAAACATTTGTTTTGCATAGTTCATTGCTAACAAAATACATGTGCAAAGTTCAATTAAAAGATGTTTTTGTTTTCATTAAGAAAATTCCATTTTCCAAAAATTAAAAATTCAAAAATTGAAGGAGCCATGTTCCCTTAAGTATTTCATTATGTTTCATCGTTGAAATACTATTAAGTGGTCTTAGGTTGCAATTTTACGAAAAATCAAAAAACATTTTTTTTAAGATTTCGTTAGTTAATTTCATCAAGCATACGATTTAAGGGGGGAGATACCTGTAAAATTTTGAAGAAAAAAATTTTTTTTGTCCATAAAATGTTAGTATAATCCTTCAAGAATATGTCACTAAATTTTTAGAATGCGATTTGAAGTATTTCTCATATTATAGCGTATTAACCGTGACGCCTCTCATTTGTGTTTGACCGCTGACGGAGGTATAGTAAGTGGTCGGCCCTCTTTACCTGCTTCCCTTGCCTTTTAGCCTTTGTATTGTTGAAAATTTGAATGGGTAGATGTTTCAAGATACTTATATTGTAAAATTCCAAGTAAAAGAAAGCTATATAGGTATACGGCTTTGAATCTTTATACGGTGTAACAACTCTTATTGGATATTACTCCGGTAAAGTTGTCGATTTAAAAGTGAAAAGTAGCTATTGTGCAGCGTGTAACTATTGGAAAAGTAGACAAAATACTGAGGACTATAATACGTGGTATGAAGAACATCAGCCAAAATGTCAGGAGAATCACCAGGGCTCTGCGGGTGCAATGTAAGTGGAATCCATTAAAGAAATGTTTTTGCGATCGGAAAAACTGTTTGGCGTGAAATATGGAAATTTCATTGGAGATGGAGATGCAAAAACTCATTCAGTTCTAAGTTACGTAATTACGCGTCGTTTGAAACCGGTCCCACGTCAATACGATCTTTGGTCTTGAGATAATCGAGCCAAAAAATAATTCCGAATGCACATAAGTACATACGCACATACGCACATACACACTCACACACATTTCTCTAAAAACGATGGATTTGGATTCTAGAGACCTTAAAACGTGGAGATATGTCAAAATTTGGGATTCGCAAAACCGACCCCATTACAATAACTTCCCATAGGGAAGTTAAAAATGGCCACCATTTTGGTTTTTTTAATGAAAAAAATCATTCCGGTACCTGACAAAGGCACTAAAACAAGGATTAATTTGGCGGTTTTTTCGGATGATCCAGTAACCTGAAATCACGTCCGCCGTTATTTTTTGATGTTTTTTTTTAAAAATTGTTATGAATAAAAAAATCTAAAAAAAATGTTTTTGTACACCCAAAGTACCAGTTAACATATTTACAAAATTCGAAAATGATATCTCTTTTCTTTCTATTGAAAAAATGGTTAATTCTTTTTTTGAAAATCGTAACCTAAAAGACCCCTTAAATCGAGCATATCTTCTAAAATTTTGACACGATATTTTTGAGAATATTTACTATTGAAATAAATAAAAAAATCGACTTTTCGAAATGTATTAAGCCTGTATCTCCTTAAGTAAATAAGTTATGAAGAAATCAAAACTTATTATGATTAAAATTAAGGACTGTGGCACATCATTTAAGCTGTGAAGTGATTTTGTGAGTTTAAAAGGAATTTCATTTTTTTTCTAGTTGAATGAAGTAATTTTGTGTTGTTTTTTCCCATTCGAATTGATAAATATGATCCCGAACTAAAATATGTTTTTGTTGTTATAAACGAACGTTTCATATTTTGCGAATTTTTAAAGGACTTCTTCATATCGAGTAGTCAGTCATCTCATTTACACTGTGAGCGACTGTAGGTTGACACTTATTTCGTAGATATGTTCTTAAAAGATTCCGCCAATGAAGAATCCGTGTCGAAATTTCCTAAAATCATCTTATCTAAAAATGATTAAGTTTGGTGAAAAGTTGAGCAGCGCAGATCAATTATTTATAAATTTAAAACAAAAACAAATTGTTGCCATCACATAATATGCAGTACATTTAATTTATGCTTGTGTATAATAGTACAATCTGGACTCATTTTTTTGTTGAATTCTTTAATATTTTAATCGTTTTCATTTTGTTGTTCAACAATACAAATATTCGTGCTGTTCCAAAAATGTAATTTGTTTTAGGTCTTATGCTACAAAACTCCATTCCTTTTTGTCGTTTCCTCAATTTTATTTTCTTATAAAAGTATAGTTAATATTTCAAAGGTTGTTTTGGCCTTATTGATTTTTTTTAAATAGCAGAATAGTCGATAACAGTTTCATTTTTTGTTTTGTTAAATTTATACATGACGATTACATACATACACACATATTTTGTGAGAAATATATTTTTATTTTTGCGGGACATTGAAACTTAAATCCTAATTGACAGCTACTGTTAACTTTCTAAATTGGTGCAATGAATAATCGTATAGTAATTGTTGTTTTGTTAAAAATACTTTGTTATTCAATATTTAGCTAGGCTTGATTACATTATAAAATTACGCGTTTGTGAAAAGGTTTGTGGTGAAGTCAAGCAATTTGAAATTTTAACCAAGTGACGAAAAATGTATCATGAATTTTAAACTTTGCTAGCTAATTTGCGGTCACAATTGGATATGAGATAGAAACAGAAATAAATTGCATACTAAATATATATTTAAAGTACTAATTATAAACCGTGATTTATTTTTTCCAAATCAACTATATTATGGAAAATGATGGCTAAAATATTGGTTTTATGTTGAAATATTTTTTGGATCTTGTTCAAAATGCTATATCGTATATTTTCTTTATGATTTTGGGCCTAGCTCCCAATTACTTCGTTCAGTTAACATTCAAACTGACTAAATTGTCATCAAATATTTAGTTTTCAAATTCATCAAATATGTTACAAAAGGCCGTATTGAAGTCTTCCAACAATAAATTTTTTCAACAGATTATCAAATTGTTTCAATGCATAGTACATCACATTTCAAAAAAAAAAAATAGTTGGTATTCGTTCACACTTTTTGTATGTTTCTAAAACAACTCGAACATGACGTCATCTTTAACCATAGTTTTTATAATTTTGACTATAGGTTTGTTGCAATTAAACTTTTATGAGGCTGAGTTCCTTCCAAAATTCTGGAAGAGTTATCAATTTCAATTCAGTTTTAGTAGTTGTTATTAATATGCGCAAATTTCAGATGAACCATTATTTATAGCCTATTTCGTATTGAGTACACTTGTAGAGATGAATTAACATTTTTGTTGCTATTATGAGTTTAAAGGTAAGTATTTTCTGTTAATAATTTCCTTCAATGACAGTTTTGTTGTAAAAAATATATTCAGATTCTTGATCCATTCCATTCAAAATTTCATTCAGATAAATAGCTAGGTTGTATGTGTATCTTTTTCGAAAAATCTTCAAACCATTGAATGCGTTATAATTAATTATGGTATCGTTATAAATCCTGTGCGTTTTTAAGATTAGCCTTTGTTTTTATTTAATATAATGATTTAGAGGCCGCCTTGCCATCTGATTTTATATGAATAAATTGCATTTATTGTGTCAAGCATGTGTAACTTGTACAGATGAATAAATTTGTAAATGTAGATAATATGATTCATCGCTTTCTCTCTATTGTATGGTAGCAAACACACCTGTTTAGTATAATAATAAGTACATACATATATGTCATTGAAATACTAGATTTTTTGTCATATAAAAGTTAGTCAGTGCGTGAAACATTTAAGCCATGTCAAGGCGTCAAGTGCTCGATGTTTGTCTTGGCTTTATTATTCATTTCTTATCCAAGTTTGTTTGTTCAGTATAAATTCATGATTTCATGTTCAATGTATTTTCAATATGCTTAATAAAGCCTGTATCGAAATTGTTTAACGCTTTCGTTTTGTTCATTTTCGATTGTTGTAAATCGGTATTAGTTTTGGGGTGATTTTAAAGTATCGTACAAGCCGTACCATGCATAACTTCGCTGATAAACATTGGTGTTCCAGCGCCTAAGCCACCATCCGTCTTTTGATGATCGTTCTGTAAAAATGAATCAGATGAATAATGAAATTTGGAATGTTTGTTGCGGATCATTTTTATTTCACATTTTTTATTTCTACCAAAATGTGAACCAATTTAAATTTCATCGTTACACTGCCAAATAATCGCCATTTGCAGTACTAAATTCCGACATACTAATCCATCACTCGCGCTGTCTCCCTCGAGAGGTGAGGAACGCGTTTTTCTTTGTTCTAGTCGTGGTGAGTTCAGGTGATCGAGCGAGAATCTGATTGATCAAATTTGTTGATTGCAATATATGGGCATAATTGAAGAAAATGAGTCAACTCGAGACTGAGTGAGATATGTGGGGAGAGAGAGTTGCAATCAAGGAGTCATGGAAAACGGACGGACGTCGCAGAAAGTAAAAGTTAGTGGAAATTTTTTAATTTCGGGATGACTTCAAGAACAAACGAAATGAAGGTCCAAAGAGACAGGCAGCGATTGAAAGACGTGGCAACGAAAGAGTAGCAAGTCTCGACGGATTTTACGCGTTTGCCAGCGGGAAGCGAGTGGAGAAGCTCAAAAGGTCATAACGTGTGAAGTTTGGTGAAAGTTGTGGCGTTCCTTTGGTCGTTCGCGCAATCAGCAGCGATCGGCAAGCGCACAAGTCCGAGGTTTGATTTTCGAGTCTGTGGGATCATTCGCGTCCTCGCAGCGTAAAGTCATCGCGAAAAAGTTCAGTTCGAGTCCGCCCAGTGAGCGAGAGGTGCATTTGCGGTACATTTAAGAAATGTTCCAGCTAGTGGTATGTATTTTCTAACCTACGAATATATCCAAGAGAAAGCAAAAGAACGAGCAGGCCCCGAAGCAAAATTGGGTATGATATCAACGACAGTCGCTGGTGGTATAGTAGAAATAGCAAATTAAGCGATTGGAATGTCTGTATTTTAAATGCTGTCGCATCTGGACTGTAACGATCAGTGTTAAAGTAGAGCTTAAGAAAAGTTATAAATAAAAAAAAACATAGAATATAGCGAAATCTAATATGAAGTGAGTGTATAATTGGTTTCTCCTCTCCGCAGCTTGATCGCGATTGAAATGTTTGTCCGGTTTCTTCCTTTTGTGATTAGCCCACGACCCGGTGAGCTAGCCGGTTCTAAAAATTTTGTTCTATGACCGCCACTATGCGGCCACAGTTGGTGGGTGCACGGGGCCTTCTCTCGACAGTCATCTTCCATGTTGCGTCCGAATTGGCGGGGCACGTGGAGGATGATTGGCTGGGAGGGAGATGATGGAAAAGTAAAATACGATATTTCATTAGGATATTGCTTCCATTCTCAAAGTGATGTCCTTTCGACAGGAGCGTGGTAGTGAAATTTTACAGTGGTCAGCGTTAAGTCCCGGCTTTAATTCCATTGAGAATTTTTGGGGTATAATCGCCAGAACCGTGATGATAAGGAAAAACAAGAAATAGGGACAATCTAAGGATTAAATCAAACCAAACATGAGGTACCATCAATTAATATCGGAAATAACGAGTTAAGCCAATTAGAGCAACGAAAGACCTTTCCACTGAGTAAGATAAGAAGCATTTAATTAAAATTTTCTATCAACATACATTCGATTGAAGGAAGCCAGAGGTAGTACACATTATTGTATAGCGAATATTTAATCTATTGTAGTTGGTAGACATGACGAATTAAATGGCGCCCAACGTGGGGTCGCACTAATGTATATTTGCTGAAATTCACTCTTTCCATATGTGAATATCCTGGCTGTAAATTTTCCAGCAAACTTTAACTTCAAGTGAAAAATAGTTCACGTATCCTTAATATAAATGAAGACGATATGCCGACTCATAAACTGTTCCAAGCTCGAACACCACTCAACGATTCAGTCTAATTAAATTAAAATTTCACAGCACGGCACAGTTTAATACATTCTTAATGATTAATTTGAGGCTAATTGATTTTCAATACGTACGTCATCAAACTCGCAATCGAAATAATGGCTTTGGCACTCCATGCATCGACACTGATCGGACATTTTACACGTGATGCCCCATTGTTTCGCAACTGCCTTGTAGATTTTCTTTGACGATTTATTACTTATTATCTCGGAGGTGGGGGTAGGTTGTAGTTGTTGTTGTTGATGATATTGTTCGTTGGCATTCCATTCAGTGTCGGAATAATTATCCTCGTTCTCGGACAAGTTACACGCTTGTTCATTGTCATACTGATAATGGCAATTCGGGTTCGTCTGTTCGTTATCACTGGATTGTCCTTCCGTGCATTGTTCGGTGTCATGTGAGCAACGCTGTTGCTGTTGTCTCTGTTCATCTGAAATTTTGAATTTAGATTGTTTTGATAAGGATCCTCTTATAATTACTTCCAATTCTTCTATTAGATTAGTGTACTTTGAGTCATTAAATATGAATCATGTTAACAGGATAAGGTATGTTGGATAAGAGCTCCCTAATTTCTTTACCAGACGATAATTTGATTATGCTGTTAAACTAATTACTACTCCAAACTTACCACACATATTATCCTCTTGACTGGATCTGTCGCAAAGAGGGTCGCACGACCCCGTACACTCCAAAAGGTTTTCATGTGACGAAGGTGTTGTCATGGTGGAAATTAAGCATTCAGTCGAATCCAAAGATTCCTTCTGACTACCATGTTCATCTTCTTGACTATCATTGGTAATATTACAATCGGGATCCATGCAAAGATTTTCCATCTGTTCAACAGATGTGTTGCGTGCCAATCTCTGCATTCGTGATGCACATCCTTCGGACGGTGGGGGATTGTTGGTAGTTTCACTTTCTAAGCTAGCAGCCAAACGGTTCTAATGACGAAAAGGATTAAAGAACATTTTAATTTCGGTTTATCGTCAGCTTAAAATGTGCTGAACTGAACAAATTGAATGAATGAAATCGTCGCTAAAAGTAAGACAAAAGCCAATGTAAACTGAAAGCATTTTAAGAGACCGTTAATATTTAAGCTTGCATTTAATACGTTCTCGAGGATATAACACAAGAAACCACTCTGTAAAATTACATTATAGATGTAAACACAATCGCAGTAATGTTCTTTTTTGCTTACTCACCTCTTCTAAAACA
This sequence comes from Oxycera nigricornis, assembly GCA_963942545.1. Lineage (NCBI taxonomy): Eukaryota > Metazoa > Arthropoda > Insecta > Diptera > Stratiomyidae > Oxycera > Oxycera nigricornis. The sequence continues at coordinate 112,716,135 of OZ012659.1, read as the reverse complement.
TGCTCATACGATGGCGGTGGACTATGTGGAACAGCGCTCTCATTGCACTGCAATATTCCCGGATTCGAATATCCTGAAAATGCGATTAAATTGATTTAGAATTGATTTCGTGGCTTTTTTTAAATTAAATTGAAAGCTTACAGCGATTTAAATTATCAGCATAAAGATTAACATCTTCTTGATAAATTTCAGGCGACTTACTGCCGTTTATATCCAGTAGAAAGGACACAACAAAAAGCTATTTTTTCGCTGACGCGACAACGACTATGTGTTGTAGAAGCAATAGCGAGACACTGAACATGAGTTCCGTAGGAAGACTTTCCTTCGAATGGATGAGGATTTCTTTGAGAAAGAAGAGATATGGCTTGCGAAGCTTAAAAAGTTTATAGGTAGAATCAATTCTCGACATTGAAAAGTTTCGCAAAGTTTATCATGTTGTCTAGGTGAATCAATAGGATGTGATGAAACTTGAGATTTAGGGATTGAAAGGGATGAAAAAATGAGTACAGCATTTTTTCGGATTGAATCTATCAGCTCCTTATCATAGAAAGCAAAAGTGAGAAATTAAAGAAAAGTAAAAAATGTAATTATGATATGCTCGCAGATATGTAGGTTTGATTTTTGTAATGTTTTAAATAGTATCACAAACAAAAAAGGTGGATTTTTAAGCTGCGACTCTTAAACCACTTTCCCAGTGCGCGTGATTTCACGGGCTGCGCCACATCGCGCAGCATTACGCCGATTCGTCCGTATATATTTGAAGGTTTCAAGTCACACCACGGTTTGAGTCACTCCAAGCCAAAATCTTCCCACGTCATGTTGGCGTGAGCTAGCGCCGTGGGAAGGCGACATTAAGTGCCCATCCAAAATTGCAGTTGATATTGATAGAAGACTGGAAATATTTCAGTTATCATTTAGGAAATAACGTACTCTTTTCTATCAACATTTAAATAAAATACAACCTCGAAATCTTAAGAGTTTTTCTAAACTGGTAGCAAACCAAAGACAAACACTTGAATGAACAAATGAGTCAATGTTTTCCAGTTTATAACAGTTTATTGTTATATCTTGTCTGATTGGCGTTATTTCTTGTCTGAGTCACGTGTTCGGTCTTGATTTCTTTGACCCTCAACCTGACTTCGAAAATGTGGTGTCATAAATCCAGAGGAAGCATTGGGATGTAAAAGTAGAGGCAGTTATTGAATGTGGTCGACTTTTGCTCGTCAGTTTTTTGGTAGAGTCTTGTTAAAACTGGGGTCCTAACTGCACACAGAATGCGAGTTCGCTCGAAAAAGATCATTAAAAGATGGACCCCGCCAGAGAATTTTACGCCTGGTAAGTTTAACTGAGTCCACTGAGAGAGTTTATTTGCAAGTTCTATTCCATTTTCTTTTCGAGAAAAGTAGTGAAAATTTGCTCCCGGGATGATTTTCAATCATGAAAGTAAAGGTTGTTCGTCCCCATTGAATCGAATTGAGTAGAAGAGCAGGTGCGGTTTTAATTAACAATTGAGTTAGGTGTTGTGTTAGATTTTTTTTGTCTGTTGTCCCGCTTTGTTTGTTGTTGTTGTGATTTCAAATACTCATTTGAACGAAATGTCGAAGTCTTTCAGCTTCATGAAGACAAATTGAAATCAAGAACGCAACGAATTACAAAGACAGCTTCCGGTGCTAGATAAAGGACCCATAGTTTGGTTTACTGATAGATCAAAGATGACACTAGGTACTGGTGCAGAGGTAGAAAGACCAAGCTTCTTCAAATTACAAAGCCTGCCTGTAACAATATTTCAAGTGGTTCGAAACGCTACAGACATTTGCATTCAAGAGTGTGTCAGTAGAGAAAACCGGAGGAAAGAACACTATCCAATAGTCAGTAAGCAATAAAGGTTTCAAACTCGCACACAAATGAATCCAAACTGATCTGGAAATACATTCAAAATTTTATCACCTTGCTGAAGAGGATGGATGTTGATCTGTTCTGGGTACCGGAGTACATGGAAAATAAAGGAAGTGGAGAAAACTGGCGCGGAGAGTGTCTTTAGAGGTCCAGAATCGTCCTGTGGCGAAGGCTACGAACATTCTGCTTTTGCTCTTGAGAATTTGAATAATCAAAATGTAAAATATCACTGGATGTTTCTACCAGGCTGTGATTAAGCCAAGCTTTTAATCCTTCCTGGAAAATTAAGGTTCAAAAGAGATTCTAAAGAGGATGAACGCAGAGCCTTCCACCGGAGTATCATTTTCAAAAAATTAAAGGCGGGATACTATGAGATTTTTTAAATCTAGCAAGGAATCAAACAAAATAGAACTATGCATGTATCTTTGAATTAAATTTTTGGTGAATAATTTGTTTTTAAAAGTTGGTATGATGAAGCTGCGGTTTGCAGAGAGAAAAACCGACAGTTAGAGCAGAAATACAGTAGTTTATTGTGCGGATTCGGGTCTGTTGGAAAAACTGGTCAATTTAGCGGCATCTTTATGTTGATAGTCTTATTCATTCATTGGAAAATTTGCTGAGAAAGTATCTTTCACTGATTTTAACTGATGTAATATGCTTTGTTTAATACTCACTGTCTCATAGAGATTGAGTCTTATATGCATTTCTTAGCAATACTGTTAGATGATAATCTTACAGCTTTTCTTGTCTTTCCATGAATAAATATATAATATATTAAATTTAAATAATTTAGATTATTTATTCAATAAAAATAGCATGCTAAACACACACTACATTCAACGAACGCACAACACTAAAGAAAAAGCGTCACGAAAAAAACAATACTTTCACTTACCTATTCTTTCATTTATCGTCCCGTTCGGCAACAAGGACCTCTTGTCGTTTGTAGTCGATCCTAAGCTTGTACAATCGATGGAATCGAGGGTTGAACAGCTCGCCCCAATACCTTGCGTTGAATTATGCAACAACGATTGGCTGGCTTGCGGATCCGCAGGATCTACTTCTTGTGAAGTGCTTCGGGAACTGCCCATGCGAAATTTCAATTTAAAAGGAGCCATCTCGGATCTCACTCAATAAATACAGGACTGATTCAAATGCTTCAATCATATGTTTTGGATGTATGTATGTAGAAAAAATCACAAACAGACAAACAACAGGCAATCGAATATCGAATTGTATAGATACGAAAGAACAAATGTCGAAAAAACTTGCTAGTTGATCTTTTTGAAGAACTAGAACTTTATAAAAGTAAAGTTGCTGTCTGGAAGAGAAAATTTAGAAGTAGATGATAGTGACTTAAAGGATAATTGTTAGTTGTTCAGGATGAATTGAAAATACGTGAATGGTTTTGTGCAGGGGGGTTGAATTGCAAAGGTTGTATGGTGCAAAAATCGGTATAAGTATTTACAGGCGGTATCTAAATGGTTTACGATGAGCTTCAAGTGCGATCTGTTGAAGCAAAATATTAAAAGTTTCAAAAAAAAATCATCGTCTAGTTTTTCTGATTTTTTTAGTTGAAATACTACAGTCTTCGCATTAAAAACATGATTAACTTCATTGCTCAATAGTAACCGATCTAAAAAATGGTTCTCTTCTTGCGAATTTGGCCAAAAAATCTATGAAATACTCTGTATTAAAAGCTGAATTTTCAATTCTAAAAAAATGAGATAGTTATGACAAATGGTGCTCCATTTTATTCGAAACATAGAATCAAAGGGTCACGATATTTTCAACCGATTTTCAATTTAGAAAATCCTTTTTAACACTGAAGACTAGTAAAAACAAAATCGAAGCAATTAAAAAAATCTTGAAATCAGAACAGTAGCTTAAAGTCCAAAAAATCATGATTTTTCATTAGTTGTTTTTTAATTTCCGAATGGAACTATTTTCGTTTTCAGCTTAACGAGGAAGTACTATGTTAAAAAAATATTATTTTTTTTTGGAATATTTCGTTAGGAAACTAATACCTGTACAAAATTTTATATTGGTATCTAAACTGGTTTCGATAACAAGGCGCTCGTAGTCCCCCTCCGTCCTACTATATTTTTTGGAGCTCGAACGGCCTTCAAGTGCCCGAACATATGTAACTATTTGACTATTATACTCTCTAATATAATACATACAAGTTATATTACATAGTCTAAGTTAGTGCATATTCGAATTTCACAGTGTAAACCTCAAAAAATTTGATTGAAAATGCTTTTAAATCAAAAAGACGAGATAATTCTCGTAAACTAAATAAACTTTAAATGCATTTTTCTCCAAACATATTTTTTGTGTGCGCGTCGTAGATTTGTAAAAAAACTACTTATCCGATTTACTTGAAATTTTCCACACATACTAATTAACTATTTAACTATTTTACGGGTCTAAGTTTAGAGCACAAAAGAATTGGACGATTCGAGAGCACCTTTTTGTAGCGAAAAAAGTCAAAAATCGTTACACGTATATTCAAACGTCCACCCGAAATTCCGAAAAACTTACTTATTGCCCTTAATTTAGACCCGTGCAGTAGTTAAAACTCAAGACTAACAGAATTTCTTTTAGTATATGATCACATATGGATATTTTCTTCAGGGTTTTACGAGGCGCAATCCGCTTTTTTTTGTTTGACACTGCCCAAGCGCTTGGGGAAACGGCCGCCATTTTTTTATTTTTTATTTTGTTTTAATAATATAAATCTAAATTTTTAATCTAAATATACATACATTTCAAATTTGAAGTCAATATCTTTAGTAGCTTTTTTATATACATTTAAAAAAAGATTCATTTTCGCCGTTATAACACAGTACTCCCCCCTTAATTTTATTTTTATGGAATAATGTGTAGAAAATACGTAAAAAGACTACATATATTTCCAATATTTTCGAAGATAATGGTTTTGAAGTAGATAATAAACGTATTTCAATAATTCTTGTTTAAGTATAATTTTATTTACTGGTTGATGCTAGTCACGTCTGCCAACAAAAAAGATGTGAACTCGCCTTGATAGACGAGACTAAAACAGTGCTGGGCGGCTGCGCATTCAGTCTTAGAGGCCATACTTTCATCAACGAAATCCGCAGCCGCCCAGCACTGTTTTAGAGCTTATTACCAAGTTTAGCAAAAATTGCTGAGGCCGCCCTGATAATCCGAATTTAATTTTGTGAAGTGCATTTGATAGGTGAAATGCTCTTTCACAAATTTCAAAATTCTATCAGCTTAATTTTTTGACTTGCAAGCTTTCGAAATTTTTGAATTTTTTTTTAAATAAATTTATGGGCAATCTACTTAATCGATTTTAATGAAAACTCGTGTGCTATTTTATTATATTGTAAATATTTTCTTGGCGAACTATGAAGGTCCTAAGTGCATTCTAAGTTGTAAAAAAATTAAATGAAAAAGGCTTTTCCCCCTTTTTTATATTTATTGCTATTTTGCTGCAACGATTAAATGTTTTAATTTTTTTAACAAATCCTATCTTATAGAGAATTTTACTACGCATCTCACAACTTTGCTTTGAAATTAACCGTTGTTAAGTTAGGAGTGAGAAAAGTAGGAAAAAAACGATTTTTTTAAATTGTTAAACATTTCGATTTTTTTTATGTTTTCGACTTTTTTTGAGAGGGAGGATAAGTCAATTATTGTTATAGAGTTATTCCACAACTTTTCCCGCAAAAATCAGTGTGCCCCCCCCCTTAACGACCAAATGTAATCGTTTTATCACAGATTCGCCCTGATCTACTGAGTAAATAATCGATCTACAATAAATTTCGATTCAGCTTCGTTCAAGAGTTGCAACGCAGCCTTGCAACTCTTGAACGAATGAAAGATCTTTTGCTCACTTTTCATCACGTTTGGGTTTACAACTTTCAAACTAAAATGTACAAAGTATTGGTTTTGATCCAAATGAAACGATGTTAAATGTCCTTTTGATATTAAGGCGAGGAAATCACACTAGGAGACCTATTTTCACGCTTTTTTCGAATATTTTTGAACGAGAAGAAACGATTAGAAATAATTGAAATGAATAGTCTATTTTACTCATATTTTGAACTACATCTCATAATTTTTTCAATTGATTATCATCAAAGTTCGCAAAGATAGAAGCTATTCTGCATGGGCGTCCGACATCCGAGTCTCACATTGCGGTGTTTGCTAGGGTCCTTAATTTTAATGTGACAGCAATCCAAGCAAATTTTTCATATTATCTATATGTATTTCCTGGATGAACTCGATTTTGAGTGAACACTTGGAAAATTGAATTTTTTTGACGCGTTTGAAAAATCGTGCTTTTGTCATAAAAAACTCTGAATCGAAATCTTTTATCCTTATTTCAATTTTAGTTATACGAAAATTTATTAAGAATTCAAAAAATCTTTAGTTTTTGAAGATCGGTTAAAAATTTGCTGAGATACAATGCACGCAAGCTGGAAAACGCGTTTCGAGAAAAACGCATTTTAAAACAATTCACCAAAAACTGAGTATTGAAGTGACTTGTGTATTACTCTTTTATACACAGGAATGCCAGGAAAAATTGTGGAATAACTAGTATAATAATAATTGATTTATCCTCCCTCTCAAAAAAGTCAGTCGTTGGCTCCGTGCTTCCATCCACCGAGTCCGCAGGCGCCCAGCACTGTTTTAGAGTTTATTACCAAGTGAAGCAAAACTTCCTGAGGCCGTCTTAATAATCGGATTTTAATTTTGTGAAGTGTATTTGATAGGAAAAGCACTCTTTCATACGTGAAAACAGCCAAATGTAGTCGTGCGAGCCGTTCGGTATACGCGCAATTGGTTGCTTGCCCTCCAAAAAATGAGAAGGACTTCGAATATAGGTCTTAACCATTTTGAGCATACCCTTGAGTAGCTAAACTGTGGATTTCTTCAATTAAAAAGGTCGATTTTTTGAACCCCCCCCTAATGGGGGGAATTGATAATATTACAAAGATGTACCTTTTTTTTGCGGTTGCAACGGTATGTTGATCGCTCACTCATTTTTGTTTTTAAAAATTAGGAACAAGAGCTATTCTTCCAAAAAGAATCATATGAGCTTCACCTACCAGATCGATAAAAAGTCTTGAAAAGAATTAACTCTATCAAAGACTCTGGAGTTTTTCTTGATGCACGATTCGCTTAATCTCTGAGGTTTGGTTACGATCTACGAACTTTTCAATATTTTTGAATACGGTATGATCATCTGGTCTCATTTAACACTAGAAGGGCCGGGCTTCATACTATACCTTCAAAGACCGCAGCGGTCAATTTGACAGCACTAGAGATTCAGTCAGAATACTTATAAAATTATTACGTAAAATAAAAAAAATAACGTCATTTAATTTTTAACTTTTTTATTAGTAATAAACAATTTTAGCATTTAAACTGAGTAACATTTATAAAAAGTTTTAAAATATCAAAAGAAACAAAAACATAGTTTATAAAATATTTAAGAATGAAATCGCCGTGTGGTCAAATTGACGGTCTTGGTCTTTCTAGTGTTAAGGGCTGTAGATCGCTCATTGAGCCCAAGTTTTCTAACAAATATTTAATATTCCTATCACAACTGTATTCTTATCGAAAACAGCACACAATGTGTTTTTTTTATAAATTATGTACCCACCTCTTCTTATTTCCTGTTTTCGATACCACTAAGAGTTTCAACGTATTTGATCTACCCAATGCTGTTCGATGTGATCATTGAGAACTTATCCTTGAATAAATGACAATGAACCATAGAGGCTTTAAAATGTTTCACCCCATTTTTCACGACGTACCATTTAAACAACGAATATTCCTGATTACAGTCTTTACAAAATGGATTCAACATAAAAATACATATGAATTCACAATGAATACGACAAACTATTGAAATCAACCTGAAAAAGTCATGGAAAATATTGCACGCCGTTCAGCCTTCATCATTTAAGTTTTATGGAACATTTGCGGAATCACTTTTATCAATCACATCCAATTCACCCTTAAGCCTCATCTATATTTCACCGGGCAAATAGATTTTTGCAGAAATGCCATGCTATCGTAGAGGAATAGTATACATCCGTGTGAGTACACATGATACATATCAAATGGTGAAAAAAAATGTATAATGTTTTAAAGGAATCGATATGAAACGATACGAAAGTAAAACTGAAGAGGAAATAGACACCAATTTCATCGTGTTCATGGTTTTGTTTTGGAATGACACGTCACTTTCAAAAGGATATCATTTAGACTTTCGTTATGACACCAGAAAGAATTTGTTGTGGTTTTGATTTCAGGAGTTGCTACCATACAATGGGTCTTTGTTTTGCTATTGTATGGAAGCAATATTTTAGAGGATAGCATAGCACGAGTCATGTACAATAATTGGACGTAGACAATGAGATTTGCTGATTCTGCTACAAAATGAAAGAACAATGTATTTCTATGATTGAAAAATTTATAAGGGTGTTTTTGAGACTTTTCCTCGGAAATGATTTTCTAAATTCACAAATGAAAGATACGATCTAGGAAATTTAGTGAATCGACTGCAAGGCGTTTGCAACAACAAATACATTAAAATTGGAACACCTCAAACAAGCAGAGAAAAGGACACCTCAGTATAGGATATTTAAGTAAAAAACAAGAAGTAATTTGTTAAATCAATGTACACGAAAGTTTCTAGCACTATCCATTAAACATGTTGCGAACATTGTAGAATCGATTGTTGGTTACAACTGATATACGTGAGCTTTACATTTTGCAGACATATTTTTAATTTGTTTTTTTATACTGATTCGTGGAAGTGTTGAGTATTATGTTAAACTTATCAGTGAAGGACGATGGTGACAATGTTGTAATACAGTTTAAAAAATGCATTTCAAGCTAAAAACCGATTGGAAAGGCTGGCTAATCTATAAAATTCTTTTGAATAACTTTATTGCTAAGTAAGAGAATTGTTTTCAAGAATTGCAAAAACATTCTATACAATATATATTGCATCACCATTGAATTATGTGAGGATCAGTTGTTTTTCAAATTTCAAAGACGAGAGACTAGCAATGTACAGGGTCTGTCCGAAAAATAAAGTCACCAATTTGATTAAAAAAATATTGGCCAGATCCTTCTACAACATTAAAAGTTTCCAAAATACTCTCCTCCCGCATTGATGCAGCGACATTTCCAGGCATTAAAGGCGTCACGGAAGGCCTCTTTCGGAATCTCCTTTAGAGCCTTGGTGCAAGCCTCTTTTATCTTCTCAATTGTTCCGAAACGATGGCCTTTCAACGGAGTTTTCAAGCGAGGGAAAAGAAAAAAGGCCGGGGGAGCCAGGTCAGAACTGTAGGGTGGTTGGAGGATCGTTGGTACCTTTGAATCTGCAAAGAAGCTGGTCACGATGAAAACGGTGTGAGCTGGCGCGTTGTCTCATGGTGGAGTTTCCAATTGGTTGCGATGTCAGACCCGACGCAATGAATCCGTCATTTGAGTCTTTTTAGCACTTCCACGTAGAATTATGTACCATGTGGTGCAAATTCGTGGTGGATGATTGTTCTACATAATATCAAAGAACACAATGAGCATCGTCTTGGACTTTGACATGCTCATTTTGGCCTTCTTGGGGCGAGGGGATGCCAAGGTGTCCCACTTTGTCTTTTTGTTTCGGGATCATATTCGAACACCAAAGACTCACCTGTGATGACATTTTCCAAATAGTGGAGGTCCTTGTTACACAAAACTTGAAAGCATCCCTTTGTTCCAGCGAGCGCTGCATTTTGACTTGCACGGTATACAAAAACGAGTTCCACGTAAAGCCGTGTCCTTACTCTCCGGAAGGTCGGAAAATACTCAGCGACCGCTTGTTCGAAAGCTGTTTTTCCGCTCAATTAAACCAAACCGGTTATGGGGTAAAGCTGCTTTACAATCAAGTCAGTGACATTACTTTCCAGACAGACTCTGTATTCAGTATTTTATATAACATACAACTATACTCTAACTGGGTAAAGTTAGCATGGGAAAAAAAGGAACGAGCAGCCTAGGATTCCTGAAGCTACTACTGATGGATAATGATACTACTGACACACTTGAGCTCCTAATGAACCAACAGCTCATTATGAGGTCCGCTTCGATGAGATAGTGACACGTTATTGGCAGCTCATTGTATCTGTCAGCTGAGTTGTCGTTTGACGCTAACACATGTTGCACACAGCTGTGTCGAATATTTGAAATGTCATAAAACGTATTAAGACTTCAAAAATAATTGCCGATAGATTCACTACAGAGCCGGAAATATTGGATATACTTTTGCACACCATATTAAATGCACCAATTCAATAATTACCTAAAAAATCTTCGATATTCACTGCCATTTGTCAAATTGACAAATGAAATTGTACGTTATTCATTAGCTTTGCTCACAGGTGACACTAGCAACACCAAATTTTTTACCTCCTTGAACTTCTGAATCATGTAGTATCTAATTCATTACGGTCAGTTCATTATGAATCACATTTAGCTTATGATGAGCTCTAGTGTGTCAGTAGAAGAAAACATGGTCTGAAGTCTGCATTGAACAGGAAGCCGAGACATCTTTTAATATCTTTTTTAATAAAATTTTAGAATTCTTTAAAAACGAATTGGAACCTACGAAGAAAATTAACCATAAATTGAAGAAATTAAATCCTTGTATAACCAAAGCTATTAGTGTATCAATCAGAAAGGGAGATTAGTTGGCAGCAAAATTACAAAAATTAACCTTTTAGTATCAAATTATCAAACAAACTCACAATAGGAACTAATTGATGCAATAAATTCACTCTACTTAAGATAGCTACTATTCATATTCGAAATAATTCAATGGATCCAGAATTTATTTTTGAAGAGAACATTATTGCAGCACATGTTTTTGTTGGGGTAGTTATTGAATGACACTTTTACTTTGAGTGTAGTGCATTATAACATCGAACAATTAAGCTAATAATAACACTCCTGTTTCTTATAGTTAAAGTTATTCTGTCCAAACTTCGAAAATTTTGACAAAGAACCTTGAAGTTGATAAATGTGGGTTTATTTTTGCAACATTGCGGTGTTTTCCATTTCAGTGAGTTCTAAATCATAAAGTTATATCGTTCGCTGTAGATAAAACGTACTTCTCCTCTATGTCCATCTCGAAAACTTGGAAATTCCCCACAAATTGAATTTTATCGAATCGTCAAGAACTCCCAATCCTATTGAGCTTCTCTAGGCCGAAATGGATGACCTAAAATCGAAATATCTTCTTCCATCACCATGGATGGTGTGAGGACAAATATCAACTATGAAACGAGTAAATAAGCAAAAAAAAAAATGACGAAATAAAGTTAACTATTTGTCGAATTGGTTCAGCTATCATATTTCGCAGTACGAAACGGATGGATTCATGAACCGTCCCTTTGGTAAATATGACATCATTTCTTCTTTGATAGACTTTGCCCAGAGAAAAATGAGACTGACTTCAGGAAAAATGGAAACATTTTACACCTTGTCAGCTATTTGTCGCCTGGATATCGATTTTTGCGATAAGGACAAGTTTGATTTGTCTGCATGAATCATTTTTATTTTGCGATGATAAACAGAATGCTAGAGCAAAGGTGACAGCAGTTAAGGACTCAGAAAGTATGTTTATATGGAACAAGATAATTTAGTTAGTAGTAATTCTACAGCAGACACATATGTAAATTTCCACAAATTCATCTCATCTTTAGTGAATATCAAAAACCAGCAATAAGGTGTTGAACGGTTTCTGTTCGAGAAATTTAATTGTGAGCTTTGAAAGGACAGGATCTGATAGGAACCCTCACAGAAAATGCACAGTCAAACGTTGATAGTTCTCCAGAGGCTAGCACATATCGTGCCATAAGGGTTCTAATTGAGTTTCAGCTAACTTTTCGATTGCTTCTCGAATTGCCAATTGTATGCCTTCGCATAGAGTTTCAGGGAACAGCTTGCATGTAAACGGAAAACTAGGAAGGAAATTAGCAAAGCAAAATCATTTCCAAAGGAAATAGGAAACCAAGCTGTGGTAATTTTCCATTTTCAGGAAGTTGATTTTTGTTTTCGTGTATCTTTACCAAAACACGAAAGTGATAAAACTAATATGCTATCTTCTAGACAAACATGTTTGTGTATAAATGTGCTTTAGTACAGCGAAAAAAAGATACTTCAGAAGTAGCCCAGCATGGTTTTGAATATATTATGCTGGCAAATATTTGCTGTATTGTATGAATATCTCCAGGATAAATACAGAATTGAATGGAACACAGCGTTAAGCTTTCAGTACATACAATCAATATTCGAAGGAAATAATAATGCCGTAGGCTTTCGAGTCAATATATTTATGTATTCTAAATATTTACTATGTTTGCAATGGAATGGGAAAACTTCCAACGTACTTATGTACGCATCAATATTTTCCCTCGATTTTTCGGTGAAATAGGTCGTGGGACGATCAGCTTATTGTTAATGAGATTCCTCAAGTTAAACATAAACTTTAATTTGATATGAACGAAGGGAGGAACACTCAATCACGTGTCGTTTATATTTCAGCGAAATGTGTCTTTGACATTGTTGATCCTAAAGAGTGATAGTCTGAAATCACTAACCTAAACACTTTTCCCATCTTTTCATTCTCATGGTGAACACGCTAGTAGATACTCTTTGATATAATTCTGTTCAGTTCGATTTTGTGAACGCTATTGCTGTTACATTCTTTTATCGGGTGTAGGCTTCAACAACACTGTTTATGGATACCCTTTTATATGCTGAGTAATTTAATGAAGATTCTTAACATTCAAATTGGTGTAGTCAAAGCGAGTTTATTTCGTTGGACTTAATTCCATGGATTTATTCAAACGATTTATGGTGACGATGAACGCTGGATTGGATTTCTTCGAAAAAATGTGTTCAAGAAATCTTCCAGATATTTTCGAAAGGACGAAAAAATACACCATCCAACATTCCATCTGCTGACAACAATAATTACGGAAAAGACATACTGGAATCATAGATATTTTCGTTATGAGTGAGTGAAGCACTGTTTCTAACGAGTGTGGAGCAAATGCGGCAATTGCACGAGTTAAACACGGTGCGAAATGCAGGAATGAAAAATTCTATTTTAATGGCACACAAGCATCAAAGGCGAAATGGTGCGTGCGTGGGGAAAGGGGTTCGGAGTCAGTCGTGTAGAGTCGCTAATAGTGAATAATAAACATGAAACCAATAGCCTTTTAAGGCTTTCGCTTCTAGAACCGCATCGAAATTAAAAAGGTATCTAAATACGGTTAAAAGTCATCCTCAATAATAAACATTTGATAGGTAAAATATGTTTTATGCTTTGCATAGCATAGCATAGCGAGTGTTTTTGAAAAATTCTTTGCATTACTTTGATATGGATTAAACCTGTAACTCATAATCATCTTTAGACCTTCACTTTATTTCATCAGAAAACTTTTTTTAAGCTAGTCTAAAATTGAAATACTGTCCTCAATTTGCATTCAGTACAGCTCAGCAATTCTAGGTTCGCAAACAACAAACAACTTTATGCAATTATGATAATTCAAGAGATTCATTCTGAATTGCGTTGAAAATTCATGCTCCTCTTTCCAGGACCACTTGTTTGAATAGTCTGAACTGTGTTCCTTGGAAAAACACATTATACAATATCAAACGGTTCAATTCGAATTCCCGCCTCCACTTATCATCACGTAAACCATCACGACGAGTCATTCATAAAGTGGAGTGTCACGACTGAAAGGAATATATTTGAATATGAATCGTGAGCTCATCGCATAATATCCTCTTCAGAATTCAGTAGGCATTCTTCAAAGAAACCTATTTACAAATAGCGTCAACTTTCAAGGTTTTTCAACATACATTGAAATGTCGCTGCCTACGCTTATGCAATAAGCTGCGCTCCAGAACTATACTCTACTTGTAGAGTTTGTTTTTATCCTGGTTTATTTTTTCCAGGACAACGGCGTGTGATTCATTAATTATTTCATCCACATCGCGTTGTGTGATAAACGAGACAACAACTCAATGCACACGAAAATTACTTCCTCATGTTTGCCCACGATACCACGACCAGGATACCATTCACTATTATTATCCTGGAATTAGTGCGACGTTTCAGCGAACCAAAAAACTCATTTCGTTTGGTATTTCGCTGTCTGTTAATGGTTTCACCACTATCACGTTTCAAGTTCATGTCGCCAGCAAACGCTCGAAGCTCTTATATGTTGAGTGTTGTGCTCCTTTTTGCTGGCAACGGAATTGCTCCTTTTGTGCTGGAATATTCAAATGTATGTAGACTGGCAGATAATGTCCTATTTCGCCTAGTGAGGAGACTTTTGTACGGATCTGGTAGATATTTATTTAGCGTCTTTTGACTGCCTGTGAGTGAAAGAAATTCTCTTACGAATATCATTCGTCAAAAGGATTCGAGAGTCTATCTCAGTACCAACAATAGGAAAAATGCAAGACTCAAGGAAAATGATGAAAATATATCTAACAGCCAAAAAGATGAACGGATTTGTTGGAGCAGTTGCTGAATGCTCTTATTTTCATTGTGGAATTTGCAGAAGTCTCCGACGAGTGATTGGACAATAGAGTTGTGTAGACTTATGGAGGCTGAAAGGAATTACACTTGAAATGTATGGATGTATGCTATTCGCCGACTATCCTGAAAATGGTTAAGAATGCCTACTTATTTTTTCATTGATGAAATGTTTTGACTGGATCCTTATTCTATTGATCGTGTGAAGTAAGTTAGAAAATTGGAATTTGATGAAGATAGGGATTTTTTTGCTGTATGTAGGAAATTTACTCAGAAGAAGATTGCTTCTTAATTTTTTTTGAGGATAAGAATTCAGTTGGCAAGACTTGGTGAGATTTGTCAACATTTGGCGAGACATCGTGGAGCTTTGGCGAGAGTTCGCGAAATTTGGGGATACTTGGCGAGTTTTGTCGTCGTCTATTATTGCACATATTTGGTCTTTAGGATTGTAGGAACTAAGCAAAAGCTAAGAAAAACTTCAGTATTTTTCAATTTCCAATTGTGGAATAAAAAAAGTCCGTTTGGTGGAATTTCAAGGAAATTTTATTATATGCTGCTTGCATTCAGTAATCAAAAAAGTGTTTGGAGACATGCTTTTCAGGTATGATTGACTTTTTCAAGCAGGACTATACCTAATCAAACTTATTCAACACACCAAAGTGTAGCCAATACTCATCAGATATTTACCAGGATGTGTATAAACGGTGAAGTGTGCAGCATCTAAGCCGTTACTCCCTCAGTTGCTGCTACACGAACGAACTGAGAGGTCCTCCAGATCACAATTAAATCTTCTGACAAATAGGAGTCCTTTATCATTCTCTATACTGAATGTTAAATAAAAACCATGCAACCAAGTACAATTTGGTCACAAATGCATCTGGCAGCACTCTTAGGTATTCTGTCGTCCCAACTTGTTATAAATTGATCTCCAACTCGAGGTTTGAATTCGAACCGTGGTTTTAACCCGGCAAAGGAATAAGTAGATGACAGCGATACAGATATCAACAAAATAATTGCTATTTTACGGCCATAGACTATCAAAAAAATAATTGTTTTACGCGGTTGCTTCAAACAAGTACAGCACATCAGAGACCACTGTGTGGTTTTAAGATTGCCTACAACTCCTTGAAAATATCGTAGCCACCTGTATACATAATTTTTTATATAGAAAACTAATGCATCAAATACACGAGCCCATTTGAGGACCTACCGTAGCCTCCAAGGTCATCAGATTTGATGTTCCACTGGGGGTATTTCTCAATAACCTGAAGCCAAAATGAATGGTGGTTCCCTGTATGTCTCTAGTAATACTACTCACCCCCATAAGATTGTTCATGTATCTCATTCAAAGGATATTGGACTGCTGGCTCTTGAATTATTTTCGGAGGCATTCAAGCGGTGATGAGTCACATGAGAAATAAGTCCAAACGTGGCAATAAATATTTTGTCGACTATTAGCCTTTCTGGAAGGAAATCTTGTAATTAACAAATACATGTTAATTAGCTTTCCTTCAAAATATTGGTCCCTTAATGCCAAACTGAAGTCAATCATATTGAGATGGTAAAGTAGACGAATCAACGCTTCACTAGAGTGTAGTCACTTAACGACAAAATAAACGAACAAATAGCAATCCTATAACAGTAAAAGTGTTGATATTCTTTTTCTGTAAAGGAAATTACGTTAGCGCACGTAGCCTAACGTTTTTCCATAAAATTGAGATGCAATATTTGACTAACGTAAAATATTTGTGGGTTTATTTACAGGTGGCGGTAAACTCTTGATAGCTTCGTGTACACCCTAAGAGGCTTGAAATTTACGTGCTCACAAAAAAGCTTATATCGTATTGCCATGAATATTCCTGATAACCGTAAGGTATGCCATACAGGTTGATGATTACCCCTTCGTCTGTCTACGTTTTTTCGGCACATTTGGTCTGCCTATATAGGTCGTTTTCGTCTTCCCGGTTTCTCAAGCTGTTAAAGTGCTGCAAGAAGTCTGAAAAAACTCATGGAGGTTCTTCAAACCTTTAACTTGAAGTATCAACGAGAAAATTATCAACAATTAGATTTTTTAATATATTTTTTATAAAAAAATTGATGGAAACGGAGTAAATGCATTTGTTCACTAAAAAAATCATAACTTTAAGACGAATCAAGATATCGAAACGAAAAAACGAAAATTAAAGGAGAAGAGTGGAGCTTTCTAGAAAAACACCTATATATCGCATTCAATTATTGTTAAAAAACCTTCAAGTTTGCAACCTCAAAATGGCCAATAATTTGGTTCTAAATTTTGTAGTCAAAACGGTAATAAAAATGTAATAATTTAAAAATTAGTAAATTTATTGATAGCACTGCGAATAAACGACCCGGCGCTGGTCGTCGCACGTCGGTTTTTGCATTAGAAGCAACAATAATTAGTTTTTTGTCTTTTTGTGTGGGACAAAAATCTATAAAATAAATAATTTGTTTCCAAAAACTAAAGAAAAAAATTTAATATTTTTTTTCGTGGTCAGAAATATTTGTGGCACTTTTACAGCCACAATTGACACTTTTAATCGAATAAACAGAAAAAATTCCTTACCGTCGAGGTCAACGCCGTCTGCCTACGTGGGTCGCTTTCGTCCGGATCGATTTTGATATTGTCACCACGATGGCTAGAACGGGACTGGGACAGCGAAAGATGGTAGACAGGTACTAGAGGGGCGTAAGGCAAAGCAGCGCCCTTCCTAGCGGTGTACAAAAGTTACAACAACTTTTAATTTTCGCTCGGACGAAAACGACCCCGGTAGGCAGTCGAAGGGTTAAGATAGTGTAGATGATTTTCAAAGTTGAATATGTTTCTAGTATTTTTATTTACTACGGGGAGGAAATACAGGTAATGGTCATCAAAAAAAATTGTTTTTTTGTAAGGTAAAGTGTTAGTTAAACATCCAAAATCATTTCAAATCGAAATTCGTACCCATTCCGAAGTTATTGCATGTGAGGGTGACTCACCTCACCTTGAAAATTGTTGCCATGGGTTTTTCAAAACTGCTTCGTTTAAGTTTGCGGGAAGCATAATTTTAAAACAAGTTAACTGATCATGCAAAAATTGCTCACGTGTTTCAACAACACAGTAACCACGAACTTATATCTACTTGTTTATGAAAATTTCTCCCAAAAAGTTGTTTTTCATTGGGAAAAAATGTGCAATTTATTTTATTTGCAAACTTTTCAACGGGTCCGAAATACAAGGTGGCGCAAAAGTTCTCAGTTGATTTCCTAACGCGTTGACTTCGTTTCTAAACAAAAAAAAATGGTTTTTAAATTGATTATAATCATTTAGACGTTTAAGTTTTTCCCCCGATAAAGTCGTACAGATAATATCGGTCAACTGGCTGCTACTAGAGTTGCTGCACATTTGGAATCGTTGCGCAGTATTTTTCATCATTTTTCTCCCAAAAGGAGTGAGAATAGAAGGAATCGAAAGACGGGGTTCCCCTATTACTATGACATAAAAAGTTCGCGGGGGTCACACCCCCATGAGATACTGGTACTATCCCTTATACCGATATACATCGTCTGGGAAGTACTATTTAAATGAACAAGCTTTCAGGAAATAATTGCACACGGACAGTGCAAGCAATGAATTATGGAGTAAAGATTTTCTGGAGGAAACGGAGGTGGTTTTAGTCGGTAGAAATCCGACATGCCGAGAAGCAGGAGCAACTCGGTATCTTTTGAAGATTTCCATCTCCCAACGACGAAAAAAAAAATATTGGTCATGTTTAAAAGTCGACAAAATTAAAAAAATAAAAGATTTTTTTGGGCAAAAAATAAAAAAAAATTAAAAAATATAAAAAATTGATGAATGGCATTTTTACCGTAAATGTAATATAAATAGCGGTAACGCGTTGGAGACATGTTTTGCACCCCCTCCCTCCGCCCCGGTCCCTTCACCCACCCGTGCGGGATGGTGAGGGGACAAAACCTTTCAACAATATCGTGAAATAAATTTAGAGAGATTTTGACTCACAAAATGTACCTAAACTTTTCAATGCAAAAATTGAAAAATTGATCAAAATTTGCTTTTTTCGGCGTTTATTTATATTTTTTTGCTTTATTTATTTTTCAGTACAAAAAATCGATAAAATAAGTGTGAATTATCTCGAAAATATTTTTGTTTCAGATTTTCGATACCAGTTACAATTGAGGATGAGTTTTTTTTTAGAATTTTTTCGACAATGATGAGAGAACTTTGATTTGGCTGAAAATATTTACAGGGTTTCTAATGAGAGAAAATAATGCAGTGATTAAAATAGTGAAGAGCTTACATTCAGGTTTAAAGAATAAACGATAGAATCTTTTCGACCTCTTCATCTGTTTGAAAGTCGTCAGGAATAACACGTTAATTAAATAACATAAACAAATTGAGGCGCCGTTGGAAACATTATCGTCTTACTAAGTGTCTCATCACCACGACTTTCTAACATCAGTCTCTGACCCGGCCAGTCATCTAATTAGCTTCTAGCTGGGCTTTCAAGCGATTACAGCTTAATCATAGCCGTGACAGCTTTACGAGTTGCTCACACCCTGAACCGTTCCCATTTCCTGCCTACCCGTAGTCTATTTACTCCCTCTGTTTCAGCAGAACAACAGCCTGAAAAATGTCCTGATGGAAGTGAGCGCAAGAGTTTGAAGATGTATTTTTTCGGCGTTGTCGTCTCGAATTTCAAGTCGCAATTTACTTATTTTCTCTATCAGCAAGGAATTAGAGCTTATTCGTGTGGTATCATATTTCAAGTGGCACCTAAAAGGAGTCTCTACACACATCATACATGCGTAACATACATGGAACATACATTACAGATGTCGTAGTTTGTAAAGCTGTAATTTATGGTTACATGACATGACACTCTAAAGGATGGGACATACATAGGTGCACATTTTGGTTGCCTCGCAATAGCATGTGGATGTGGTGAATTAAAGGATAACAGGCCACAGAGTTACTGCTAAACATCGATATTAGTGCTGTGTATGTTTTGGAGGCATTCTAACCTAAACTGTGTTCAACGAAAAAAGGATAGATGAAGTGGTGTGGATGCACATATAACAATCGGAGCCATCACAGTTACATGGAACAAATGGACGAAACGTATTCAAATTATCTAATTGATCTAGAGCTAGCGAACGTTAGGTGCTGAACTTGAACTTGTGACCTGTAGCTTGTTCCAGATATTTCGTAAAAACTCGGTCCCAACCGCGGAGCACATCCTTCGTCCCCAATTGACTTCGACCGTACGAGCTTTTGCTCCATATAAATGTAATGGCTCTTTACAACAACGAATTTCCTAAACAATACACTTAAACAGTCGACATAGTTTCAATGGAATCCTTTTTACCTTGCATCGATCACAGATAATTCATCTTCATAAAAAAATGTTGATAAGCTCGTATCCAAAGACGGGGTGATCTCATCCTCTGCAACACCCACAGCACTTCAAAAACAGGGCATGTCAAGCAGTTCCAGGAAAATTGGCGTTTTTCCAAGGTTTCCGGTCTCAATTGTAAAATACCAGCGTTCAGCAAACCGCAGCACAGGTCAGCGTAATTTGAGAACTTTCTTTTGTCACTTTCACCTCGAAACGCAATTCAATCTTGGCTGTTTTCCTTGCGAAACACCAAACAAGAATGGCAACAAAATCAATCCTGGCCACTAGCAACAGCAAACACACAAATCACCTTGCAACAAATTGTCGATTTAGTTTCCGGGGATATGTCGAGGACTAGAGCCAAACTTTTCACTTTCACTTCAATTATCGGCGACTGTGCACACTCGTCCGAACCTTTAATGGAATTTTGAAAGCCTGGATGTCTTCGGATTGCACCAAATTAGATTTTTCGACACCATTTCTGTGTTTTTGACTTCTTCACGCTACGTTCCAGCTTTCTCGGTTGTTTGTTCCTTACATCACTTGATTTTGCGTGGCGCTTCGAATGAATCCTGCGGCTAGGACTAGGTAAGAAAGACAACCAAAGTCACTCACGTACGGGGAAACATATCGTCGGTTGCTTCTTGCTGCGAGACGAGCCAGGATAGTAGGAGGGAGGTATACTTTCATTTGACCGCCACCCCAATCGTATGTTGTGGAATATCCTTTTTCGTGGATTTAGTTGAAGCTGATGAGTAATGGGGTGGTTCATGGCATTGCCATTTTGCAATATTTAAGGGGACGATTTTCAAGGATATTTCCCTGTTTTTACGAATAAAGTGGACGATATTTCAATGTAGCTAACATAGTTATGCAAAAAGAGTGCGAAAATAGTTAAAAAGTGGATTAAAAATGTACAGGGTGTGGAAAAACTGATATTACTTTGTTATTGGGGTGTAAGACCGCCTTGTTTTCTTCGAGCATATTTGGAGATAATGAACAACTTCTTGCAAAATTTTATATTCTTTTACTAATTACATATTTTGTAATAAAATAAGGTTGTATGGTTCATAAAAACAGTCATTTAACTATCAGATCGCACGTTGAGTCCCTTTAAATGAACCGACAAAAAATTTTTTTTAGGGCATATAGCCTCACAGACTTCCAGGAGATTAAGTTCAGGAAGAATTCCATAACATCGATAAATTAGTTCGGTCTATCGAAAAGTAGTGGGGTGATGATTGGTGGCATCCTACATCAATTCAGCAAAAGTTGCGATTGAGGTTGATTTTTTTCCCTAGCCTTCAAGCTTGCCTTTTTCTCAAATTTCATCCATCATGAAATGCCCAACTAAAGGCTGCACCTTCTATTTCGTTCGATTAATTTTTTCATGGGCGCAACTACACGCACACTAAAAGTCAAACTGATAAATTTCTTTGTAAAAATTCAGGCCAGTAAAATTGAATCCAAAATTAAAAAGTTTATATTATTATAAGAAGGCATTAAAATTAACATATACAGATATTTTCTTAATGCCTTGATAGAGCGAAAAAATTTATTTGAAATGCTTTATTAAAAAATAAAAAATTTCCAACTTACAGCGCGACAAATGTCGCTCGAAGCCCGTGAGGATACTGCCTAACTCAGCCCATACGTTCTAATTCAAGATAGACTAATACTAATGACACACTACAGCCGATAATTAGCTCGCCGTAAGTAAGCAAAAGCTATGTCATTAGAAGTTCAGTCGAGGAAAAAAATTTACTTTTGCAAGTGCCATCTATGGGCAGAGCAAATGAACTAGTTTCCATGTTACTTATCAATTGTTATGACAGCACATTTCGAAGAATTTGATGGTTATTACCATAGAGATGCTTTTAATAGGCAATATAAGTGTGTATCCGGTGTTTGTGGCACGGAAGTGAATCAATTTGCAGTTATTTTCATCTTTTATAATCTTTACTGACAGTCCAATTGTCAATCATAATGAGCGACACGTAATGCGTCACTATCTTAGTTGATCCAAGCTGACAATGAACTGTGAGCTGTCAGTAAAGCTGTTCCCTATCAATTTGGTTTTTTTATAGTGCTTTTTAAGTTCTCCGCCATTGTGCAAGCGGCAGCCCTGTACAGTGTCACTAGCTCACTTTGAACTGGGCTTGCATCGTAACCTGTAACTGGAATGATACATTGAAGCAAGACCTGCGAGAGCCTAATTATAAAAGCGTGATGAACGACAACCTACTGATCTTGGATTTAGGAAACCGTTACCCAAGCACGATCGGGATGGTTGACGAACGTTGTTAAGGAATTCAAATTTTTGGCAGAAACGAGCGTAGACTGCCCCAATAATGGTGATTAATAGTGGTTTGCGTTGTTGATAAGACAAATACAAATAATATAACATACTTTTGCAACGAAATGAATCGTCAAGCTTAATTTGCTGATTATCTGTCTGGTTGCCAATAAATATATTCCAAGCTGCTATTGCGTTTCTCCGTTTCTGTGGGCTGCAGGCATTCAGATAATTTTTTTTGAATATTTACTGCATTTTCTAAATTACATTTTGTATTTTATTTAATGTCCATCAAAGCGCGCCCATGTTAATTTATACATATTTCAACCCTTGATTTAATATTTTTTTTGAATTTGATGATGACGGATCTCACCAAGAAGTGCAAACAAAAACCAGTATTTTATCCTTGAAAGAAGCGCAGACAATTCTTGTAACCTTGGCAATGCTTGAATAACTTGGAAAGCCAAAAAGCTCATAACATAACCTTAAGTCCACATCCATGGTAACATTTTTTTAAAAAAAGGACATGATAGAAACTCCCTCAAAAATAGTTTCAATTGAAATTACAAAGAAATGTCAAGTATGAAGGCAAAAACTCAATTTCTCTCAATTCCTTCAAGGATTGCTAATAAATCCATGGTATTGTTGACTTTCAGGACGAAGACAAAAGCTAAAAACATTATGAGCTGCGCAGAAGCTAGGAAAGGAGAACTGTACTGCCAATATGGCTACATTGATGATAATCCTTATTTTCATTGACTGTGTTGGTTGATAATCAGCCAACAAAACTTGTACAAACATAGATACATGCAAACTACGTGGAAAATTGAAGAAAATATTCTGTTTATCATTTTTTTTTTGGTTTTGGTTTGACCATGTTATATAAATTATTCGGCTGGAAAACTTTCCAATCAGAGCTTTGATGCTTTTCCTCCCAGTGGAATTGAAGAAAGGTTATTAGTCGTTTTGATTAGAGATACGGCTTAAAGTTAGCTGGGTTCGTAGGAATATTATAGATTGTAGTTGAAAAAATTTGGAAATTTTAGCGGTTATACACTTTTCTTCTTGCGTTGAAATTGGAGGCCTGAGAAACGATGAATCGCAAAAGTTGAAGTTCAGTTTGAGCTGGCGCACCATTGCCGATGAGGACCATATTATAATGTATCTGGGCGGAATAGAAGGATTGGTTTCATCTGGTCTTCCGAGACATTCAAGCAAGTAAAGGTAATTTTGAGAACTTTGAAATGTTTATAGTATTGAATTTATCTGAACTTGAAGCTCATAGCCGCCTTCCCTGCTGGGAACCCTTCTCATTACATTCTTCTACCCTTGAAGCTATGATGAATATCGTTCTCGATTCACGCAGCCTGCCGCAAGAATAAAAGGAATGCTGGCAGTGGGTACACAGATGAGTGCCAAGGAGGGTATATCCAGGACTTGACTATCACGAATGCCAAACGATATGCCAAGGATACTCCAGCCGTGAAGGTGTAATATACAAAGTGTGGAGCAAATAGGACATCGTGTGAGAGGGAAAGTGCACAGTGGGGTGATTGGTGGTTAGCTTGGCTTCCTTTTGAATATTAATTGCAAATGGGAGACTTTGTGCACTACAGTCTGGATATTGTTCATTTTTTACCTCATCCCTCATATGCTGTTGTCTTTGTATATCCTTTCTTTACACGTTGGCTGGCAATTAACCTTGAGTTGTGTATTTTTGAATGGATGCAAGGAAACTTTATGGAATTTTTTTTTCAATTAAACGGGAAGCTATGAAAGTGTCCACCTGATAGGATGATTGTGTATTTTATGCTGGAAAAGGATACATTCGTGATGGTTGGCGTAGGAGTGGATCAAGGATAACACGTCGAGAACACCTTCCGCCTAGGCGAATGCCAGCTATAATGGTTAACTATGAACGACTGAATGGCACGACATGGACTTCAATTAGTTCTTATTAGTTCATCATCGTCTGAATAGTTATTATTTATTGGCTTTTCTATGAGGGTGCAGTAGCATTAGAAACATGAATGTTCATTTCATTTCCATTTCAATTATATTGAATATAAATGAAGTTGGCCATGAAAAAAATTTACATAGAACCATTTTATAACGGATATATTGAGCTTTAACTAAGAAGCTAACCTAACATGCAAATAAGGATAGTAAAGGCGTGCCGCTAATAAATGATCAGGATCGAACCTATTGATTTTTTTAATGGTTTTGGTGATACATTTAATATTTAGTTTCATGGCAATATAGCATGTTCAGCTAAGTCACTTTTATTTGATTGTACGAATTGTCTCTACTGAAAAGGATAAAGGAGCAACCGTAAAAATCAATTGGTATTTTCTGCATGTAGGAATTCAATTTTATTATTCGTCCAGTAAAACACATTTGCAGTTGAGGTTGAGGTACTGTGTAGTTATCATTTGCAACTCTTATATCGTTCACATGTAAATTCAAATCACAGAATAAATATTAATTTAACTCTTACCAGAAAATCAATCAATCAATTACTACAATCAATCCTTTCGTTTGTATTTTACATCTTGATTGATTGGTTGGTTAAATTTTAGGACAGGTTATTTAATTTTTTCAATGTTGTGATTTATTATTCTTTAAATATGCAGTCTTAAATGAACAAGTCTTGAACATCAAGAAATGTTTTATAATTTTGATAGAAAAATTGATAGATTTCTAATGAAACTTAAATAAGTAAGCAATGTGATTTTTTTATATCTTTGCAAAACGTAATATTGTGAAAATGTCTCGAAAATTTCATGAAAGTAATGTCAGAAAATTGAACTTTCGATTTTTTTGTTTTGTCTTATTGATAAACATTTCAAGAAAATATTCCAAAAATTTTAAGTCAGTCTGAGCAAAACTTTTGAAATTATTTTCTAGTTAGTCTCCTGTCCTTTAACTTTATAGTTCTGACAGCAGCGGGCGTGTTTTAGCTCATAAACTTTTAAACGCGCTTTTTTCAAAAATACTTTTTCAAAGTCCGTGTTCACTGCCATTTTAAAACTACTTGACCGATTCATTTCAAACTTGGTACACATTTTTTACATAGAAAATACCTCCCCCAATTTTTCGTAGGAAAAAGCAGTTTACACTTTAATGGCCACCAAAAATTTTTAAATGAAAAAATTAATAATCATAGAACGTTGGGGGAGCATTTGCTAATAATTTGACTAAATTTTAATGGTTTTTGATTTCAGATAATTTCCAACCGAGATATAGTGAACACCGCAAATTGTTATTTTTCTAAGACGTTCTGACGCAAGCTCTGCCACCGGCTTGTTTTTCAATACTTCCGCATGAAAAAATTACAGAATATTGTTGAAAGTATACTTAACAACGTACAAAAGGTTTGCTCAATCCATACTTTAAAAAAATTCACAAAAAAGTGTTTTTTCACGCTGAAACCCTTGCCTCCCCCCTAATTTCAATTACTCAGCTTAGCAACTCAAAAAACATTGAATTTCAAAAGTTTTCTAGTCAATTTTAAATATTTTCAAAGATGAATCATGGACAAAGAGGTGGTATCACTCTGAATTTCTTCTTAAATGAATGCTTCTATCATAATTTGCTCCAACTAATAAGTCTTCTTTTCATAAAATATGTAAGAAAAGTATATAAGTATATAAAAGTATTTAATTCATAAGTATCACGTATTCATCCCTTCATTGACTGCACGACGTGAATATTTTTCACTTTAAACTCACATCCTGCGCAGTACGTGCTTCCTGAAGCAATCCAAGTTGATAGCTATAAATGTGTTTTTCCTTAAAACTTTTAACATTGAATGTAACACTTGCGTATGAACGATATGAGATTTATGAGTTTTTATCGCTTTCATCAAGAAGACTTAGCTAAGGCATTTTCCTTGGGACACAAGGGAACGTTCAAAAACATTAAGAGAATAAATTTGTCATCGTCCTATTTCATATTGATATTGCAAATACGTTGGCGCCGACAATACCGAAATAAATCATTCAATTTAAGCAATCAATCTAAATTTTTCGTTGTTTCTCATTTTTGGCTTTAAATTGCTTTTGACACATTTTGGCCCAGGTGTATTTGTTCAGGACATTGAATGATTGACAACAGGCACAAGGGTATAACTTTTCGTATATTTTTCGAATGTGGAGGAGGATGTTGTACAGCAAGTGAAGTATTGTGGTTTGTTTCAAGTTCATTGATTTATATAGTAAGAACAATAGAAACAGTATTTTGTAAGATTTCAAAGATTCAGTATACATTGCAATTTTTGAACTTCAGCATTGTACAACTCCAAAAAAAAATTTAAATTGTAATATTTCAACTTGTTTAATTAAGATTTTAATATTTTTTAAGCATTCCATTCATAATTGGTTACAGATATGATGGATATGAAATATATCACAATATGTTCCGCTTTCGTAGAGGCTTGAAAATTTAATATTCTGACCTGAAAGCATCAAGAAGTATATGCTTTTATTTGGTAAGTACCATCCGGACCATGCTTTTACCTTAGGTTTATAGTAAGGTCATCTTCACCACTACTACTAAAATACCACTCGTATCAACGCAGCTGCTAAAGAAAGATTACCATCATTTACTGGTGGGTAAATAGTAAGTTGACTGACTTGGACTAAGCGTACGACTCTAGTAATAGCAAAGGAATACCAGTAATGCTTTCCATTCAGAAAATTACTTCTAAATTTCGTAGTATGCGTGGATGTTGATTGTGTCCTTTGTAAATTTCAAACACTTTGATCCTTGGATAGATCTAAATAATGAGCAATTAATTATTTTTAATACCCAAAGTAAAACTGATTATTCTGGGCACAGACGAGAAATACTTTTTTTTAAATGCCACATAACTAATTTTTACCTGAACTTTCCCATCATAGTTCCACTATTTTCTTATTCTTGTATCGTTTCACTCTTATCTGAATTTCTTAAAGTTCTCTTACATATAAGAGGTGTGTGAGAAAAGTAATGAGACTGATTTTTCATCTACCAAAGCTTTTATTTTTTTCAAAAAACAATGTTATCCCCTTCAAAATAGTTCCCTTGGCCAACTATACACCGGCGAAGTTGTTGTTTCCATTCTTGGTAGCAGCGCTGAAAGTCTTCAATTGGCTTTCAACTGCTCGGTCACAATCTTTTGAATGCTCTCGAGAGTTTAAAAATGACATCCTTTTAAGATATGTTTCAATTTCGGGAAATGGAAAAAGTCACAAAGCCTCTAATCATGTCAATTAGGGGGTTGAGGAACAACAGATATGCGTTTGGAGGTCAGAAATTCACTGATGGAAATGGAAATGTTGTGGGGTTTTTTGCCACAAATCTTTCGCATGCCCGAATCGTCTGTTAAAATTTGGTGTACGGAGTAGATGTTTAAACTTCACTCTTCATCGTTATTGTTAAACGATAGTCTGACCACACAAGAGCCCTCACACGTTCAACGTTTCCGTCAATTATTGAAGTTGAAGGTCTCCCTCAGCGAGGGTGATCTTCAACATGCTCTCGGCCTTCCAAAAATAATTTGTACCAGCGAAAAACTTGTGCTCTTAAAAATCAATGTACCCATAGGGTTGTTTCGACTTTTCAAAAGTCAAACGCACGGATTCATCAAGTTTAACACAAAACTTGATTGCACAACGTTGCTCTAAATTCCAATGCCAATTTTTGTAACACACAACAAAAAAACAAGTTTTCTGATGGCGCTATCAAAAATAATATGTTAGTTGTGCGTGGTTGAATCTCGAACTGAAAAAGGGAAAGAGATAAACAAACTGGTCTAGCACAGGCCGGGAGACCCAACGTTGCCAGATTGCCCGCAGTGTTGCCAATCTCATAATTTTTCTCACACATCTGATATTCAAACCCACTGTCATTTTCGCGCCATCTTCACGCGAATCATTGAATAAATTCATATCACGCAGGTTTGGTATTACTTTTATTTCGATATTCATTGTATCCACTCGTTCCCACTCACTCACTTCGAATATGCGGACCACAGTATAGGTAGACCCAGTATGCAATCGAAGCCCAAAAGCTCGTATTTTCCTTCCAAGAAATGGCACCATGTGCTGGCCATGTGCTTGCAAAAATTGACGAATGCCTAGCACTGCCAGATTTGCGAAGGATAAAGCATTTTCGCGGACTTCATCTTTCACTTCAACACAAGAGACATATTTTCAGTCATTTTGGATTTTTCTCTCAAACAATTTGTCAAAAGCAAATGAAATTTGTGTCAGCAAAGACGTTTCACCATTTTAATTCAATGAACCGAAGTTTCTAACGGCGTTTTTCACGCCTAGCATGAAACGTGCATGACAGTGCCCCGACCAGTAGATAGCTGCCATTTTGTCGTAAATGGCAGCCAACATATGATGAATGTAAACAAACATATGCTAAATGTAAACAAACATTTGACGTTGTCCCGTAGAACAGCGGGCCGTACTTGATAGTGCGCTTATATATGAAACATTACCTACTGGGTGTACCTATACTGTGATGCGGACTCTCCTGGCCGATAGCCAGAGACAACGATTCTTAAGTGTTTCAATTCTGCACGAACGCAATTGTGAGTCGATCGGGAGCTAGGAAGAGATGAAAAGTAACGGATTCGGATTAAAATCGTCCAACGAAGTGGAAGTGTTGGTTAACGTGGGCTTTGGGCAGCCACCGATAGTGGACGTTTTAATGTGGTATAGTACAAGAGGTAAAAGTCAAAAAGCGAGCCGAAATTTGTGAACAGAAGCCAACATTTCATATTGTACTTCAACTGCTTGGGAATTTAAAGCTCAGATACAAATATGGCTATGAATCCAGAATACGTCGTCATTGGCAACGGATTCATACAGCAGTATAACGCGATATCGATACCAATGCATATTCTATTTCAAGGACGGCATAATGGATACCTGTAGCAAAGACTATGTTTATCTTTTATTTTGCAATACTGATAGTGATTATCTTAAATGAAATTCACCTAAACGACAGTAAATGCTCGTAGCCTTGTCCCTGGAATAAAAGTCATCGAAGTCTAGGCCGTGAATTTTTTTGACTTCAAATAGTAAAATAAAAAACAAGATCCAATACAAATGGTACCCTACGTGGGTTTTAAACACAATTACGCAGTTCAACACAACAAACGGCTCGTCAAAAAAATACCACATTTGCCAAAATAAATGTTCAATACATGAAAGTTTTGCTAATTCAATTTATTTTCGGATCCATAAAATTGGGGATTGATAAACACCATAACACATTATAGACTTGTTTCTCACATACATAACTTATTCGTTTTATTTATTTATATTTATTTGTATCTCTTTTCATATATAAGTCTTTAATAGAAATGAATTACATTTTGATTGCAAATATGTTTGATAAAAAACCAAACAAAACTGTTTTATAGTTTTATTCTAAGACGTTTTAAACCCTGATTGATTCAAACTCAATGATTTTATTTTATTATTCATAAATTTTCGACATGTTGATTGTTGATAGATTTCATATTAATTTTTGTAATAAGATTCGTTACATTTGTTTTTTTAAATAGATGCTTTACACAATAGTATTTTCTTTTTCGTGTGTTTAATACTATAGATCTTTGTTTTTGTTCAGTTTAGCTTGTCAGGATCTGTTGGTTATGATACAGTGACATAACTAACAAATGTTCCTTATATATGCGCTATCAAGAGCTAAATTTTAGTGTTATAAGATTTAGTTTTTAACGTCTTATCAAATTTTAGTTGCACTTTTACATTTGTAAAATGAATTTCTTGAAATTTGTTTCTCGTCAAATCAATTTTTAATTTATTAAATCAAATTATTTTCTGTTAACAACTTACTAGGTTAGTCTCACAGTGTTGATAATATTATAGATTTGATGGTTTGTATGCAATACTGACTCAATAAATTAAAAATCACACACTGCTATTGAAAATAAGATATGTTAGTATTTTTAATATCTTGCAAATATTGATTGTTAAAATGGTGAAAAAGAACACAGATGTAATGAAAAAATGAAAGCAAGGACATTTTTTTTCAAGGAATGATTCTCCATTTCCTCATTACGTGTAAAATTTCCAGTAAAACTTGTAATAATAATTTTTATATTTAAATATTTGAACTATTACCAACATAATCTAATAATTAATTTTAATCAATCAAACAAGAAAGTTATTTTACGAAATTAAATGTTTGATTTATTCAATTTGTGGCATTTTGAATTCAAAATTAACTTATAATCTACATTTTTTATACCACTAAATGCATGTAGCGATGCTAGTGCGCTGGTTTTAATTTCGTCCTTTGTGAAAAAATAAAATATAATTAAAATATTTTGATGATTTTCGATTTTCATGATTTTTTTAATGAGTAAGTACCCTTTTTCATACATAGTATTTACAATGGTTGAATTAATTTTAATATTTTTTTTCATCAATTTTCACAACGATTTTATTTAGAAAAACTCGAATGCATAGTGTGTTGTTTTAGAAAATTGGTATTAACGAATGAATCTGATAGGAGTTCAATTGTCGACATGATTTTATAATGTTCGGTCGATGCGAATAAATGTACGTAGATTCGAATCGTTTTTGCTGAAAATAAAAGAATGAAATTGATTAATATTATATCCGATTTTTTATCATCATTTTGTAAAAAATATCATCATAATACGTTTAGGTATATTCAAATCTTTGGTTATATTATTCGGTGTATAGTATGAAGAGTTTTGACCAGAAGTTTTAATTTTTTTAATAAGCCTCGGCTGGGATTGCATTCAGTGCCTTCAGCGAATTACTTTTAATGGCTTCAATAGACTCATGGCGCGTTCGCCGAAGCGGATTTTCCAGTTTTGAAAACATAAAAAAATCACAATCTGGCGAATACGGTGGCTGATTGATAACTCTCGTTTCGTGTTTGGCCAAAAAGTCAGTCACAATCATGCTAGAATGTGACGGCACATTATCGTGGTGGAAGATCCATGAATTTTTTGCCCAAAAATACGACGAATTGCTCCACGTAGACGCCTTAAAGTGACCAAATATTGAGCGTTTGACCCTGTGGAACGATTTCATGGTGAACCACACCACGGTAATCAAAGGAAACGATGAGCATGACCTTTATTTTCGACCGACTTTGGCGCGGTTTTTTCGGTTTCGGCTCATTTTCGAAGCGCCATTCGTTAGATTGTTGAACAGTTTCGACGTCATATTCGTAAACCCACGTCTCGTCACCAGTCAAGATGCGTTTGATGAATCTCTTTTGCGACCGCTACTCGACGTTGTTTTTGCAAAAGATTCAGTTCTTTTGGTACGAGTCTAGTATTAACACGCTTCCTACCCAAAACATTAACCAAAATGTGTTAAGTCGATCCGTAAGAGATGTTGAAATCCTCTGCTATCTCTCTGATGCCAACACGACGATTTTCAAGCACTATTTCTTTAACTTTTTCGATGTTATCATCATTTACAGAGGTGGATGGACGACTCGCATGAGGCAAGTTATCGATGACTTCACGATCTTCACTGAATTCTTGGTGCCACTCAAATATTTGTGTTCGTGATAAAGTAGACTCCCCAAAACACTTCTGCAACATTTTCAACGATTCCGTAGCCGTGATTCCATTGGAAACACCAAATTTTAAACAAGCTCGTTTTCAATTTTTTTCTTCATGGTAAAAATCGTCAGACAAACTTTTCGCGTCGTAAACAAACAGCTGCCAAACACACACTAACTGACATATAGAGATGAAACTTCACACGATCATGAAAAAGGTTGTACCAAGCTAGGAAAAAAAACCAAACAGCTGCCCAACACACTAACTGACATATAGAGCACAGTATAGGTATACCCAGTAGATAAACCTTCATATGTTGGCTTCCTATGGACAAGCGTTCCATACAATCCGTGGTACCACGGACGAAACGCACATGGTGTCGCATATGGTTTCCATGGTTTCTTGTATTCGGTATATGGTGGGGGAGATTTACGCGCTTCGGTGCTGCCATCGCTTATGGATATTATTTTCGTTTATTGTGTGGGAAAATACTTGATTCACCGAATTCAATGATGAAACGTCGGAAAAATAATTATAATGGGGAAACCAATCATTTTAAAAACCGACGAAAGTGCCCTAGCACGGCAAACTGCCATGTATATATATGTATATATATATATATATATATATATATATATTGTTGAACACGCATAACACTGCCTTCCTCTAACATGGTTCTGGATTAACAATTTCCAAAAGTCCGACAAAACGCTTTATTCTGTATACAGCTGGCAGCACATACGATACGACAATTTTCGGGAGCATTCGGCAGATGCTTCGGGTAAAATTTGCTCCCGAAGGCCGAGTTTGCCTACTGCCTATTCTATATACTGTGATATAGAGATGAAACTTCACACGAACATAAAAAAGGTTGTACCAATCTAGAAATTTTTTTTATCGATTCGGTTTGCGCGCGCAGTTTAAATGGACCAGTCCGGGTCAAATTTGATCAGATGGTTTATCACTTTTATTGTTTTTATCTTTAATATTTTTCTGAAGATATTTAAAAATATTTATCATCACTATTTTTATTCATAATATCAAAATCAAAAATGATTCACTTTTTTTCAATAATAGAAAATATTTTTTGGACCATAAAGAGATACTCTATAAATTTTTCCATCAAATGTCTTATCATTTATTCGCATCAATCTGGTCTATATATATTTGTAAATGATAGAAGATATAAGATATATAGAATTATGTCCTGAACTGAGGAACACTTCAGTTCCTTCCCGGGTACTAATTTAAAACAAAATTGAGTCAAATATTTCTGAATTTGTGAAAAAGGCACATTCTCTTTGGTACATTATGAATTAAGTTTAATTTTATGATGAGTACTTAGAGAATTGGTAATATTACCTGGACGAAAAAGGAAGAAATTAATAAATTTCATGAAAATTCTTAGCACAGGAATTTAACACACCTATGTAATTCAACGATAAACTTTCCACGAACTATAAAAAACCTACACTAACTTACTTCCATCCTAATGACTTTCTAGATGTGTAATTCTTCCAATTTTGTTTTAAATAAAATCTGCATAAACATTTTCAATCAGGCAAAATCGTTTTCCGAAAGAATAGATGAACAGCAAATTATCAGTAAAAGGGTACATTTAAAATATAGAAAATCTGTCAATCTCGATAGACTTTTCGCATTGTCGAAAAAAACAGAAGAGGCTTAAAACCTGATCCCTGAGAAAAATAGTCACTGTTATAAGTTCAAAGACTTATTGAATTTTTAAATGTCCCGAGAGAGTGTTCCGGGATAGTGTCCCGGGATTGCGTCTCTAATTTTAAGCGTCGTATTGTGATTTCCCCCGTTAATTGGTTCTTTTGAAACTATTTTCTTATCATTCGAACTTGTCTATCTGATTTTGGATCATCGGAACATTTTTATAATATTTTCATCTTTATTAAATACAAAATTGTACATGATATATTAAATTAAAAAGTCAAATATTTACGATTTTTCATTCTTTTTCCAATAGAACCTTTCAAAACTGTCTACGGTTTTTCCAAATTAATTCCATAAGTAAGTTTGAAATTAATTTCATAAGTAGAAACCTCACCGTGTAAGCTTCAGGCAGCTTGAATTTTTCAACGAATTTGCGCCCACTTAAACATTGCAGCCAGTTTTCCTAAAGCCACGATTCAGTCTATATATATATATATATAAATAAATTATTTTATATTACAAGCATTTTTTGTGAAACGACCCCTCAAAAGAATTTTCGATAACATGAAAATCATTAAAATTACATTTCGTAAACCTGCAGCCAAAGGTAGGGGTGCTTGACTGGAATACACTTTATTTATTTTCCTCTCAGATCCTTGTTGAATCTCACGCTCGAGCGGCGCATATTCACGTAAGCGTGTTCAATCTCACCCCCTTTATATCCTGGTGCTAGTGGAACAAATGAAAATTGGTGTTCAATCGCTAATAGCGAGGAGAATTTCTTTTTACATAATGCGCGGTTATTATTATGATAATCGTTGAAGAATGAGATTTTTGAATATTTTTTCGCTGTTCTTTATGTTTGGGCAATCATTTTAAATAACGACATGAGGGTTGAATTTGGTGAACATGGAAAACTGATTTTTTTATGTTGTTCTATTCAAAAGAATTTGCTGTACTATGAGAAAGGCATGAATATCTTTTGGGTTGTTGGTTAATGGAGATGGATGAGTGAAATGTGGTCTTTCATAATTTGTAAAATTCATGTAAAATGAGGTCACATGTATTTTCCTGCGATCTACCACATGTATATATACATCATAGTTGATATAAAATGTAATGAAGTTGCTTAATAAATACCTTAAAATAATGTTATACTCTAAAGGTATCTAATTTTCAAAGTCCTTCTTGCATTATTCACAAAATTGAAAAACATGCAAATTTTACAGGAGTCATAAAGTTATAAAAATTGAAAACGCTAGCTTTTCCTCTGACACAATTTTTTGATGGTCGTATCGTTGCCTAATGGCTACTCTATTTCACTTAAACAAGGCAATATCCTGGCGTGATTACATGGCGAAAAAAACAACTTTGTATCGTTTTATCTGATTGCGTCCTGGATGCTTAGAGTGAGCTTGCTATTCCAAAAGAGGGATTTTATCGTCCACAATACATAATTCTGTTAAAAGCCACCACAATGATGAGGGGTTTTAACTGAACATTTTAAAGGGATTTGTATTTTTTCGATTTAATAGCACAGTCAAACATGCAAACTTACAATTTCTAAAGACGCGTTAAGGTTTTTTTTCTGATGGTGTCCTTTTAGTTGTTTGGGGTGGAAGTTATAAGCCCTATTTTTATTTTCGATATAGTTGTTTCATAGATCAAGCTGATGATAATTCATTTAAATAGAATGTCATGAATTGGTTTTGATGCATGCATACTTAGAAATTAGAACTATTGGTATTTATCACTTCTAGGTGATATTTTGAACTGTGTTAAAATTTGAATGGTAGTCTGATACGCTTAAATAATTAATAGTTTTTTTGTTTGTCTCAATAAAAAACTCAATTTAAGATATTATAGATACAAAATCTTTACAATCTATTGTTCAATCAACAGCCATGAAACTATTGCCTTAGAAACTTAAGGACGTGGTCAAACTTATTACACGGATAATCTTTCAATATTTTGTACAGCCCAAAGTAAAAAAAAAATCGTCCAAGATTCATATATCATCCTGAATTTTTATTTTGGCTGTGCTCCAGTAATTGTTGTTATCAAGCTTGCCTACAACTTTCTTGGTTCTTTGCGTTAGACTATCCAATTTCTAGTCTGGAGATTTGGAGGAGTGCCAGATTACGGAGTTCCTTCTTGGCTGTGAGCACAGAATTTTATTTGAAATCGATTATTTATTTGCTTGTTTGGATCAGAAGTAGAGTAATGGTTCGCTTTCTGAGTAAGATGTGTAGACATAGTTCAAGGGAAACTATCAACATTGGGTTTGTGTTGTGTTTTGTCCAATGCAAACATGATTTTTTCGTATTAAATCCTGCTGAGAATAGTGGAAGCTAATGGAGTTTTAATATACGCAACAAATATCCTTTTATATACAGCTCTGATGAAATTTTTCACTTTCAAAATTAGGTTACATTGAGGATTTTAAAATCCAAGGTGAATTGATTAGCGGGAAATTTGGACTATGCAGTTTAAAAGAAAATGAAGCTATCATGAAAATAAATTTTATCAGTAAGAATACATATGACACCGCCACTAGGAAAAATGAAAAATTTGACTGGAAAGGGATCTTAGATAGTCCAGCGAGGCACTTTGTCTTGAATATGACATCGAGTGTCTGGCGATGCCCACAACAAACCAACTAAGACACTCGGAAGAGCATACCATGTCTTGTCTACATACCTTGTTCAAAAATGACTTAGACTTAGTACCCACATTATGACAAATCAATATATTGTATCGCGAGGCGGAAATTACTCGAGGCTCAAACAAACTACACCAAAGGACAAAACCCAACCACTTTTTGACTACACACTTCTAAATTTCTACTCTACGAGAAGATTGAGATCATATTATTGGAATTGTAAATGAGTTTTTGTATTTTTAAATTGATATTAGAAAGTAAGATGAAGTACGAACGAAATTATACGTTATTTCAAGGAGGCTATATAGATGATAGAAACATTTTTCTAGATAGTGCTCCTACCAACACCGGGAGCAACAACAACTCCGAATTGAGGAAGTATTAAACTATATGGTGAAGTGATACGAAGCTTAAGGTGTTAAAATCTCCGAATTTTGTGTATTGTGTATTGAAATAAGCTCAAGAATTCAAAAAGAAAGAAAAGAAAGATATATATGGAGTTATTTGGAAGAAATAAAATCTACGAAAACAAACTTTTCAATTAGGCAATTGATACGGTGCACAACTGCAAAGGAAATCTGAGTATACGTAAGCCAATTTGATCGCCAAACGGATGGAAAATGGCTTATTCTAAGGAAGGATCAATTCAGCTTTAAACTGAGCACGTTAGGCGAACCGAGCGCGTGTGAGTCTGACGAAGAGTGTCAGACATTTTTTCCACTTCCCCACCAACATCCACAAAACAACCACAACACTTACTGTAGTACATATTAATTTTCGGATCCCGGCCGAGAAATTCGAGCCTTTCTTGCCACTAGGCTCACTAGGGTCATTGCTGGTGTCGGGTTGCTCAAGTACGATCCTTTGTGGGACGAATTTCATCACACTGGTAATTTTCATACACAAACATTCCTGGAGGCTCATCGGTTACCAATCGTGAAGCATCCAAACACAACAAAAAAAATCTGACTATTTGGAAATGAACAAGCTGAAAAGTGTTTTCATCTGGACGCGAAAAATTGTGTGTTTGGAAAACGAACCATCTGTGTTTGGACAAAATTCAACCACCTTCCGAAACGCTATGGATAAGACCGTTATTTTTAAAATGATAAATTTCAGTAGTTCAAACTATTCTTCCTCTTCGTGCAAAAGATAGGACTCAACACAATTGGAGGATTTGCATTTGGGAATGGCGGAATCTACCGCAACGAATTTTTTTCACAGCACAATGACAACGCGGTACTTACCACAGGATACGAATGACGAATAAGCAAATAACTGCTGCAGATTCAGAAGAAAAATTTTTGGAATGGGGAACAGCGAATTGCCCAACGGAAAATTAAACATGGCAGTCTATATGCTCGTACTCTGTTTTGTTGACCTAGTTTTACGTTACTCATTTTCTTCAATCTATTCCTATATCTTTCGGACATTGTTTCAAGTATGTATTCAAGTACTTAAGACGTCCCTGGGGGAGTAATTTTTTACTATGACTTCGAACCCTTCTTAGTTCAGGTTCGCTGCCCGGCTAGTCTCGCCGCACGAGTTGAGTGGTGTCTAAGATAATTTTTTTTCGCTTTTTTGCGGGCGATACTATCAATCTCATAGCCAGGCGATGCTTCGGGGTAAAAAAGGGACGTAACGAAATTCTCAAAAAGTCATTTAGTTTCCTTAAAAGTAGAGGCAGTAGGCGAATATGGTTAACAAGTTTTTATTGCAGATTGTGTTCAAACCACTTGAAGGGTAATGAAATTAGCGTAATTTCACGCAATTGATTGACTTATTTTTATCATTGTAGTAACAACTGCTAACTGTGTCTTTGATTGTAAACTATACCTTCAAAA
Source organism: Oxycera nigricornis (assembly GCA_963942545.1). Taxonomy (NCBI): domain Eukaryota; kingdom Metazoa; phylum Arthropoda; class Insecta; order Diptera; family Stratiomyidae; genus Oxycera; species Oxycera nigricornis. The sequence goes on along the minus strand of OZ012659.1, from coordinate 112,678,168 downwards.
TTGATAATGCTATGAATCTCGTGAAATGACTATTTATTTACTGTTTGAATGAATGAATGAATTTGGTAGGATTTAAAACTTCAGAGTGGTCTTTCTTTCTTCTATATTACAGGAAGGAAAGGAAATATAATTGAATAAATGAATGCAGGGCCTAACCACGCACTTTATGTTGTCCCTCCTACGATGAACACTGAAAGGGTAAACGCGAACAGCAGTATTCATACGCAGCGAGTTGAACTGACGACAAATGGTTCAGGATGGATGCATGGCTATCTTACTAATTAGTTTATTCGCGTGGGTTTTGGGTACAAGTTCAAAATTTCTTTACACCCTTTTGAAACAAGTAAAATGGTACAACCTTTATATTTCTATACTGATTTTCATGTAACCTGGAACAAATCCTGAAATAAAAATGACTGTCATTTCAGATCTAAAAGAGTAGGTGGAATTGAATCTTTATTCGTGACACGGTTTTGCTTGAAAAACTGTTTACATTCCTATAAAATGTTAGACCAAAGATCCAAAATACATTTACACGACAAATTAATGTAAACACACAACCGAAATAAACAAATCTTCCACAATCTGTCCTCATTTGTTACACCTGCAACATTTTTCACATATCCTTTTTTTGGTAAATGGAAATAGAAGAACGCATTCCTGACCGTTTTCAAAACCATACTATCCATTAATCAAATCTTTCGGATATCGGTGTATATGTACGCAGACCTGCTTTTCCAGCATTTCCAATTTCCTGGATGGTTTCGAATCCTGTCGTTTTAAATGCTTGCCACGCCATTCACGTGCTATGCAGCAATTGAATACAAGGGTTTTCAGTTAAATGGTCCCGAATGAAAATTTAAATAAATTGTGGTCGCACTACTGCCGATCGTTAATTAACTTTTTACGATTCAACCGCATCGCACTAATGGCTGAGCAGGCGGTGCCATTAAAAAGGACGACACCATTTGGGAATGGGCAACAGGCCAACGAATAGGGATTGTCAAGGATAATACTGGCGTCTGATAAAGGCTATTGGTGTCAGTAGTGTAGTATCCTAGGAAAAGTAAAAGACCTTGATGCGATTGGAAAGTTCGTAGAGATTAGACGAAGAAGTGGGATGTAGTTAATTGAGTCCTTCCTTAGAGCTTCTACAAGGTATGCTTTGTTAGATTTTATGTTAGGACAAATTCGAAGATAAATCTGAATACAAATATGATGAAAATAATAGAGAACATTTCTTGTTAGAACGAAATAAAACACATTATTCAAAATCTATTATAATTACCTCCATAATAACTTCCTGCGTCAGAATAATAAAATCCTTTTTTTCGTATCGCTGAAACATTTTCCATCGAGGTTTAATCTCATGGCGAGTCGGAATGATTTGAGTTTACGCTACATATACTAGAGTTATCGGATTGCAAGCTTCGACATTCGGCATTGTTTGATGAGCCAAATCGCTGACAATGTCGCATATCCTGCGGTTGGCCATCAAGCGAATCGAGATAGTCTCCTAGAAACGACAGCTCCGAGTAGCTATCGGAATCATCACATTCGAAATAACGACTCTGGAATGGAAAGAGCGGAAAATATTGCGTGATTCAGTCTACACACATGTGGAAAATATTATATGTTGCAATTTAAGTGATTATGCACGTGCACGATATTTTATTTTAAAGATTGTCGTCATAATGTTTACAATAAAAGCTTATACAAAGGATGTAATGGACGATGTCGTAAATTGTGGATTGGTTTTAAATGTAATTTGTTTTTTGGACCAGAATTTGTTTTTGTCGATAGAATTCACTTATCGAATTGAAGTCTCCAGCGTAGAAAATCAACAGATTTATAAACAAAATTATCGTCGACATTTCATAAAATCGAATACCTTTTCCACTGCGATGAAATGGTGATAAGGGAGAGAGCTTGTGTCAAAACCTGAGAAATTTAGTTCGGAATGCAATAATTTATAATTGAAGGTAGAAGTTCATAAAATAGTAAATTCTCAATGGGCGAAAATTTCAAAATTAATAAAAGTCCTAAAATATGAAAATATGAAAAACAATTGTAGTCAATCAGGATAACGTTACATCTACCAATATTTCAGCCACTCAACTCTCAATAGACTTTCGGGAAATAATAACAGAGCTTTTATGAAATAAATAGCATCATCACTAATTTGTTCGGATTCCTTATTCGTTTAACGGAAAAACTATATGACATATGGGTAAGTATGTGGAGAGCCTAGCGGCAATATTGATGCGTTAACGCACGTGGCAAGTCATGGTATGGTGGGTTCAGGCAGCAACAACACCGTCTGGTGAGCTTCACTGTCGTTGATAGACCAGCGACTATGCAGGGTCATCCGAGAAGTGGATTGTTCGCGCGATATTTTTGTTTGTTTTATTTACCAATGTGTTTTTTTGAGAATATAGTTCTAACTAAAAACAGAATCCAGATATTTTGGTTTATTTTAACATAGCAAAGCATTTCTTCTTCAATTTAGGCGTTTTTTTAAAGAAATTGGTTGCATTCTGAATCAAATTCGGGCTGTTTCAAATCAAAGTGATAGCACAGACCCTTCAAAATATCGTCTAATCGACCTTTATTTTGTTTAGCAATTGTATTTTTAGAATATAGTCTTCATCGAAAAGAGAACACAGTTCTTTTGGTTTCTTTGCCATTTTATATAGCATTTCCATTTCAATTTAGGTGTTTTTCGAAAAAAATTGGTTGATTTCTGAATCAAATTGTTGATTGAATGTTTCAAATTAAATTGGTTGGTGCTCTTTAACCAAATATCATCTAAGACATTCCGTTGTTACACTTTTACACCATTTTTAACTTCTTTTTCAAAAAAAAATGTATTGATAAGATGCAATAATAAGAAACTCAGATTTGACGCTTATTTGCAAGGTTAACTATCCAATCCTGAAAAACAGAATCCTGTGCATAAACAAAGTTAACATCAATTTAAAAAAACTAACTAACTTCGGCTACTTCAAAAACAACGCACTCAAATGAATTCATAATAAATTGCAAGAAGCTAACAATAACAACAAAATAGAAGATTCAGCTGTGCGAAAAAATGGCTTGTGGCAAAAAAGAAGCTTACCTGGCAGTCTAGGCAACGACAATTATCACAAAATGTACAAGAAAGTCCTAGCAGCTCGGCAGCCTCCTTATAGAGTTCTGTACTCAACTTTTGACTACTACAATCGCCCGCGTCCTTACTACGACCACCATTGTCGTTGGTATTATTACTACATTTGTTATTATTATTATTGGCGTTGTTGCTGATGGTGCAGTTGCTATTGTTACAGTGGTTAGGCATGTTGTGTATCATTGTGCCATTGTTCCACGTCATATTCCCATCACTGAAAAGGAAACCGAAAAATGATTTTTCCACTCAAATGTTCGTATTATAAATGCAAGATAAATTCTCATGAATAAAAGGATAACAGCACAATGGGTAGATGAGGATGTTTTCATTGTTTGGCCAAGCACATTTTGTTCTGCCATTTTTTTTAAATTAAAGATAATGTTACTAGGAATGATGATTGTGTTTTTTTGGAAGGATGAATAATGCTGCTATTTTTGTTGTTTTCGGACTGTAGTTTAGAAATGTTTCTGTGCTTTTTATTTAATTAGATTCTTTTCTGGTTTAATTAATAATTTGGAGATAAATTGTCGACTGGAATAATAGTTTTGAATGATTGGATAAAATTAAAAATCATTGTTTTAATTATATTTAGTATGGTGATAAGGGGACATTCATATATCGTGTAAGACTCGAAAGGGATTGGGGGGGGGGGGTATTTAAAAATGTTGCTTAGTGTTACATGGAGATAGGGGGTCTAGGAAATTGTTATGTAACTAAATGTAAAATAAGTTGAGTTATTTCTCTTCATATTATTTTTTTATGATAAATGGAAAAAAGTGTGTTTGGTTTAAAGTATTTACATTGTTAATATTTTGTGATAAAAATATTTAAAATTCTGTAGGGGTGCGATGAATTTGTTATGTAATAAGAGGGTGGGAGGGTTTTTTGAAAACATTACTTGGTAATACTTGGGGGAGAGGGGGAGTTAAAAGTCTTTAAAAATTATGTTACGTAATATATGGATGGCACCTTTGCTCAATTTTAATAGAAAGGACTTAAAACACTAGCATAATTTACCTTCAAAGTATATTTGAAAATTTAATGAGCTTTTGTCATCTATTTCCGCGCACAATGCTTAATTTTACAATTGAAGTTTTGTTTATAATTGAAGGATAGTAAAAAAAATTAGGACTGCATGTGACAAACACTTATTTTTACTTTTCACAGAACTGAAACATTGCTGATCATCCTACATCCTACATCCTACACGAGCTTCCTTGCAGTCAGCGCATTTGATAATAAGATTGGTTGAAAAAAATTTCCAAGGATTTTTAGCAAAGATTTTGAAATGTCTCAAGGATGTCAACAGTTTTCAAGTATTCAAGTTTTCTTACTTCACGCCAAATATACTCAATAAAAATGTTTGGACAAATGTTCAGCGATGTGTTACGGAAATTGTTTGGGAATTGAGGGAATGTTCTTGGGAATATTTGGACAAATGCTCGGCCAAATGTTCGCGATAATTTTTGCGCTTAGTTTTGGTCGAATTTTGGAGAAAATGTTCAAATAGAGTATCGGTTGAAGTTTCGGGGATGTGTTCCGGAAAATGATTTCATAAATGTTCGGGAAAACTTTCGAGCAACTGTTTGAGCAAATGATCGGATAAATGTTCGAGCAAAGATTCAGGTGAGTGTTCACTATTAAATTAATGTTGATTAAGACTGTGGAAGCCATAAAAATGAAGGTATTCGGAAATGTTCCCACGAATGTTCGAGAAAAAGTTTGGAAGAATGCTCAGGCAAACGTTCGGGCAATTTTTTGTTGGAAAAATGTTCGGGCGAATATTCGGGTGAATGTTTGGGTGAATATTTTTGTCAGGCGATTGAAAACTCTTGTTGTAGTAGACATGCGGAAACGAGTGTCCCGAACCTTGTCAGCGGTGAGTTTAGAAGCATAATCCGATTTATTATCTCATATGAAAACACGGCATTCCAGATTTTTAACGAAATAAAAAATGTTTATAAGAATGGTGTCAGGAACCGTACTAATGTACGCAAGTTGCGTCGTAAATTTGAATATGGCAGAACGAAGGTTCATGATGCACAAAAGAAGTGATTGTCAACCCGTCGTGAACGATAATATGGAAACAAGATTAAAGAAACAATTCATGACGATCGTCGATTGACTTTAGACGATATGAACGTCGAGTATTCAGAAATTTCCAGGGATCTATATGAACCAGGACGGATCTGTAAAAAAACGATTACATTTGGCTGTTGTGGAATAACTCGTATAACAATATCTGAATTAACCTCCCTTTCAAAAAAGTTGGGAACATTAATAAAAAACTCGAAAAGTTTAAAAATTATAAAAAAAAATTTTTCCCTACCTTTCTCTTAACTTTAAAACAGTTCATTTTAGAGGAAAGTTGTGAGTCGGTAAAAGTTGCGTAATTAAATTTACTATAAGATATTTTACCCTTGCCGCAAAATAGCAATAAATATATAAAACTCTTTTATTATTCAATTTTGTTTACCACTTAGAATGCACTTAGGACCTTGCCTTGCCTTTGCCTAGAGAATTTTTATAATACAATAAAACAGCACTCAAATTTTCATCAAAGTCGATTCGGTAGATTTTCTAAAATAATCTTGCAATCGAAATTTATTTACGAAAATTCAAAATATTTGAAATCTTGCAAGTCAGAAACTGAAGCATAAAAAAGTTTGAAATTTTGTTCACATATGAAAGAGCAATTCATCTATCAAATGCACTCTACAAAATTTAAATCGGCTTCAGGGATTTTTGCTGATTTTGGTGATAAACATTAAAAAAGTGCTGGGCAGCTGCGGATTCAGTTAGTGGACGCATGGTTAAATTAGACTGAATCCGCAGCACTGTTTTAGAGTTTCTTACCAAGTTTAGTAAAAATTCCTGGGGCCGCCCTATGAATTGGATTTTTCAAACGTCTATGTGTTTTAGATTCTGACTTCCAACATTGATTTTTTTTGAATAAATTTAGATTGCAAAATTATTATGGGAAATCTGCCGAATCGATTTGGATGAAAATTTGAATGCTGTTTAATTATATTATAAAGATTTTTTAGGCATACTACGATGGTGGTGGAAAAAATTAAATAAAAAAGCCTTTTTGCCTTTTTTTAAATATTGATTGGTGTTTTTGCGGAAAGGGTAAATAAATTAAAAAAATTTAACCAATCGTATCTTATAGAAAATTTAATTATGTGACTTTTATTTGCTCACAGTTTTTCTCTTAAATAAACCGCTTCAAAGTTAGGAGTGAGAAAAGTAGGAAAAAGTAATTTTTTATAATTTTTAAACATTTCGATTTGTTTATTCATGTTACCGACTTTTTTTTTAATGGGTGGGTAAGTCAATAATTATTATACGAGCAATTCCACAATTTTGTCTGCAAAAATCAGCCAACTGAAAGCAGATCCGCTCTGATCTAATATGGAGCGTGAACAATTTCCTGACTATATTTCGTCTGGCAATGAAACGTGGGTGGTCTATTTCAACCCTGAGACGAATTGTTATTCATCATAACATTTGCCCTCAGGCTGCGTATCCATTCAAATTTTTCGATGCGACCAACAATAAATTTAGATGAAACATCTTATTGGATTTTCAGATTGAAGATAGAAAATAAAAAAAAAGTTAAATCGCTCAATTTACTCAAAAGTATACTAAAGAACATCATTTATTGTCAATTCAAAGCAAGAAAATTAAATTTCGAAAGTGATCCTATAAATTGATAAGTTTTTTTTCATTTCCTCGCGGATTCATGAAAACCGCGGAAATTATTCCGTCACACCAAGGACCGAGAGTCTGAAATGAAATCAACGTAACGGAAAATTTCTAATAACTTCTTTTGCAAACGGAAACTCGCAGAACGTTGAAAAGGCGACCATGAAATAAGCTTAAAATCTAGACTGTTAACTTCCTGTTTGCGGGTGAAATGAATGAGGAGGCGACTATTGTTGTTTGAAACTCACTCACCTGCTCCTTTCGCAGTTGGTGGTAGTCAAGTTTCCTACGCTCGTGGACTTCTTCCACTTTTCCTCCTCCAGATATTTCCAGAACTTGGTCTTCTTCGCAATTATCGCCGACTTCAAGCTGGACGTCTTTTTCGAGGACGAAATTGTTGGCGGCGTGGTAATCGTTCCGCCCGCCAACAATGCCGGCGACATTACACCTGAGGAGGACTTTGCAGGATTAGTTCTTTGTAGTTGCGACTCGTAGGGTAGGTGCTGAGGATTATGATGGGCAACGGGTAGATGGTTCTGAAGAAGATGGTCGCTGTGCTCGTTGGGACTGTAATGAAATAGTTTTGGCATAGTTCGCGTAGACGCCATCGTTACGGCTGGCGGCGATGTCCTTTCCGTAACGGAAATATGCGGCACTTCAGCGGTGTGTTGGCTATTCACTAGAGTGGCGGAGGAGCTCTTGTGGAGACCGTTGGCATCTGAATAGCTCGAGGAAAGGTTCCGCGAAGAACGCGAGCCAATGGATCCGTTTCTTGGATGGCAGAATGTGCTGTTGACGGCGGATGCTCCGAAGAGACTGAGGCGACCGAATTCCTGGAAAGTTTGAAAATTTATTTCTTGCGTAAGAAAGCCCGACGAAGTAATTTATGATGCGCTTAGTTTATTTAAACAATTTCCAGCATGGAAACATGACTGTAATGGCTGGTGTAATTCGAACATTGGAATAGTGGCCTTAATGAGAGCCAAATGGCGGGTGCAAAGTGAAGGAGCAGCTGCAAATGGTGGTCTTAGTAATCAAGTTGAAAGTTGGAAGATTGGCAAAACTAGGTAACAGAATATCATCTTTTGCTAGAAGTTTGTGCTTTTATCTCAACGGAAATGCATAATGATGGTAATTTGCTTACAGAATCGATAGTTTTGAAAAAAGTAGTATTTTAGCGACAACTTTTAGATATTTAGTTATGGTAAAATTATTTTGCATCACATGCAAATATTTTATAAATATTTTTTTTTTAACAACTTGTCTGCACAATCGCGTGTTAGTTAAGTAAAATGAAAGTTTGTCGGGGGAAAATAAATCGATGGGTCCTTTTTTGGGATATTGAAATCGACTTTCAACTTTGTGACTACGAAAAAGAGATTCTTTCTGAATTTTTTTTGAAAAGCTACTAAATCATACTCTTATTCTGTTTTTCGCGTATAATTTAAATGTAGACGAAAAGTAACAGAAACCACATTCCAAATTTCAAAAAGTAAAAATTTAGGATTGAAGAATTAAACTACGAATTGCCTGCCATACCAATCAGGAAAAACAAATTATGTTATTATGCACTGTCCAGGCTGCCGTTCGTTATAAATGCATTGTCTTCTTCTGACAAGGACACTGCTAAAAGTATCTACACTCCTCAAACTTCTGGTACGTTGATGGCGCATAGTAAAAGAACCACAGATTCTTTTACCATGCAAACCGCGTAAAGTACAAAGGACGATGCTTCATATGTTTCGCATGGCCGAAAGATGTAAGTACCATCGAAATTCTATAAGACTTTATAAAATTGATGGAAATAATTCATTCTGGGTCTTTAGAAAAATCTAAACCTCAATTAAATGGATGGAATAGCATGCCATCTATTTTTCAAAGCAATATAATATAATGTCATGAAGCTAGATCTCCAGCATTTATATGAGCTTCACCTAGATAGCTGGCGAAAATGCAGAAAATATATTTTCTGTGACGATATAATAACCGACATATTCTAGATACTGTCTGTTATCAAATTTTCATACACTGCATTTTCGAAAAGAAACGAAAATTTAACGCTCTAGGTCAACTTGCTCTATACTTGACGAAGGTTGTTGAGAACGGGTTACTTCCCTGCCATTCGTAACTCCTCACTTCCCATAATTTCATTACACGTGTCTCAACTGTCTCTTTTTTCCTTGACTTCTATTCCTGCATTAATTTTCTTAAAAATAACCTGCTTGCATGCCCTTCACCACGGTGGTGCATCTTCATATTTCAGAAGTGGAGTTGATTTAGTTAGATTTTATTTCGCAAGGATGCGTTTGTACACTTTCCAGTCACGTTCCTTTTACAAACTTAGAAATTTAATTACAATAGTCAGTTGTTGCAGTGCACCCGAATAAAATGTTGAGTTATTTTGTCATCATCCGAGAAAAGGTTTACTTAACTTGAGTTTGAATTATCTTCACAAACTTTAAGACAGTTTTTCAAGCTCTGATAAGTTATCTGCAAGATCCTAATTTCAAAATAAAAAACAGTCTTCTGGTTGCATTGATAGCTTTTGGCAGTTGACAGTTGATATTGGCTATATTGTTGAAGCTACATCTGTCAAATTGGCTGTCATTTATTCAGTCTGTTTTGCCAAATCACCATGGATGAATATAGCGATCAACAGCTCGTGCAAATGATAAAATTGGTAATGACCCTAATTGTCAAATTTGGGACGATAACAATCCACACAAGATCCAAGAGCATCCAATGCATCCGAAAAAGTCACTGTTTGGTGTGGATTTTGGGCTGGCAGCGTCATCGGTCCATTCTTCTTTGAAAACGACGTTTGTCAGGCCATCACCGTCAACGGAGAGTGCTATAGGTCGATGATTACCAACTTCTATTATCTTGAATTGGATGATATGACCTCCAACAACATGTGGTTTCAACAAGACGGCGCTGTGTGCCACACAGCTCGTGCCATATTGGACATTCTTTACACGCAATTTGAGGGCATGGTCATCTTATGTGGACGGGATGTGAATTAGTCATCGAGATCGTGCAATTTCACCCTTTTAGACCTTTTCTTGTGGGGTTTTCGTCTGTCGCAGGTCCATGCAAATCAGTCACAAACCAAAACGGATCACAAAGCCAACATAATCCATGCCATCGGTCAAATTCAGGCTAATTAATGCGCCAGAGTCATGGAAAATTGGACATTTCGGATGCGCGCCACCCATAGAAGGTGGATATTTGAACGATGTAATATTCCGTACCTAATGGGATTGATACACCTTTCAAATGAATAAAAAAAATCGATTCTATCTCACATACACTTTGTTTTATTAATTTAAAGCAAAAAGTCTCTATTGGAAGACCCTATATAATACAATAAGTTATTACTACAATTACGAACCTAAATATTCCTATTTACTGTACGTAATCAACTAAAGAACAGTTCAAAATCACGCTTGTACCAGTCAGGTCGTTTTACATGATTAAATCTTAGCCATGCTTTTTGTTCCAAACAAAATTGCTACACGAAAAAAACAGAGATTGATATCCTTTTTGTTTCACTTTAGCTTTGCCGATAGTTTTCAATGTACAGTATAATTACCATCCATCTGTTGCTTTCGAATTTTTTCACCAGGCAAGTCCTCCTTTATACATTCAATTAGCTAAGCTGACACTGTTCATGGTTTTAATTAAATTATTTTACCAGGTCACATTGTGTCCTAGATATTCAACAAGTGCTTGGATACGAGTTGAAATGGAAGTTAGGGGTGAAGTCGATATGATTACGAAGTTTGAATTGGATGACCTCGTTGTGAATTGAACATAATATAGCTAAATGTTCTAGGACAATGCGATGGAGCTTTAATTTGATTTTTTAATGTAGTTTTTATCGTGGCATTGAACTGTATCTATTGAATGTTACTTTTTGAGTGAATACAATTTAAATTTTTGGAAGGAAAACGAACAAGAAGATGTTAGAAAGATTGTAGAGATCCGGGGCTATTGAAGAGCTAGGAAATTTAATTCATTTTTCGTAGTTTTTTTGTAATTTGAACTATACAAAAGACTGTATGATGGGCAACCAAATATTCAAAAAATCATATTTTATATGTATAATAACTTAAAAACACGCACGACTTACCCCATAAGCGTAATTCGTATTTAACACATAAATCGCGTTATTCTTGCATTCGAACAGCATGTCATCCATATCTGCAAGTAAACAAAATAAAAGTTTAGATATCAGCAAAAATGTATCTTTCATGCTGTTAATATCTCTTATCTGTTAATGCATGAAGTAAATTTTCCAACAAGACATCTTCTCATGACAATCTACAGATACCTACGAATGTGCGTGTATATATGTCGGCACATCCTTTAACCAGGACATAGTGTTTATTCAGCACGCTTCCAACATTCTGCTCCACTAATCGTATCTGTCTCGCAAGGATTGCAAAAATCCATAAATGTGTACGAATTCGAATAGAATACGAGATACATTCTGTGAGTCTCAGACAACATTTTCTTTGGTACACCTTAATAGCTTGGTTTTCCTTGACTCTATGAACAGCTCAAGTACGGAATTGACCAAAGATCTTGTGTGCTTAGCTAGAGAGTATGGCTGGTGAAGAAGGAAGCCGTGAAGTAGAGGACACTTGACAAACAGCTATCCTTGCAGTGCTTTGTATTCTCGATGGTGGCGGTGAGCTAGAGTCAACATTTTGTTGTGTAATAAACCTCTCTAAGTCTGTCTAACATCGTGTTAGCGCTTTTTCAAGATGCCTTTTTTAAAGTTTGTTTTTGTCGCATAAGGGTAGACATGCATATAAATATATCTAAACACATAGAATACTGTTGACGTAGTTTTTGTCCCTTCGGGTAATTTATGGAGCTGTAGACATTCCAGGAAGACCACACTGGTTGTTGTCGTCTATGTAACTTGCTCTTAACTTTCCACTCACAGTCATAACTGTCGGACGTATTTCAACTTGCTCCTTGCTACTTGTATCTCAGAAGGCATACTTACATTTTAGAGGCTACGGTTGTGATGAACAGGCAGGTTCGTTAACTTCTCACGATTCTTTTCTCGTGTCTTTCATTTAAGGCAGGTGATTTACCTTTCAGGCCTCGTGAGAGATGTTCGTGATGTTTGTGCAGCTATCGTAGGCAAAAAGAAAGGACTATAACAGGCCATGAATATCGAAAGTGCAAAAAAGAATTTTTTACGAGACTATTTGCTGATATGATCTTTCGTTATTTTAGGTAGTTATTTTATGTGAATGCTAAAGAAGGAAAACATTCTATTTAAAATTTCACGTTTGATAGTCTTCATTTCTAAAGTTGATATGTGTTTGTGCAGGTTTGAATATGAAGCTGTATGAGAATAAATCTTCAACTGAATACACTGTAAGCACGTCTGAAAACTGTTCGGTTGAATGTAAACCATATTTTACAAACGATACTCATAAGCAAATGTTTGTATCTTTAGAGTTTTCCTTGCACTTCCTGATTATCATGAATTCTAGTGCTGAGTAACTTGACGAGTTTAGCAATTCCTTTTATACAATTGGTTGATCATTCATTAATGACTGACTTTTCATACGAAAATGGAATTTTTTTGCAAGATTTGGCAGTATGCATGGAAATTTTCAATGCTTTTCATAAGATATAACAAATGGACCATCAAATAGATTGTTGTCAGCTCTTGTACCATCCAGTAGGCTTTGTAAAAATCCAAATTATTTACATTTCTTACTTCTTTTCTGTTGAATTTTATCAAGTGATCTTGATGACGTTTTTGGGTTTTTTGGAGCCGATGATTTCACTCCGTTGCTCGAGTTTCTTTGTTTAATGGTAGCTTCACTTCTTTTAAGAAGTCCTAAGTTTCACCCTGAGCTCAATCTGCTGCTTCTATAATTTTTTCAAGCAATTGGTAATTGATTTGGTAAGCCCAATTGTAATTGTTTTAAGTTCTTGTCGTATTTTCTTTGATTGAAAAGAGCTGTAAAGATTTCTGTTATTCGAATTTTCCCCAATTTTTTTCCTTATCAAGACTTTGTGATTGAGTTCCTTTCATTTTTGCTGTATCAAAAGTATATTTGTCTCGTTTTTACCTTGTTTCTTTATTTAAGAATGACAATATCATGCAATTTTTGTTTTGTTATGGTCACTTCTGCTCGCCGCAGCCAATCCTGGCTACGGTTCGGACAATTTCACCCAGCTTTAAGCCGCGAAGAAAGATCTGGGTAAGATTTTCTGAGAAAAAGGAGTGCCACCCGTTCCTGCATCGGGACTACGCTATCCGCGGATCTGAAACCACCAAAAAGAGAAAAGAAAAGAACGAAAGAGAGAAAGGGAGCCAAAAACCGGAAGACCACTCCACCACTTCACACAAGCTTAATTAAATGCGATTTATTTTATCCTTCCACTTTTGATTTTATTTCCCTTTTTCTTGCGTTCCTGTGCTTTACTTATTAATACTAACAATTTTCTCGTACTTACTAATTCTGATGTTTAATTCTAACTGCTGCTTGATCTTTCCTCCGCAGGCCACTTTCCCAGTTCACCCTTTTGAACACGACATCGACGCCTTTCCACCAGAACCAGCTATCAAGAAAAAGAACTTCCTTGCCCAGCACACCGGTGAAAGAAGCCTTTTCACCTGCTGCCTTCCCATTATATATGAAATCCCCCGATTACGTTCACTCACACCGGTGGTCAACAATCTGGCCAGTTCACCGGACTCGTTCCGATTTCATTCCTCCAATTGCTCTTGTGACAATTTCCGAATTTGTTAGCTGGTCATCTTATTGGCCACAGCGGTGTACATCGGTGGACACTGCGGCTGTTGTATGTGTGGAGGTGTGTATCTTTAGTCACTGGCGATTGGACGTAATCTAGGTCCAGTGGTTGAGTAGGTTGCTCGAACCTTACTTCTAATTACTTTCTATTTACTTTCTAATTAATCGAATGACACTACATCCTAATTGTATAATAAACTAAACCTTAAAAAATCCAATCCTTATTTAGATAATTCATTTGCTTTCCTAACTAAATATAATATTACTATCGAACTGACTTGCGTGAAGTGCGGTCCGCGTACACAATTTCCTACCGCCAACGTTTGCCTTCATGGTGGTTAAAGGTCTTCGGGGGCAGGACAGTCTCGAGTTACGCCTTGGCCAATACTAGCTTTCAGCGTGGATTGTTCGGGATCGGCCACGCTTCGTGGTGAACGCAACAGTTTAAAGCAAGTGGGATAGTCCTCTAAGAGTTTGAAGTTTATCCATATTACGCTGATCTTCACGCTTCCAGCATTTCTTGGGATTTTTGCGTCCAGAAATAGAAGTTCATTATTTTGTTTCTCGTCAATTTAAAAATTTCTATTTTTGTTGATAATTTTCACTATCGCGATACAAGTCCATTCCTAGAGCGTTAAGTTTGAAATTTACTCGACTTGGACTGTTTCCCAAAAAAACAAAAGAAAACCACAATGTGCAAACAAAATAATCTCTGGTGATCACTCATGCTGGAGTAACCAACGCCAAGCATAGGTGGACTCGCTGTGGTAGGCTGTGTGAATCCGCATGATATGCGTGGGCTGGCCCTACTTTGCTTCCTTAAACGGGGCACTGTCACAGATGCTATTGTCTGTTCTTGGTTTGATCGTATATATTTTGAAATTATTGATGTGATGTCACGCATATGTGGCAACAATTTTCCCTACTTAGCGTCTCTCTATGTAAATACTTGTATTCGCCTCTTTTCTACTCACGCGTTCCGGCACATCTCATTTGTGACCACGATTTATCGAGACTCGAGCAAGATCGGTCTGAAAACGGATGTCGGTTGAGTTCGTTGAGTTTAATGCTGATCGCCCACCAAGACGGACATGTTTGAGTAATGGGTCTTGGGCTGCCACCAATGATCAACGTGTTTAGGTGGATCTGACCATCTAGGTAGACAGCCGTGATTTTGTCTGTGTTTTGAGTGTCACAACGTAATTTAAAATGTCAAAAGTGTGGATATGAAAGTATCAGGCCATCTTGCTTGATTGCAGACATTTTTTTACCGGCGATAACATTGCATCAAGTCAAAAACTAACCTAAGCGGAATGAGTTATATCGAAGGATTCATTGACATATTGGGTTCTTCTTAGTAAGCTGCAAGTGTTTCTTATTATGTGTCCGAAGCTGTATATATTGTTACAGTTATCTTATTTTTGTTTTAAATGTGCATAAGCGCAAAAATATTTCTAGCCTGGCATGTTTCAAATGTCATTTGGTTACATCATACAAAATTGGCATTATTCAAACACTTACCTCTGGCATTCATAAATGGCGTTTCGCTAAATTTTTGCGCTGCAAGCGATTGTTCCCGTGAATGTTGTAGGCCGGACGTCACCTGAGACGCACGATGACGTAAGTCCGAGCTACACCAAGTTGTTATCCATAAGGACTGGACGTCTGCAAATTGAAAAGAAAATGTTGGTTTAATATTTGTTGACTTCATGAAAACGACAGTATTCATAAATTCGGAGTCGTTGTCTGAAAATACCAATTTTAATTTCCTCCACGCTCATTTATTTGCTTATTTATTATAATGTCGGTGGCAGCCATGATGGTGGCAGTCAAAAGTCTATGGACAACGACCACCAAAATGAAAGAAGTTAGTAAGGTAAATATTTTCCTTTCTTTATGAAATTTCTTCAGCAATTTATATTTTTTCACGACCATTAATTATGTGTCGTGTCAAGACAAACGATGGGAGAGTGAAAGACGGAGAATGAAAGTTTTGCGACGTTAAAAATTACAATGACTGACACATCATGGCAGTGTTGACAGTTTGTCGAAAACATAATAAATCATCATTTTAGGTGGTCGTCACCATTTATAATGGCCGTTTTGTCATTTCGAGTAAATAGACCTTTATTGTCTTGGTAATTAGCCGGTTTAAAGTTGAGTTGACATTTTGGCAGAGAAAAAAATGGGTTTGCGGATTTAACAGCTGATGGAAAAGTGGACGTCTTCCTATCGCTTTTTAAAATGATTCTTTTCAATGTTTTACAGATTAGTTGGTGATTTGTGTCTGAGAAACTGTGTGGAAGGTTTATTATAGGATTTCATAGCTCAGGTATGAACAAATTCATAAACAATCAAATTGAAAATTATCATCAACACATTTGTGTTTTCAGCTTTTATTTTTTTTGCCAGAAAATTGAACAACGAACTCACTTAAATGTTGCTACACCAACGGACAACAAAAATTTACGAGTCGCTTATATCGTAAAATCTCCATTTAAATATTTTATAGCCGACCAGTGAATGAAAAAAAAAACTGCTGCTCGAAAGGGAAATTGTCTTGCTAATCAACTGTCACGGTTCAGCTAAAATTAAAGAAAGGACTCACGAAATCGAATCATGTCATGTGCTGGAAAGGGGTGACGATTCAATGCCCTGAAGTGAAAATTCCACTAAAATATTTTTAAACAAAAGTTAACTAAGAAAAGAGGAACAATCGTAGTGCATTTTCTTCGTGATAGTAATAAAAGCAATGATCAGTGACTGACCAAATTTACTTCTAGCCAAATCATGATTGCAACCTGTACATACTAGCATCGCAGCATGCTCTTTTCATTTTCTTAAATGACCTTTCTTGTATGTTTCATTTTTTCCGTCTATTATATGCTTTTGCAATCAGGCCATTTAACATGATTCGAAATCTTGAAGGCTGTAAAGATCTACTTGAAAATTCATTAAATGTTGCTACCAAAGTCTCAAAGCTTTTGTGTTTTGCGCTAAGATATTGTCTAGTTTTTAGTTCTCATTTAGCAGTTCAATTATCTGTGAGCATCGTACGTTCTATTCTAGAATATTTGTCTCGAATCTGGTCACCTATTTTTGGATAACTGAATCTGTCCAAGGTGAATTTATCCGTTATCTTTTCCTGGAATTTTAAATTCTTATATTCTTTATATTGAATGTTTCCGTTACTTTACCTATTTTAATTGACAACAAAACTTTATCTCGACTAATGCCCCTTCTACAATATTTCGATTAAAATTGGTCGCAAAAAGACCCAGACAATATAAGAGGTCCTGATCAGACATTGATAAAACATGCTTCCTGAAAAATGAATCAGTTTCAGATGGCATTATCAGGCTTTCCTGATTACATTTAGGCCAGGATTAGCGTAGAATATTCTGACCATTTAAATATGGAAGAAATATCAGACTTTCTTAATGTAAATCCTCTCAGGCCTACAGAAAGATATCCAGGCCAAAAAGTTTTGATGGAGTTTGTTAAAGTTGGCGATATTTAGCGTGCTGCGAATCAATCCTACAGTTAAACTCTCCAAGTTAGTTTCATAGATAATTTAACGTTCTATAACTGTTACTCGTGGTTTTTTGCCTGTAAAGTCAGCCGTTATTGATAAATCAAGAAAAAATAGTTCAAGTAAATTTTGTAAACGGCAAATTTAATATTCGATCTTTTATTCAACAACTTCTAATTTCAGCATGTGAGGCTGATGTTCAATTCCCGATGGTCATATGTATTTCAGCTAGAGTTGAGATGTTTTCTTTAAGCAAAAATAAAAAAATCATCACAAATGCGATACCAAATGATGGGCTCTGGTTTTCTTTGTGTTTTAAGCAAAAAATATTGAATACTTGAAATTACGCTTTTAAATTGTATTGTTTTACACGTATTTATTAGAATTGTTCTGTTTAATCTTTTTCTTATTGTATCGTACGCATTCTTTCAATCATTCAATCAAGCCTTAAATATTCTCTAGCAAACATTATAATTAAAAAAAAACAGCTCAAACATCCAACGATCCAATAAAAAGTTATTATATAAAATCCAATACTTTCCCATTCAAACATGTTTGCATACTCATCTCGAAAAGTTTTCCAATTCACTCAAACACAACTCACAAACATCTATGAATATGAAAAGTTTTCAAGAAATGATTTCGTGAGCCCGAAATAAAATTGTATTAAATAAGTTAGGCGTTTTTCATTGAATTCCTGAAAAATATTTAGCGTGTTCAGGTGAAAAACGGAGAAAAACGAGTTTGTGAAACAGCTTTTGTTTTTGAATGTAATTTCGTAGTAAACAGCATTTGAGTTTATGATTATGTTTGCGTATCACAAAACAAGAAAGTTTAGCCAGTTTACTTAGTTTAAAAACTTTTCAAAATAGGTACATTTAATATTCTTCTGAAGAAAATTGGAAAATTTCATGACTGGTAGGAGACAATGAACAAAAATATGAAGAGGAAAAAAAATTATGAAAAAACGTTTGCCACTGTGTGTAGTGAATTTTTATGGGGAATATTTTTAAAATTTTTATTGAGAAGCAAAATAAATTGATTCTTTTATGTATATGAATTTTTAATAACGAAAACAAAATATAAGAAACCAAGGACACAAAGAACTAGATAAAAAGTTTAAGAATTCAAAATGGACACTACTCTAGTGGGCATTGTACGAAGAAACTTGCGGTTTTTTTAACTTTTGAAATCGTTACATTTGATTTAAATTTTATTAAAATTTTTGTAGTAAAAACAGCGTTTAGGAATGGCAAGTTTGTATTAATGACTTTAAGAAAAAATATGTTAACACCATGTCCAAATTTTTCTTTCGTATCAAAGAGAATGCAACATTGTATCCGGAAGCATTTCGAATACCTACGAACAAACATCCTTAGTTTTATTTGACTTTCACCTTGCAGCAAGCAACAAAATAATAACACAGCTGCTACCAATACCCCATCCTTTCTGACATTCTTCCTTTACAACAAGAAAACTATATGACCTTTAGATCACTTCTTGTCAGTTGGATACAGACATTTAGATTGTATTCGGATTCCATTCTACTATAATCTCCAGGCATTCACCGGATGGTAGTTTTCGAGTTAAGCCAAGAATAGGATCCAAATGGGATCGTTGATTATTTTGCGTTTGCTGTTGTGCTTTTGAAAGCTACCCAAGGTCCTGTCTTACAAAAATAATCACTCAGTCCCCATATGGAATTTAGTTAGTTCTCGAAAACCATTCTCTGCCACCTCGTCTTGGAACGAAACTAAATTATGTCCTTTTGGCTAGGTTTCCAGTCATGTTGCTGGAGGACTTACACGTGCAAAGGATGTGATAAACTTTATACTATAAATGGCATCTGGAGCTCGTTCGCAGTAATAGTGGAAAGAGGGCAAGTTAAGCTGTTGTTGATGCCATGTAAACACCAATCAGCTGCTTGAAATACTTCCAATTAATTCTTTTTATGGTGCACTTGGTGTTAGTGTTTCGGGTTCTGGAATGAACGTGTAATTGAGTTGCCATTTCGGTTGAGATGCCAAGTAAGTGCATTTTTACAGATCGAGTTCAGTTGAACAGCATTCGATAGTTTTCACTATTTTACAAGAGTAAATTTTTTCTTCGGTTGAGAGCCCACGCTGGGCGCGATATTGAGAGATTAAATCAAAACAGTTGCATTAAGTGAAATTTAGAGAAGCAAATCTTAATCGTTCGAAAAATGCTATTAAAATATTCTTCTCACCTAAAAATACAACAAATATCAGCAAATTTAATTGCCTTAACATCAATTTATTTAATATAACAGCAACTCTCCACCTACACTTCACTCGTTTTCCGCCTCCACTTAACGAAAAATCCAAAACATTTTCCGAACTCATAACTTTCTTGCAGTAAAAGGACAAAACATTGGTCGTGGCACATTGTATGTCGTAATTTTGGTCCTTTTTTGCATTTATTCGATTAAATGAAACATTGTCGACATTTGAAAGTTGTAAACGCGATAGTGTAGGATATAGAAAGCAAATTAGATTTTAGTTTCGGACCTTGATAGCACTTTAAAGTCGCGTGAAATGTTTGGTTGGAGGTTAAACTGGTTTAATGAAAGTCCTGAAAAACAGAACCATTAGCATTTAAGTAGTTTTGTAAGCACGATAATAGTTTCGATAGTTTTTCATGTGTTTTATGTCTTTTTTAAAAGACGAGCTATGTTCAATGCTTGAAATTTTAGGATGCACTAACTTTTAAAATTGTTAAATGTGCTTAATCAAGTATTCGTGAAAAGTGATTATAATGAAATATTTACAAACGGTACAATGAGTATTTCATTAAAACCGTGTGATATCACATGCTTCGACAAATTTAAGCATTAAAATAGGAAGTTTTGACAGCATCTTTCCTAACACCATTTTTGCACACTAATGGAGGTTTTTTTTTGTTTCCAGATTTCTGGCTGGTACCATCATAATTAAATGGGGAAGCGTGAAGTTGCGAACCAAAAGCACACTAGTGGGCGGTGTTGTCGACTAGACACGGAGGGTTTAAACCCAAAAAAAAAATGATTATATAGAATTGCTACGTATGCATAATATACGCTAACGTGAAATTGACAGTCGTTATACTGCGCGGATACAAATAATTTATAAAATAGTTGAAGTATGATGAGCTTAACATATCAATAAGCTTAAGGTCGTGCTGTCTGGTGGCGGATGGTAAATGACAGCACTTGAAGAGGATGCTGTCCGTCACCCCGAAACCACGCTTCCCCATTTAATTTGACACTGTCCTAATAAAGTATGGCTGCTACCAACTGTCAAAATGTGGTCATTCCATTCGAACTGATCAAAGATGGTTGCGTTCGGAAAATAAATAGTTGATGGGTTACGGTTTCGGTTCGGATAAATCATCATTATATATTATAGGCGACAATCATATCGAAAAATTCTCCACTGTGAAAGTAACTGAAACCTAACAATCTGACTTTTTCAATAAAGGGTATTTTTTTACAGATGCATTGACCGGTCTCCAAATTTATTTGGGTTAGAGTTGGTTATAGTTTAAAATAATCTGCAAGTAAACTTAATCTTATATCCACTTCAGGGTACAATAGATTGCCCGATGGAGTATGGAAGACTGTTGATATTAATCTTAGTAGCTTAAACTCAGAGTCCAACTTAGTATGTGTATTTGGTCTGACTGTTCGTTGATCTTCGACTTTATTTCGAAGACCCTTTGAGTTAAAGGAATTTCAAGGTCCACAAACAATAAAACACAGGCTGCGGTCACCATACCAACTTTTCCATAAGACTGAATCACTACTATCGACTTGAAAAGGCAAAATCAGAACATAAAAGGGTTAAAGATTTCCTCATTCAACTAGTCAGAAAATCAATTGTCGCAAGTTTCACATGACCTGTTCGACTTCTTAGGGAAAAGCAATCTACCAACTAGTATGCTACCTAGAATCCAATGAGCACCATTATTCCCATATCCTCAATTTTCACTTTCCGACTAGATATCATTAGCCAATTACAGTGACTTTCCTAATTTAATCGGATAGATCCTCCTATCTATTGAATTTATTCGAAATGAGTTGATTTCATGCTGATCACGTCGATATTTATTTGGCTATTTCTATTTTCGTGTTTCGTATCAATACTGCATTCGTCCATTGATTGTGGTTGGCACAAACTACTATTTTCCTAAAATTGTGTACAAGATTCTTGCTAGGGCGACTATCTTTGTGTTGTAGCTTTGGCATTATTTGGCCATATCATTCGTCCTGTGCCAGATTCAACATATATAGATATATACTCAATTCTGTTTTAATCCTCATATCTTTGGGAATTTCATTTCAGTCGTCCTTTCTTATTCGACTTATATAATGTACGGAGAATGTCTAGGATTAAGTCTATTCCGCACCGATTTCAATTTCCAGCTTATGTTCACTATTCATGGAAAATGTAGGAGAGACGCGTGTTTGTTTGCCTAGTTTGTGTTTTTTTTTGGAAGGAAGCAGGAAGTACTATTGACTATAAGTGTGGATAGCATTCAGACCACATATGTTTTTATGGTGTGCGGTACAAATAAGTGTTCACGGCACAAATACCAAGACCCTTATCTATACTATCTTAATCCTTCCTTCTTTATTCATACTACATATTACAGTTGATAGTGTTCCTGATACACACATGTACTTAATACGACATGAACACTACGAATGAACGCGGCGACTAAATAGTGGCAATGATATGGAACATTTGGCTAATAAACATCCGTGCTGGACTCAGTGATATGGAAACATAGAGTGAGATACTATTTGTTCAGTTCGTCCTTGTGTCGAAGGACTTAATCCGAAGATTTTAAGACAAGCCGGACAGCTAAATGGACCTGTAGTCTTTGTATTTCACTCGCAATGCTATTTCCGGCTAGCCTTACTATTTAAGCTTCCTTACTGCATCAGAATTCTTAATTTCGTGGCTGTATCTTCAACATTGGATTTGTGGAAGATATTCATTCTCTGTGTGCGATTACTATTGGTTGGGGGTTGAAAAGATAAATCATTAGATATGGTGCACGTGTCGTCTAGTTATCATTTGATGAGATGAAATCTGGTTGGCTTTGCGGTTTGGATTTGATAAATTATGGTTTTTATTTTGGTATCTACGAACCAGTAAATAGTTGAAATGAAGCTTATCTAAATAAAGAAGTTACAATGACTGAGTTCCATTGATATGTGAAAGAACAATCTTGGGTGAAAGAAGTGATACCGGATAGTGAATTTAAATATTTGTTTTGATAGTAAAGTTACCATACTCATTTTTTACATCAGTTAATTCATTTAAGATAAATTGTTTATTTTAAACCAAGCATAAAAACTGTACATTTTTCCGTTTAAAAGTTTGAAAGCATGCAATGAAAAATTAAATAAATACTAATCAATATCTAAAATTTTCTGCAAATCATAAAATACTGTCTATGATACTAAGACATTTAAAATGGAAACATTAATTCATGAATATCATGTATAGAGTTCAGTCAATCCCCAATCTAAAAATATACTCTTCTGGTATAGATATGTCGATGACATAATTTGCTTATGGGACAGTACAGATCGTCAAATAAATAATTTTTTCACCTTTTTAAATAGCCTCAATAATAGCATCAAATTTACTTTGCAAAAAGGAATAGATCGCACTATCAACCATTTAGATCTTACCGTACTCGTCAAAAATCAAAATCTATCCATCCATTAAATGTCATGATAAATCGTACTCAAAATATTCCACTTTCCAAAGAAAATTTCAAGAAGGAGTTTTGTTTATACCATTGAAAATATAGCCAAAAATAATGGATACCCTAAGAAACTCATTTTAGGCCTTACAGACAAAAAAACGCAAATTGAAAATTATTAAAGAAATATATCCAGTTCAAAAAGACGGTAATGTTCAATCATGGAGAAACTTAAATAATAAATTGTCCAAATACTTAAAATTCAACTCTGATGTATTCCTCATTCACTCGACTACAATTACTTCAAAAAATACTTTTTAACAACAAAAGCAAAAATTATCCCCTTTCGCATTCAGTAGTGATAATTGCGATGCAGCTGTTATAGGAAAAACAGGTAGGAGCTTTAAAATTAGGTACAATGAGCTCATCATAACAACTAGCGAGGTAAATCCAAATTCTGGCATAGCCCAACACAATTTAGATACAGGTCATAATTTTAGTTTTAACAATTTAAATATCCTCCATAAAATAAGCAAGGGGTAAAAGTTGGACTACCTGGAATGTCTTGAGATTAGGCGGATCACAAAGGAAAAGGAAAACTTGCTGAATAAAATTACCCTTTCCTTCCATTCACCACTTCTTCAACATTAGTTATTTAATATAAAACCAGAAAATATTTGTAAATTGTATTAAACCTGTAGATGATATAAGGATCGAAGCGCGTCGTAATAAAATTTAAAAATGTTGTGAGTCAAAAAACCAAGTGTTTAATTTTATTCCTTATACGAACAGTCTTCGATTTGTGCTCTGGCAATATTTGAGCTTGAATGTGCGTCAGGATGGGAAAAAGAGCTCTCAAGAATGTTATTTTTTGTGAAATAAAGCGTTTTTGTATATGATTGAATTTTTCAAATTAACTTTCACCAAATCTGATATATTATTAGCACATTTTACATTTTGAGATACATGAAGATTGTCCCAAGAGTATCGAGCCTATCTTTGTAAGAAGAAAACGGTGACATTTTTGGTCAAGCGTCAGCGCATTCATCGAACCTTGTGCAGCAATATTTGACAAAGCATCATTTCATCAGCCACCGTATAGTACCGACATAGCTCCTTGCGACTTTTGATTCTTTCCCACATTGAAAATGCCGCACAAAGGACATCGGTTCGATTGCAAAGAGACGGATGAAACTACTCAGACGAATACAAGGATGTATAATTTCTTAGTAAGTTTATTAAAAAAATAACACAAATCTACACACATATAGTCTTGCATATTAATCAGTCCTTTTGATTTTTGGTTATAGAGGGTTAAAGAACATGTTCAATGTCGATTGCTTTCCTTTCTTTTTCATGATTTTTTTGGAAGTTATTAATGGTATTGTCGTTGTAAAGATTTCTAATCCTATTGACATCAGTTTGGTTTGGGTGCCATTCTAAGACCATTGCTCTGACATCCTCCCACTTCTTCAAAAGATCTTTAATGGCAAATGTCAACATTGATTCTCTTTGGTCCTCCTCTTTTTCAGAAGGAGACACATTTCGCTGTGTTTCTTGGTGTTCTTCATTCAAGATTTCTCGGGGTTCTTCTATCATCAGTTCATTTTCATGTTCCAATATGAGCTCGTATATGTCGTCCTTGTTCAACTCCAATTCCAGATTTCTAGCAGTTGTCAAAATTTCATCCATAGTTTCAGGAATGTCTTTCTGATTATCCCCGTCTCTTTGAATGAAGGATGGACACAGCATTCGCCAAGCAGAAATCAACTGCCACTGCGTGACTTCTGACCATGCCTTGCGACTTTTGTCTCTTTTCCACATTAAAAATGCCGCACAAAGGACATCGGTTCCATGACAAAGAAACGGTTGAAACTAATGAGACGAATGCACTGAAGGCAATTCCGAAAACTAACTTCCAAAACTGCTTCAGGAAGTGGAAACACCACTAAGAGCATGTTGTTCAATCAAACGGGGACTAATTTGAAGGACGTAACTCATCGGATGATAAAGAATAACAACAATGCGGAGATATGAAGGTAGGTTCGATACTTTTGGTACAAATCTCATAATACATAAACATGAACAAAGAAAACCTTACAAACTGCTATAGCTGCTTTTCTGTACACGTTGATAATATTCTGGTTGTTTTCCCAATTTATGTAAAACATTTAATGCCCATCTATCAACACGACAAAGTTCAAGGATCAAATACCTCAGGCCCAGCTGCGAAACTCTAAAAGTTTCATATTCGTTTTAGGTAATTCCTTTAATAAATCACTCAAATCGAAGGTATTGAACTCCTCATTAACCCACCTGAAATAATGTTAAGCCACAAAGCCCAATCTTTTTCGCTTCACTTTCCAACCCCCGGTCAAGGTCGTCGACCTCACTCCCACACAAGTATCTTTCAAGTGGATTAAAACGCTTATTGATTTATTCATCGACCTCAACTCTTTACTGTGTACGATTCAAGGCTGATATCTACATAGTTGCCATGAAGAATTGTGGATGGGATCAACATAGTGTTGGGTCTAAAATAAAAATGTGCAAAAGTCTGGCAACGAAGGATAAATATAACGATAAGAACAATTTCTGGAAGGTTGCAATGTCCCGCTGAGCGTGCCAGATTTTGATCCCTTGCAAAAGTTTTCGCATCTTCACTTCAGTTGGGGTAGGTGCAACTTTAACTTGTTCACCGCCCACGCAGACACTTAGCTGTTTAGCCAGGGAAAACGAGGGTGAGGCGAAGAAGATAAAGTAAGTAACAGTCCAACTTGAAGTGTTACGCTTAAGGGTGCGATGTATATGCTATTTGTAAATGGGCGCGGTGTGAAATTTTATCAATTTAATTTAACGAGCTCGGTCGGTTTGTGCAAACTTCAAAGTGTGACGGCGATGAAAGCTTCAAATGAGGGTGGTTTTTAAGAACAGGCGTTGGCTGAATGACAAAGAGAATATTCCTTATCCATTTGGTTTGTTGACTCTTGAACAGGAGATGCTATTCAAATTGTTGGGCTGGATGTACTTGAGTGTAATTGGGCGTTGAATATTTGATAGGTTTCATTTTCATTGTCGTTCAATTTGACCTACTAATCGACATTGCTGTTGAACTGTGACCTATCCAACACAGTCTGATATTGGAAGTGTGCGTTACATAATATGGTAATTGAGATTTTATCAAGTCTGCCGTCAAGAGTAATTTATAGTATCCTGTTCATTAGAGAAACCTTGAAAGAAATTATCACATTACTTTAGGGTCCATCTATCTGATGGTCAATCATTCTGCGTGCTTCAACCCTAGCACCCACAAACAGTTGTTGGCTGTTACAAAAACTGGGTGCAAAGTCGTGCTTTTGGGCCCATTGTTGATTAAATATAAATTTTGACTTTAGCAGACGTCATTTAAAAAGACCGTCGGAGTATGATGACGACAGCTGTATTGAATCGATGAGGTATGATAGAGGCAAATTGAAATATTTTATTAAAAATTCAACGTTTTCTAAATAAGCATGTTCTAACACACCATGCGCCAGACCCATTGTATTCATAAATTTGTTTGTAAACCGTTATACGGATTGGATAAACGATAAACAGGAATTCTCACGTTCTTCACAGGCGTTTCACAGCCAAAATAATAGCATTCGAAGGACCTCCCATTTTGAGCGCTATCCGGAAATCAACCACCGAGATGATGCATCCCGAGAAAAATGGTCAAAAGCAATCGATCGAAGTGGCGATTCCGGTTAATAATTTAATATTCTGACAAGTGTACCGAGTCGTAGGTGATAGGAAATATTAAAAAATTGACTAACAAGGAGAGGCCACGGCCTCGTTCTGTCAGATCTAGTGAAATTTGGCACATAAGCAGAAGACGTCAAGGATATTTGATCCTTTAAAATATTAGACCGCAACACCTCCCTTTAAAGCCATTATAGTTTTCAGCGATGCTTACCTATTAGTAAGTTTTCACACCTGACAGAAGTGGTGTAGCGCAGAAAGCAGCGCGACTAGCTCGTGATCATTAGGTCGTGTGTTCGATCCCCGGTAGGTATTGTTTTTTTTTGAAAAAATATGGATGAAATTAGTTTAAGGTAAATCACCAATGTTCAACTACAAATACATTTATTTTTAGAAATCAGCAAAAAAACAATAAACCAGGGTGACGCCCATCGTATCTACCCATAACTGCTATGATGCTCAGTAATTGTGCCATATAGCAGATACTAGGGACGTAATTGTTTGACAGTTCCATAATTTCGGATTGCTGTGCCGAGTTGGCTATGAGACAAGAAGAGGACGCAGGATTGATTCTCGAAGCAAGGAATGATCTTGCCGTCAACAATGATATTGCTTCGATTACTGCTGATTTACCTAAATCTAATTACAACTACAATTTAAAAAAAACAATAACCATCGGGAATCGAACACACGATTTCATGATCACGAGCTAGTCGCGCTGCTTCCTACGCTACACCACTCCTGTCAGATGTAAAAACTTTCTAATAGATAAGCATCACTGAAAACTGCAACGGCTTTTTTCTGAAAATTAAGGGGGGGGGGGTGTTGCAGTCTAATATTTTAAGGGTCAAATATTCTTGAAGTTTTCTACTTATGTGCAAAATTTCATGCAGATCTGAGGGGACGAGGCTGTGACCTCTACTTGTAAGATCAGAAGTCCTTGATGATAACAGGCCACACTTTTCAGAGGAGATCATAAACAAGAGCGCGTGATTTTCCATTTCCATTTTGCATTACATACTTTTTATTTACATTCAAACTTAAACACATATAAATTTAAAGTTAATTTTTTCATCAAAAAAGACCAAGCAAACTTTTATTATTATATTTAAGAACACTCGAAACTGAGCTTGAATTATCAGGTTTAACCTCCTTACGTTACGTTAAATATAAATTGGTTAAAACATTGTAATATTTTTCTATTCACTTTTAATAAGCGGTAAATACCATTCAGCAAAGTCGCTAAACTTTTTGAAAAGCACTATCTTCGTCATTTGCGCCGTCCTTGCAGAAGAATTACTATTTGTTATAAAATCGCATTATACCGCTATACGAATCCGTTGCCAATATAATCGTTTTTTGGATTCAGGGCAACATTTGCATCTAAAATGTGTAATACTTATATGTTAGTCATACTGTACAATAGCTTATGAAATAAGTTTATTGGTATGATCGCCATGAAATAGGTTTATTGGTATTTTTATAAATCTAAAATTTACCTGTGTATCGGCGCTAGCGCCAAAGATAATGACGAGCAAAAGCTGCTTATATGTCTACTACAGCTCAAGCGCCGCTATGAACAAACTAAAAGGAAAGGAGACCGATGTAGGCAATCCAAGTTCTCTTGTACGAATGTTAATTTATTCATTTACCCTCGCTTCTTTTATATAAAAATCTTAGCCTAATTCATATTTACAAATTATTTACTTACAACTATTTTCTCATAGTATCGATGCATAATTTATTTTCATTCTTTAATGCTAACGCATGTGGTTGCAATAACTTGCCGTACCTCACACGTTGACCCATAACGCAACTTAAGGGTTTAAACGCTTTGCAAGTATTCATCAAAAGAGCGCCGTGTCCCTTTGACACTTTTCGACCACATTTGGGTTGGCATAGCTCTGTAAGTAATTCTTACCAATTGACCTTTGTAATTTATGTGTTTTGTGTTTATTTTGTTCGTGGGTACATTTTGGGCATGCGTGGCATACTACAAATGAAACCAGATGAACATGTAATTTCACTACATTTATTCCAAAGATGTCCGAAAAATTGAAGTGTAATATGAAATTTTGGCTTCTGTCCAAAAATCTTTGCTTATTTGTGGACTTTTGCATACTTCACGCACATCCTCCACAATGAACTGTCCGCCATTGGCTGTTACCAAAGCCCAACTTAAGCCGTGCTGAGGATACCTCCATCTCGTCTGACTTTTTAGTCTCAAATCCAATTTCACTTCATCTCAATCTCAACTTCCTTCTGCACACTTTCAAACGTGCGGTCACCATTCTCATGCCATCAACTCGAAGGCTGCATGGCTCAAATGAGTGTGAAATAAAGAATACAAAGTAATATGACGATAAAAGTAGTGCCAGGCATGCGCAACGTCAGTTAAATATAAATTCACATAGAGAAGGCGGGAAACCATCATTTGATTTGAAAATATATAGGATAAATTTGGAAAACTTAGATACGCTAATGTTTCAACGACGCAAAAATATGGGAAGTATAGTGGGAAAGTGCAGCCAAAATTAGTTAATCCTCAGAGTTTTGTTCACTGTCAGGGTACTATATCAGTTTCTGAGATCAAATGAATTAAAAATAAGTGAAGAACTGTCGAATTTGTCTTAGCACCGATTTTTGCTTTATTTTTCTCGGATGATGGCGTATTTCTTAGACTTTTGGTTTTTTGTTGTTGCAAGGCAGCTGTTGACACTCAATATTTTTTCAGTTGTATCTACCATTTTGTACTGCTAATCAGTCAAGAAACTAGTTTGAGAATGTAGTTGGGGCCTTAAATGCAATCTTGGATTCTTTCCATTTTAAAACTATATGAATATATTTTCTTGATTTTATTGACTCAGCTTCAATTTCTGTAAACAGTTCTCACATGTCCAGTGTATTTTTAAGTCGGGTTACACTATGGTTTTAAAGATTTCAACCCATTTGTCATCTTATTCACTAATTAGAATTTCATCACCTCAACCATAGCATTTAATTTATCATAGCTATGGCTTACTCAATTATAGAGTGTCATTAATCACATGTAGAACTCTCATCCCATTCCAGATTCTTTTCGAAATCACTTCTAGACAAATGCATTAATCTTGAGATGTTAAAAAACCAATACGACATGTGCAAAGACGCACACAGAGACACATAAAAAAATAATTAAAACATCATTGAAAGAAGTATCCAGGCTCGTGCTGACCTTCTCGCTCAAGGATCTGAAGAATTTAAACTACATAAATTTTGGTGATTGGTCGACAGAAAACATTGTAGTCTCGTGACATTCAAGGCAACATCAACGGCACAAGCAGACAACGACGGGAAAAACTCATCATTTTGATGCCGCCGGGCCGTAACTGGCCAAGACGAGCTCCATAATTAACGAAAACACAAACACAAACAAACAAAGCGAGAAGATTAACGAGCTGTATTTTATTCAGGGTCAATTACACCGTAAAAAGGAATCGGGGAAAAGTGGGCTTGGGAAGAACTAGCGATGTGCTTATCTAGATCCAACCAACTATAAAACAGGAGTCCATTTAAGGATAATGTGTTGTTTTCGATACCACGTCGAAATGCGTTGCGTTGAAAGTTTATGTCCATCATATAGTCTGGAGCCCACGTTGGGCGCGTGTTTGAGGCATGTGGTTAATTTACGCCCGAATTGTTTTTTAAATTGATTTTCGGACATTTAAGCGACGTACTTAAAAATTTGTTGTAAAATCAATTTCTGACCAACAAAGACTGAATATTAATTAATACTGTTGGGTTTTAATCATACTTGTGGCGATATATTGATTCCAAACCTGATTCATAAAATAATTTTTGGTTGCATCGGTTAATAATTGTCAGTATGAATATGTTTATTGAGAAATCCTTGGAATATCTTTGGAAAATCCTTGGAAATCATCTCAGTATTTTTGGACGTAGTGCATGAACGTTTGGACGAAGCTCAATACAGTCATATCTATATAAAAATTCCTAGTCAACATTTCACAGCAAAATATTTCATACTCAACAAGAAGCGAGAATTCCTGTATTGATTAGATTTCTGATTTAGAAGATGATGAGATAAAATAATTGAAACACTTGCTCAAAAATATATAAGCAATGAAAACTACAGTACAGACAATCATTTTGTATGGCATAGATTTATATTTGAATCCTTGCAAGTTTAAATTTATTAACTTCTCAGTATACGGAAAGTCTCCTGAAGTTACTTTAAGTTTTCCTTCATGTGTTTAAGCCGATGCGAGAAGAATGTTTATCTGTTCCTTTTTTTCCTTTATCATTTGATGAATGTGCAATGAAACCCGTCTTATGGCTGTGAATTTTTCCCAATCAACAGGAGTCGAACAAAAAGCAGCAATAATTTCAGGAATGAATAATCTCGCAGCCATAGCCTTAGCGTTCCTATGAGAGAAATGCACAGTTGTCGATTAAATGTATCCGGGCAGAGAGTCAGTGATGGGATTTGACACATAGTGGTCAAGTAACATTGGTTTGAAAAGTAGGGATCACATTTGTGAGCTTTTAGGATCACAGATTGAACGTTCCGGTATAGTTTACTGAAGCATTGAATAGTATTTCCACATCTGCAACTGTACAAAGCTTCCACAATTTTATCGAAATGAGAGAAGTACCACTTAATCATAAGTTATTCCAAAAATTGTTTACAAGAAAGTGGCAATCATCCTGGCCAATCTTACCTTCCAATGAGATATTCGCAAAAACGGTTATAAAATGAGAAATAAGCAATTTCATAAAGTAAAGTATTTATTTTTAAATTTAAAAAAGGAACACTAAGAAGTAAAATAATGGCTGTAGAGACGGAGTCGTGAGGAAATAAACAGTCACTGCAAACTTCATGAAAAAATGGCTCATGAGTCTTTGTTCTGGAAATTAGTTACCTCTAAGTTTAAGTCAATTATAGGGAATCAAATATTCTACCTTCAGTGCCAGGCAGAATTGTTTTTCTTGATCCTATTGACGAATTTGGTTCAATGGCTGCATGCCATTTAAATTTCCTACACTGAAACGAACATAATAATTGAAACAGTATTGAAACTGGCTTACGAAGATTTTTATTGGAACAAAGCTTTATTGGCGCGGACAAATCTTCGAAAGGTTTAATTCGATTTTTTGATATCATTCTGGATTTTTGTTTTTGTTTTTGAGAAAAATTAACCATGCCACATTTTTATGAGAAATTTCTTTGAATCTTTCGAGCAAACTTATTCGCTCCGCAATTATTTCCATTCCTACCTTTGTACTTTTTCAATTTTGTGCTTATTACAGCAACAAATTTTTCTTTTCTTTTTACGATCAATATGTTGCAAAACTTGAAACCAAACTGATTCACATTTGAATTAAGGACGTGTTCATAAATCATAAGTAATAGCGTTGCCACTTTGTAGTTTAAGGTTTTGAAGCTCAAAATTTTCTAATTAATATTTATGGTAAAAACTAGGAACATTGAAGTTCATCAATTTTTTCAAAACAGTCGTAAATAATCATAAAAATGCTTTTATATATGAGGAACTTTGTTGGTAGACTGATACAAGGAATGAGTACGACGAAATCTTCATAAATATGAAATTAAATAGTTGCATTGAATGTAAATATACAAAGATTAAAAATTCATGAACGTTTACATTAAACAGAAAATAATATCGAAATTACAAATAGAAGCCATAAAATAGGGCAGCTAAATAATTCTAGAAATTAGTAGGGGATATTGACGATAAGGGGGAGCGTAAACTGGTTACATACGAAGCTGGGTTTTGTTATGAAGAATGCGTATGTAGACTGCACGGACTGCATCGTATGACAATTAGGATGATTTGCAAAATAGAAAGAGGAGAGGAAGTGGTGAAAAATCAAAAGAAAGAGATCTTTAATAAGAAATTGATAGTAATGCTACCGAATGCAACGTGGAAACTTAGGCCTAGTGTTGAAAACATAGTGGATGAACGAAACGAACGAAAGCTTAAAATAAGAAGAGAGTGAACGAGCAGCGAGCTTATTATCTAAAAGCTCATAAAAGAAATAGGATCGTAACTATGTACAAAATTGAATATGACTGATTAGTGCCTGAATAAGATTGAAGAAGGAGGTTATTTCAGACACAAAAAGCTAATCCAATACGAAGAGCAAAAAAGGTATTGAAAGAAAACAGTTTATAGTGATGTGAGCCACTTGAAAGCGGAATGAAGTATCAACCTGAAGTGTATAAAGTAGGGAGGTTAGGTCAGATTGTGAGTTTGCCCAGCCAACTAGTTTCCACTTTAATTAAATCGTTTTTGGTCCAGTGTGTCCCGTAGACGTGGAAAACATCTAATTCCCTATGTAAACCATCTTTATTGCTTAAGGATATCCAAGAGTTGTTCCATTCTAGTACTATGTAGCTCATTCAGCTCCACGAAAAGAATACACCTAAGTACTTATGTTTGCACAGCAGGTGCTCTACTGACTCAGTCAGGAATTCCGATTTTCTTTTCGGGTTCACCGAAAGCCACATGACCCACCACTGAACTCACAAGATTCTTCGTTGAAGCTCTGTTCACAGCTAACATAAGCCTAGCAGAACAACATGTGCCTAAACTTCCCCAGTGCCTTGATGCTGGCTCGTAGACCGATACTTTTATATTCTGCCTGCATTAAGATTTCTATACTAACTGCCTCATGTTAGTGCGTTCCATGGGATCCCTTCCTAGTAAACTAATCCGCTTCGACAGATCTCAGCATAGTGTAAGTTTGTACTTAAAGAAAATCCTCCCCAGTTCAGACCTACAAGTTTCGAATAATTTGAGGGACACTACAACAAAGTTAACGCTCTTATGACCTACCCGACTGCCCACTAAGAAAGTGATGTCTTTGTTTACATCTCTTCTTTTGCTAGCTATCAAGGTTGTCACTACATATGTCTGCACAACTGTGCAAGACTCGAGAAGCTCCAACGATTTGTTCATGCTCAGTACTCTGAAAACACTTTTATTCCCGCTGTCGTCTTCATTGACGAGCTATCCGAAAACACTGACACAATTCCACCTGGTTCTTCGTTCTTCCAATCTTTTTTTGAGGAAAAAAGGGCTTCGATATACTTCGAAGGCTAATGCTGGAAATTTACAGTCCATGTTAACAATGTTTTACGTCCTACAAAAACTTTTTAGAATTATGGAGTGCTGGTGGGGTCGCACCCTGCAGCAACTTCCTTTCTTGAGCGCGCAGCATTAGCAGTTATCACATCTTTACAATATAAGTCTAGTCGCAATAAATTTTAGATTATTTCTAGTGCAGCTATGGGTGTGTTGCGCAGTGCACCCGTTATTCTCAAGAACGTCATTCTTTCGATCTTAGTCATTCGAGCCATGTTACATTTCTTGCTCAATGCCTTCCACCACATAGGTTAAGATGTCCCATAGGTTAAGATTGAGATGACTATAGCTGTATACATCCAGTGTTCCACTCGTCGCTTAAGCCTCCATTTAGTTCTGAAGAGTGCCTAGCATTTAAGAAGGCTACTGTAACTTTCCTCACTCTCTTATACAAGATCATTTTTCAGGTAAGCTTTGGATCCAGCACGATCCCTAAATATTTCACCTGATTTGGGAACACGGACTTTTTGCCATTAAATATGGACAGCCTGCAGTCTGAGACTTTACGCCTTCTTTAAAAAAAGGACAAAAAAATTGCCGATTTAAACAGAATGTAACAAGTTAGGCTCAATTAACGGCATAGGAACTATTAGGAATTCGATGTAATTTGTGAACAATATAGATAAGAAATGCAAACATACAAACTTGAGAATAATATTCTAGGAGTAGACGAACAAATGGATAAATCGACTTAAGGAAGATATGTTCTTAAAGGATTGTGACATTCGAAGGATAAAAACGGCCTTACGCAAAAAATTGGCTGCAGTTTGATGGATGTAGGTTGAATGCAACACCCAAATCTTTCACCTCTTTAATAGAAAGAAGAAGATAATCTTTATGTTTAAATGAGTAAACAATGGACAAGGTTCTAAGCGAAAAAACCATAAGATGACTTTTGATGAAGATTGTTTGACTGAAACCATCTTAAGAGTGCATCTAGATCATTTTGAAGCAAGTCACTGACAATAGAAGGCTTTAAAACACGAGACAATTTGAAATCTTCAGCATAAAATAGGCATGGAGAATTAATCTTTGTGGAAGGATCATCTATGTAAATAAGGAAAAGAAGAGGACCAAGTATGGAGCCTGACGGAATACCTGAGGAAGAAAAAAAGGATTAGAATGTACACCAAAGAAGCTAGCTTTACTCACACGAATCAAAAGAGAAGAAAGGAACCGTCTCAGAAGAATTACAGATACACCATATTGCCTGAGTTTGCAGCACAAAGCTTCATAGTTAACCGTGCCGAGCAGAGGATTTTATCGATATTTTGGATGAGAAACGTGGATGACAATTGGCAATCGTAAAAAAGAATAAGGTTCAAGATCAACTATCGACAATGAATAAGTTGAAATTGAAAATTGAATTTGTCATAGAGAAGAAACACAAGAGTAAACTGCTGTGTTTGGATTTTCCAGTTACTAGGAATTTGGACAAAAAGACATCCTCTTTTCAATGAACGATTCCCAGTACGTTGAACCACGTCTACCAGGACAAGATGGATACGTACCACTGTTTGGTGCAGAGGTTATTAACGATTTCAATGAACAGGAAATTTATAAAATAGAGGTCAATTTTTAAATTGATACAAAAAAGAAGAAATGCTGCTGAAAGGATATTATTGAACTGATCATCAAAAAGAAAAAAAGAGCCGCACGATGTTCAAATATGTTACGACGCCAGTTCCGGAAAGAAAAAAAATGTAGTAGGACTAGCATGATCTTTTGCGGATATTGTGGACATATAATAGAAAAGTCGTACCGAGGAGCTGTAATCAGATTAAAAATGTAGAATGAAAGGAAAAATATAAATTGGAGGACAATCAAGGAAGCGGATTTTACCAGATTGTTTGCGGAAATTGAAAACAGATCTACATCCGTAGGCTTGTAGTTAATAGACTTGACGAACAAATCTGAGGCATATTTTGCCAGCAACAAAGATAAAAATATTTTAAGATCGCCAGAGTCACAATTTATGGAGGATAGTTAGGATATACTAGCTGCAAAGGTCAATAAGCAGGTATGAAAAGTGAATGGTTGGACATTTGTTAATCAAAAGGAATTTGCAAAGTACCAGAGGAGTTGAGGCTAACTAACGATTTAGGAAACAGTGCATCTTAATAAACACAAATGTTAAACATAAAACGTTAGAAGAAGGAGATGGAAAGTTCGAAAAAAAAGTTTAAGCACGGAAGAGAGTATAAAATATACGATTAACTAAGACAAGTAAAAGAAATTATATTATCTTAGTTTTGGGTACCAAAAGATTCATTAGGTGTCGTACAACCTAATGAATGTTTTGGTACCCAAAACTAAGAACCCAGAACTAAGCTGCAGGAAACATTGACTAGATTTACAAATCCATTTTGTTGAATAGTGCGATTTTATGGAGTTACACTCCAATCCAATCAACTTTTCCTTACGTACAAATTTGATGGAACCCAATTCTGATAATGGAATCGTAGAAAATAAATAAAACTTCAAATAGGAAGTCATGTCCATTATATTTTCAAATCCTCAAAATAATTCAAGCAAGAAAATGCCATCAAATACTGCAAATACTAATGTTTTATTTGTTTTGGCATTCTACATTATCTGTTAATTGTTTCATGTAAAAATTGCTGGATGTACTAATTTTTTCTCTTAAGATAGAACAAGGACGAATAAAATGGTAGATTTTTTGCAAATTAAAACACTTTATCAATGAGTTTTGTAGTTTCCAATTCTAGTTAAAAAGTTGACGAGAATCTAAGAATGTTTCCATTTTGAAGAAAGCACAGAATCAGTTAAAATTGACAATTTATAAACTTTTGTTAAAGACCGACGAAAGATTGTAGGAATATTTTCCCACTTAAATGTAATTATGGATGCATGAAACGCGTCCTTGAATTGGATAGACTCCTTTACAAAAGTCGAATTTTAGGCTCACAAAGTCGATAGTGTTTCAAAGTGGTGGATGCTCTTAATTAATCATTCCCAACACGCATCAACGGCTTCTACGCACCTAGAATTGGACCCCAACTAACACTACAATAGCAACCATGTTAGGCTAGGTTAACTTAAGCGTATCCTTACTTTTAAGGAATTCCGACCACGTCTTGAAGCCGTTGGTTCTGTGTTTATCTTGGTGAGTTTCGCTGACACAGGATCGTGTCGGTGATGTTGGTGGTGGTTGCGAATGTGATAAGGACCAGATGACGAGAATATAGACCGTATCGTAATGTAGGGTTGTTTGGCGATAGTTGATGGTCGATAGCCTCCTCCAATCCTATATAGGGATAGAACCTGCAAGAGCTCGACGACCAGAAAGATGACGATAACGACGACAAGCACGCTGTTATGATGCTTTGATTACGCACTTTAGGAGTCGGCTGCTCCTTGAGCTGGTGCCGTTCTGATTTTTCCTTGTTTTTGAGCCTTGATTGCGACTGTCGCTCTACGATCCTGAAATTTTCCAAATTCAAGTGCTCGTTCGCCTGAGCCCCGCTGTTTTATTTATGGAGTGATTTGGCTGGCCGTCCAGAGTTTTCCGTCGTAATGTCGAGGCTGTCAGCAACAATTGTGCATAATTTATCAAACACTTGAGTTGATTATATTGTCACTGGCAGAAGACGGCGAGCAAAAGATGCTACGCAAGTAATTGAGGTTTGGAGAAAGTGCACTTGAACGTTTTCGTCTGCAGAAGATTACGCGAAGTTTGAGTTGATAACACTTGAATGAACCGCAGAACTATCACCTCCACTTTTAACATGTGACCACTTCACCGCAAACTCATGACCTTCCTGCGAATACTCAAAATCGTTTTATCACTTATAAACTGTACGACTCATACAACATTAAACGTTATCGAGAAAACGAAGATTCTCAACCGTAACCGAGCAAGGATGCACGAGTTTTGTAGAGGGTCAGCTCCTCACGACCTAGCAAACGTCAGATAACTGAAGTATCTTCAGACAGGTCCTGCAAAAATATACCCTCAAGTAAACAGATGGCGATGGATTGCTGAAAATCATAAATGCTCTTCGGAAGCTGGAAAAGCGATTTGTTTGAATTGATATCAGCCGCGAAGGGAAAACAGGACAGACCTAATTTCCTGCTAAGAAAATGCTCGCTTACCTACTGCTGAATACGATAGGGACACCGAGATAAAGCTTGGGAGAAATATGGTAGAGCTTCCAGGATTCACACATGCGCTGGGCTACTCGAGAAATCGTCCCTGGTCACATTTGTCGAGGTTGTCTGGCGACAGTCGCAGCTTAGACTACATTCTAATTGTTGGGATGTATTAATCGTGAGCATCCTTCTGATGTGGCAGGACGAAACACTTGAGCCTAACTGAAAGTAAACAGCAGCTTTAATTGGAAATGTTGAGCCTTTATTTTGACTGTTTAAAGTAACAGAGCCGACATTATAAAGGACGAAAACCTCTTCTGGGGTTGACCTTTTGAAATAACTATGTCCTACCCTATTGTGTTGTCTAGTGGCTTGGTAAGTATTTTCCCATTAAACAATGGATTTCATGTCTCGTAACCTTCGAAGGACTTCATATCGTCTGAGCATTTCGGAGCGATTGTGCTGAAAGTCTGCTTTCATGTTTTACGCAGAAATTCTAATTGAATGGAAAATGCAAAAAAACAGAGGAGACATAAAATTTTCTTGTTTTGCTGGAAATCGCATAACAGCATGTCCACTCAGCATTTTGTTTCAAGAAGCTGGAACAAGAATGTTCAACTATTGATTCATTGTTATTCAGTGAAAAAATCTAGTTCGACAAAAATTTATTACAAACTCAACCCAAAAGGATGTGTGGGCTTGACGAAATGCATGCATGCCTTGCCAAGCCCATTAAATCGTTTATTGTTGGATCTCGAAATCCGAAACTTTCCCTTCGCGAGAAAGGACCTTTCCACGCTTTCACCCAAGCACATATGTATGTGTTCACCTCGTTTCTGTTGAAATATGCATGTGAGTTTGCTTCACGTGTTACAAAAACATTGGTGGAAATTCGGGGAAATTTGTTACGATACGTGTTTTAGGGCGGTGCAATTTTAAACAACACTGAATTCTTGAGCAGGATTTTATGTGCATTCGAACAAAACATTTTGTTGTGGTTATTTGTTTCAGATGAATGTCATGATGCCGAAATGGTTACTAGCAAATGGATTTCGTGGGATCAAGGTGGCAGTTGGTGGTATGGGACTATTTTTAATGGTGGACTCATGTGTGGAAAGCTTAAATTGTTAATTTGTAAGCATCCGTGCAGAATTATTTAGTTGCGGGTTGGAACAAGTTTGAGTTTGAAGCTGAAGTAAGGACCTAAATGGTGTTGATAAAATAAAGGTTTTATGTTCAGGTAAATTTAAAGAGAACCGACTTGAAAGGAATCCTTTGTTGAGTTTTTTATTGAGTACTTTTGGACAACTTCCCACAAAAAAATCTTTTTTAGTCTACAAGTGAGACATTCCTTCCTTTGACAATCAAGGATTTATGAAAGATATCCTGGAATGAACGGATAGACAAATATATGTTGTAATTGTTTGTAATTATTTCAGCAATGTAATTATTTTCTGGTATAAGTTTCATTTTTAAATGGGATGAGGATATCACGATATGCTACACTATGATATTTCATTTTACGCAGTAAATCAAATTTCTATTACAAAA
The DNA here is from genome assembly GCA_963942545.1 of Oxycera nigricornis. Lineage (NCBI taxonomy): Eukaryota > Metazoa > Arthropoda > Insecta > Diptera > Stratiomyidae > Oxycera > Oxycera nigricornis. The sequence goes on along the minus strand of OZ012659.1, from coordinate 112,638,682 downwards.
ACAATAATTATACATGAAATGAATAAAGTGCATCCAGACATTATCTCACATATTTTTGATTGCAAATCAACAATAATTGTTGATGGGTAAACAGCTCATACAAATTCACTAAAAGAACCAACCATTATTCAAATGTTTCGCCAAGTGAACCGTAGCGCATAAAACAATTAACATTTCATGGACAACATAAATCCTCTCAACCACATGCAAACCGTAAAATAAATGATCCAAACTGAAAACAAATTCATCTCAGTTTACCCGGTCCCAGTCGGAAACCTAACAAATTTCAAAGTTGAACCGAACAACCGCCGAGTGTGTTGGATTCTACCAATTTCACACTTAAAACTCCATCCAACGGGTCCACTGTTAAGGATAATAAGGGTCAAATAACACACACAAGACTATTTGTCGGTTATCTACATTGTCCATGTAATTTAACTTTTCGAAAAAGGATTTGCCATTTGAATTATTCTCCGTTTTCAGGGAAATCAACTCAATTTAGGATACTTATCAAAGGATCCAAAATAAAATAATGCGAAAATTGTTGCAAACAAATGTTTGCATATGTTGTCCATTTGAACAACTCGAAAATTAGTTTGTATTCGAATCGCGTGTCCGGTTTTTGTTTGATGGCGGCAAATGGACGATGGGGTTTTTAATTAAATTAGAATACATTTATTCGATGTATTCAGAGAAATTTAATTGAAGGGATTCGAGGAAAAGTTTTGTTCATACATATGTGTGCCTGATAAAATGGAAACCGGAGCTAATTAATTATTGTCAAGAATTGAGTTCAGAAAAGGTTATTCGTTAGATTAGACTAGAGTGAAACTATTTTTGAATAAATTAAAAAAAGGTAAAAGTGAGCTTTGAAATTATAATTCGCTTCAAAATCTAAACTAAAATTTTCATAATTTAACTTTTTAAATTATAGAAATTTTATTTTATTTCCTCAAAATTCGACCTTGTAAAATTTTATTGGCTGCAAAACTTGAACACATTTATTAGCAAAAAATTTCTTCTTCAAATAACTTAGTTCGATTGTTCAAATTCTCCGCCTTTAGAATTTTTAAAAAATTGATGAAAAATGATACCGAAATGCTAATGATGATTTCGGAACTGTTTTGGAAATTAGGCGTCGTTTTCAAATTCAAATCTTTTTTTCGTAACAATATTTCAAGACCTATTTAGCGGTCAAAATCATAAAAAAATCAATTCAAACTTTATTTGTGCGGTCAAAATCATAAAAAAAATCAATTCAAACTTTATTTGTGACTGTTACACTTAAAGCTAATAAAATCGCTTACAAATAGGGTTTATATGTTTTTTCTTAGATCCTTATGAGGTGGTATGTATTGACAGAACGCACATCGTTTCCCAAAGGCAACGACGACATCATAGCTCCTAGGAGTCAGACAGAGTCAATTGTTTTATTGCAAACTAAAAATTTCATTTTCAGTTCATGTTATTTACTTTAATAGGTATATAGTTCATCAAAAGGCTGTCAAAATGATGATTATCTAATCTTCCAAACCAAAAATTTTCAGTGAAAAGTCTCCCATGCAAGCGATTAACATTTTCATTTGAAATTCATTTGAACTTAAGCAAACTGAAAAGGCAATATTGAGCCCCGTAATCACTTTTCACTTATATATCTATTGTAGGTAAAAACTCATTCAAGTTAGATTTGTATGGAAATATTTATATTTAGCCTGATTTAAACAATTTCATTCATTTAAATGAACAACGAGCTGTTTTCGCTGGAAGGCATTGAATTTTTTCACGTTCGTTATTTCGAATTTCAGGTTTTTAAAGATAGATTTAGAGTTTTAAATTTACATTATTTCATTAATTTTTTTATTGCAGCTTCAGAAAAAAACAAGAACATTCATTTTGTGAAAATTCTTATATGAACAATATTTGAAAATACTTGGATCATAAAAAATCATTGGAACATCAAAGACAGATTGTTTTTTATTGAATGTGAGCTTACCTATCCACTAAATCCTTTTTTGTTTACTACCTATTGAATAAATTTGAACTTTGAGAATCAATAAAACTTGCGTGAATAAAATTGATATTTGGCAATCACAGATCAATTAAAGTCCTTTAATTATGGTTGCGTGTGCACCTCAAGTTCAAATACATGAAATATGAAAACGCTTCGTTCAATGTTTATTTATTAACTGGTCCTATTTGTGTTTAATTAATTTGATTGCATATTTTACTCGTATTACAAATAATTATCAAAATGTCGTTTATGTTAGGATCAAATTTAGTTTAATTTTAATTGAATTTTTTAAAACCCATTTCTGGGTAGATTTTATTGTAATCATAGTTTTTTCAAATTTTCATACATTTCCATACATTTTCCTACATTTCCATAATAATGTATGTAAAATCTTTCCTTTTCTTACATATTCCTACATTTACATAAAAATGTATGAAAAATCTTACATTTTTATTAATTTCCATCCCCGAATCCCAATCCCGGATCCCCATGATCCCCCCGATCCCCTGGATCCCCCCGATCCCATGGATCCCTCGGATCTCCCGATCCCCTGATCCACCGATCGCGGATCCCTCAATTCCCGATCCACCGATGCTCCGATCCCCGGATCTCCCAATCCCTCAACCCTGACCCCCGATCCCCAATCCCTGATCCCCTTAATCCCCGATCACCCGATCCCCCTTATCCACTGATCCCCCGATCCGGAATCCCGGATCACAAATCCCGGATCCCCCGATCCGCCGATCCCCCGGATCCCGGGACCCCTCGATCCTCCAATCCCCCGATCTCCCGATCCCCCGATCTCCCGATCCTCCGATCTCCCGATCCTCCGATCCCCCGGAACCCGGGATCCTCCGATCCCGGATCCCCCGATCCCTGATCTGCCAATCCCTGATCCCTCGATCTCTCAATCACTGATCCCCTGGATCCCCCGATCCCCCCGATCGCCCGTGAAACTGAAAAACTGAGGTTGTCTATATACCTTGTGTTGTGGCAACAGTTGCACCCACGTGGCACTACACTCCATTGCCGATTAATGGACGTAATCTCCATGATCAGGGATTCCGCCCGAAACTGTTAGAAGATAATTGAGTCTGAAAGATTTTCCGCTTCAATCACTCTCTCCATCAATTTTAAGTAATTCTCCGTATTTATATTTCAGGACATAGTACTTCCCAGACGATAAGAATCGGTATAAGGGATAATACCAGTATATAGTAGATTCGATCCTGCTTATCTTGTGGATTACGTATAACACAAAGTCAGATGTACCAATCAGTCTATTGGTAGTGCCTTAGTCCTGCTGTTATTTTCATGTCAATAAAACTGATACGCAACTACTTAAAATCATTACAATCACTCCTGCTTCTGGTTTCCCCTTTTTCAATTCTGCTCCTTTCCTAATATCTTAATTTTAGAGATAAAGATCGTTGTGTTTCCCTTTTTTGTTACGATAGCTAACAGATTGAGTGCAAATTATTCAAAACAAAAAAAATCTTTTTCATGTTACGGCTACGACTATAAATAAGCAGCTACTTTAATTGCTTTATTTAATTCTCGATTGTTTTTTTCGGGTTTGAACTTTCTGAGAACTCCCATAAGAGTGTAAAGATTATTTTAGTATAGATTTATATCCAGCTGAACATTCCTTACATACGTAATATGTAACTCACTGATTTTGAGAATCTTTTTTGTTTCAAAATCTCTTGTTAAAGAATTAGTCGTCACAATAGTTGATTCCTCCTATTTTTATTACAGCTTAAAATCATAGAACATTGTCAAATACATCTCTCAACATTCTACAGAATCTGCAATCCGAATCCTGAATTTTCCATTTTCCGCAAATATTTGCCTTGTCCACTTTCGCTGGTGTTTATTTGTTGACAACGCAATATCGTCAAACTACCGAATTCGAGTGCGAGTTGCATATTGGTTTTACAATTGCATCCTTTCCAGGACATGAAAGCATTCAACACAGTTGCAAGGAGCAGAAGAAAATTCGGAATGGAATCGTGCTAAAAACGTGATATTTCGAAATTTCGCTCGACTCAAAAACAAATCGACAAAATCAAATTATCCGCCGGCATTCATGTTATGATATGGGGGTGGCCATAATCCACGAATGCAAGTGCCGCCAGATTGGCTCCGAGTGAGGAAGCTTCGAATCCTTTGAAATGGATTTCGTGACCAATAGGAAATGAGTTGGCTGAAAAGATAGTTTTGTTTTTGGCGTTAATGGTTGAACAGAAGTTTGATTGTTTTTTGAAAGTATCCTGATGAATGTTTTGAGGAAAATCTTTCATTCTAGGGAAGAGTTGGTAATTTGCGTATGCTTTCTTAACATATGTTAAGATGATAGTTCTGGATACGGGTACCATTTTAGAGATATCCAATTTTCTTCTCAGTTGCGCAAGTTGGAAATCACACTTCAAATCGTTTGCATAAAAAAATTGCTATTCGAAATACTCAAACTTCAATCACATACGAATTTTCCGCTGGGCCTAATCCATTCATTCGCAAGTAACCATGGCTATGGCATGGCAATTTGAAACATCCTATTTGGTTTTTACATTTCACACTATTGCCACTCTGCATCTGGAAAACTGTATCTGAAATCCACGATCTGCTAGACAACCGGAAAATACATAGTACGGATGTTGGATGACTCTTCCGTTGGTTTGTTTTGTTACAGTTCTCCGTATCACCGATTTATGAGTTGGATTCCTTTTCGGCTAAGATGTTCGAAATTGAAGCGCTACCCCTATTTAAACTATATCCTTCTTGAATCCCATTCGAAATAAATTCGCCTGGATACGTCACATAAAAAAATAATCGTATGTGAATATTTTTCGGGATTGAGAGTAGGTTGCTATCGTACTGGGTGTGTATCCCTAGGGAACGTTACTTTGTTATCCAATCTGGAAATGTGACTTGGCACAAAGATATAAGATTTTATTAGAGTTCGAGTTTACAGATAGCAAGTTTGAACGACACGAACTAAGGGCTATGAGAGATAAGTATGCATGTGGGAGACAGTATCCTTTTGTAGGGAGATTTGTTGTGTAGGCCGCGAAATGTGAACTTGTCAGAATTTTTATGAGATGGTGTCAAGTATAGATAAAGGATATCAAAAGAGAATGTATGCTATACATAATGACTGGAGTAGGCGTCCTGGTTAAATGTAAATGCCAAAAGGTGGGAGCCAAATCAAATCAGCGTATTTAAATTCTATGAAAGGACACTGAGTCGGAGCTGTACAAGTGGAAATGTGTCGAGTTGACCATTCAAGAATGTACAACCGCTGAAATGTTAACTTCAACTTATAAATACTTGACTAAATAAAAATCTTCAGTGAAGAGGTCTCAAAAGTTCAATTCGAAGTTGATTTTCGCGTCAATAGTCAATATGAATGGCTTATCATATAAAATATACATAAGTATCGAAATTATGCAAAAAGTAATAATATTAGTATCTTTAGGTTGCTTCTACCAAACCGCTTTTATTAAAAATATTGCAAAAATATCGGTTGTATTCAACAAAACCTTAATTTCAAGTGCGTTATAACTTTTCATGATAAATTGTTTCAAGGAAAAATGCTTCCTATATCACTGATACATAATTTAGTTTACCAATTGCTCCGGGTCAAATTTAAAAATGATTTCTTTGATCACTTTCTTCAAGGCTTCGAATATAACAATTGTAGTAAAATCAAAGCAAGCAATGCCTGTTGATATTCAGCCCTAGATATGGTACACCGACGGAGGGTCAGGTCAGTATGGAAGGACGGGAGCTGTCGATTAGTCAAGGGAGGCTAAACGCGATCAAGGTATATAAGCTAGACATGGTAAACCCATGCATAGCTTTTCTTCCATCTCGCTCGCACAGCAGGCCTTACGTGCGCCATTTTGCCCAAAAAAATTTGGGCTGCCAAATGAACAAAACATAGGGTGCACATCTGGCAAGGTGAAAGAAAACGAGATGCGACAATTCAAAATGTATAAATGGCGGAAACCGGTGGCGGATAGTCGGTGCATTGCGTGGGAAACGTGTAAACGAAAGACAAGTGAAGTGACGATGGTGACTTGTTCGGTGCGTGGGTGCAGTAGCAGCAACAATAAAACTGTAAAGAGAAATAAGGAAGCTGACGGTAGTGAAATAATCTCGTTTTTCCATTTCCTGAAAGACGAGACTTTACGGAAAGTGTGGTTGATGAATTGAAGAAAACCTGAAAGTGGGCTAAGCAAATATGCGGTCGTGTGCCAGAAGGTGAGTCTGATATTGACCTTTCACCAACCACGATGGCAGAATTGGAGTACGATGCGTTGGAATATGTTGCTGGGTTTATTCTCCACCGCTTGCAATCTAGCATCCCAAACATATTAGCAGAATATGCTGAGGGTGCAGCGTCGACCAGCTTAACGTGAACGGACCAAATCACGGAAGGAGGACTTCGAAAGCCGACAGCCAGCTTTGTCACGAAGCTGCAACAGCTGGAAAATATTTTCACAGCGTACAACACACCATCCATTAATGTTGGACCACATTATATTGAAAATCTTCTTCGTTTGGCTGCTGAAGAAGACCTGCATGTTGAAATTAAGTCATTATTTTTTCGTTGTAAATTATATTTTAAAATAAGAATACTTAATAAATGTTTGGTTGACAACCTCAAAACTCGAAAACGACGTTAAATACATTTGCCTGCTGCTATGAAAATTACATGTTGTCATTTCTAATCATTAAAGTTGTTTCCGAAAACCCATTTCTCACCAAACCAGACTCTGCTGAACGATTTCGCATTTCCTCTTACTGAAACCCCTTCGGGAGTGCAATTGTGCCCACTAATAATTGTTTCTTGTACGATGTGCGCCGATCCTGGGTTTTTCCAGTTTTTCAGTAATTCATTGTACGCGACAGTCAATCGTGGAAAATTTACCGAACAGTACGTCTTGTACATATTTGGTGTATTAAATACAGAGACTTTCATTAAAATAGTAAAATAAAAATATTCTTATCCATTAAACACTCCACACTCCGTTGCGTCGACGGAATTTGTCATCATTCACATCACCTTTTATTTCCAACATCACTTGCCATTTTTCCTTTCCTACTGGGCGAAACATGTTTTCCAAAAAGTGTTGATGCTATTCCTACTGGGCACTTTTCGGCGACTTCAGGCCTCAGTGACGTACATGCGCAGTAGTGAACGCATTTGGGAATCGGGAATAGACTACTATGTCTAGTTTATATACCTTGAAACGCGATCAGGAGCATAACATAAAGAATATATAGCTCGGATCCTTTGATCTGTCAAAATAAATATGAGACAAAACATGCATAAATTACCCATCCATCAGAAAGCTTTCGTTTTCAAGCTCGCGTGCGTAAGAGTAGGTTAAAATTCATATTCAAATTTCTTCAGGCTAAATTTTGTATGTGAAGAGAGACGAGCTCATCATTTTATATAAAATAACCGTGCACGTGTAGATGCCAAAATCAGGTGACTTTACGTAAGTATACGTAAAATCAACGAATGCGGCGAGTACCCGATGCAAATACACGACTGATCGAAGCATTAAGGGCTGCCCGATAAATAGAAGCAATCAAACTACGCGGGATCGTGGTTTTAAGTAGCATTAAATTTTTTTGAAATTTTTTGTATATAAACATTGGAGAAGATACATATGGTGTTTTAGTAAAACAACTAAATTGCGAATTCATAAATTTTACACTTTCTTGAGTTTTTCAAAGTTCTGTGTAATAACGGTAAATTCTTCAGGAGTCGAAGTCTATAACACTCAATCGGTTGAAAGTTTTCGGTTTCTGGCACGTTTTACTCGTCATTCAGAGCTGATAATCAAAAACGAAAGCGAAACCCATAAAAATCAACTTTCACACCGAGTATTCCTCTATAATTTCACCCAACTGTTGATACCTACATACGTGAACAGGCGAGAAGTATTACCGATTCTGGACTTCAGTTCCAAGGAAATGCAATGTCTTCTTCGTTGCTTTATATTCCTAAATAAATAGAACACCGAAGAAGAAACTTTATTTCCTTTTCGTAGCGTATCATTCACTTTTTCACACTGTTCCACTTTATGGCCATAAAACACTTTTCTGATAATTACACGTTGCTTAGTAGAGCACCGATGATTACATATTTTTAACGCGTTATTCTCCCGCACTTGCCACTATTATTTGTTTGGATTTTCATTTAAAAGAAATATAAAATATTATTACATATTATTACACATGATACTCCGATCGCGAATTGTCAAATATACAATAGCATTTCTCGCTGTCAGTCGCGATTTAACGAAACTAACTTCCATGTGCATCGCTGTCATTCGAGCACAAACAATTCAGATGCAACTTTCTTACTCTGTTACTCATGCAATTTTCTTACTCTGTTACTCATGCAATTTACCAATGCACAGACAAAAGTTGGCACTTTGGTTTTATAACAGATAAGTGGCAAATTGGTTGCAGTGTCCGTGCTATATATTCTTTATGCTATGTCAGAAGTGACAGCATGGCAGTTGGTTTAGGATCGAAATAAATAAGAGCCATCTGCCGTTTGTATTACTATATTTTATACAAATAAACTGAGGTTATAGAATAGATCCCATCCAGTCGCCGTGAATTCCAAACCGGTTACTCTACATAAAGCAAACATATCCCAGCAAGTAAAATACAAATACAGTATAAAAGGACTTAGTAACGTATAAGTTTCTAAATTCTTTAGCATGTCTCTAAATGTAACTGCACGTTAATTTTCTGTTCAAGACAACACCGAAGATTGAAACCGGGTTGACATTTTCATACCATTGTACCGATGATTTAAGGTTAGATTGTAAGAAAGATGCAACATATTTCGATTTGATTGTATAGTATACAAAAGATGAGGATTGTTACATAAAACTTCAGATAGAGCCAAATTGAAGATATTCAACAAAAAGGGGTCGGGGCCACTGTCTTGTGATACTTGAAATTTAACAAAATGTTTTCGAAATAAGGTGCAAACCATCTTAGCACTGCACTGGTCGGATCTTATATGGCTTTAGTCCACGATGTTTTCTCAAAATCTCTCGTGTAGTGGACAAACAAAGGCTAACTTGTTGAAAACGGCGTCGAATCGATAAATTTGGATCAATAGCCACACTACCCTCTGCAGCAGTGATAGCTGCCTCGGTACGCACTGTAGAAGCTCATGTTGTATGAACATTGTCACAAAAAGTACACGTGGATATAAATTTTTCCAACGTTTTGCGTATGAGCTGCTCAGATAGGCGATTATGAGCTCCATAAATTGGACGAAGTACTCTGTAAGTTTGGCGTACTGAATGCGAATTTCGGACATAAATTTTCACTTTTTTGAGACGTTGTTCGGGTGTAAGTCTTTGCATGACAATTTTCCAAAGTAAATGCAACAAAACAAACAAGATTAAAATGACAATGAAATTCGACTGCCACAATGACACACCCTCTATATTCAAAAATAAATAAACCAAGAAAATAATAGCTTGTAGTTTGTAATTTTATTTCAATAATTTTTCAGCTCATGTACCTGAAAACACATATTTGATCATCCTTGTTTGAATTAATTATAATTCTGATTAAAAGTAAATATTAACTTTACATGACATCAAAGGACATGAACCAACATCAACAGCTTCACCATTTCGATGAAAATCAACATTCAAAACAAATTATCATCGATTGGTTTATCATTTAGAGCTGATACTAATTCAATTAGCTCGAAAGCTCACATACAAAATCAATTCAATCGTAAAATTCCAATCACGTAATTGCTTTTAACCACTCGCTAATAATTAAGCAGAGACTATTTGGACACCACACAACAACACTTTTCTAACAAATATAGTGTTTAATATTTCATGTCATTACCATGGGCCGACAGGGATTTCCACGAGTATCCTCGAGTAAGCACATTAAATACGTTGTACTCTCCTTTATGGCCAGAATAACTTCATGCTGAAGCAGTCAAGGCAAACACAGACAGAATAAAACACCGATTAAATCGTTTTTAATGGTCTCGAGAGTTTTGTGTATTGCATGTACTTGGGGACTTATTTACTAGCAATAAGTATCAAAGTGAAGATCAGCATAAATCAACGTGGACAGGATAATCTCCATAATAGCAAATTCAATTCCGATTTGTTCTGGAAACGTTACATAGTTCTTTTTTTCTTACCTTGCGATTGAATTAAACCTGGCCCGGTAGCAATCTTTTAATTCCCGGTGAATTCGCGGCCCGTAAATATTCGGCAGCATAAATTATACATGCCCAGGCATTTATCAAGATGTTGAGATACCCTTTAACTTTTGACCGGTCAGCTCCATTAAGTTGTAATGGTGAAGATGGATGAAAATAACGAACAAGGACTTTTCAGTCCAGTTGAGAACGAGTGCTTGACGCTGACTGAGCATTTTAAGGATTCTGATTTATTTGGGTTGGTATTTTTGTGTACATTCGATTCGGAAAATTTACGGACAGTCAAAGTTTTCCAGTGGACACGCTTGACCTTCAAATAAGGGGATGGTCGGGCTCTTTTGTATATACGTACGTATCTATTCTACAGATAGGTCAGATATGTGTACAATCGTAGACAGTCAGACATATTAGGATTTGGAGCTTTTAGGATAATGAACACGAAGTTTTAAGAGCACAGGGTAAAATGTTTGATAAAGGACAAAATCAAGGATGTAAACGTTTGTCGATGGAGATTAAGTAAATTTGATATGGTGAAATTTACAATAAACCTTTTCTATGGGAGCGAAATGCTGCTTTGTTGAATTTTGTGGTTAATTGGAATGCGTAGGTTAACATGCGTATTTTAACAAGAAATCTATAAAGAAATTGTCCTCTGTTACTTGATCGACTTCTTAAACATTAAATTTACAATTTTTTCATCATGAATGTTGAAGTAAATCAATTCGAGGTTTCCAGGTTTCGTAGTTCTCAAGTAATACCAGGCAGAGTAACTAGCAGTGGCGGCTCGTGGGAGTTACGTATGGTGGGGCTACTGGTACGAATTTTTCTATCACCAATATAAGTTCTTATATTAGTTTCCATTCCACCCAAAATGTACCACATGTGGAGCGTTAACCGATGTTGAGTGATCGGTTTCCCCAAAAGTAGATTCGCTGGCAATCAAAGATATATTTCTATTATCGTGTTCTGAATAATATTTAAAGCTTTAATAAAACTTCAGTGCACTCTGAATAAAATTTTTTTGTTAATTATTTATTTAATCAAAATGATAAATACCATAACCTGAAGAACCCTTTTTTGGAACAAACTTAAAGCACTACAAAACTTTAAAAAATACCAAACACTACGAAGGTACACTAAGTACTAATACCTGCACTACACTGATGAGACTGCTTTTGCATTAACAGTCATCACCTTCGGCCCGTAGTGAAAAAATATTGCTCATGCCTGCTCAAAAGTATTATCCAGACCATGCCAAGACTAAAAGTTGCCGAATCCCTGAACGGGCTGCATATGATTAGCCCGTCCACGATGTATACACATGTTATTTCAACCACGCACACTCCCGCCGCTTAAGCATAGAATTCACGCAGCCATTCAAATCGAAATACTCTTTTTCGGGGAAAAATTCATGTAGCCCCTTGCTCTTAGTAAAGGTGGAAAACTGTCAAAGAGAAAATAAGTTTGAATTTTACTCTCAGCTTTTACACGGTGCGGGCACAACGAAGCGAGTCGAAGAGAAAACCAAAATGTTTTACAGTGCGTGGCAAGCAGACTATGTGAAAGTAAACTACAGGGTGGGCGAAAAAATGCTACATTATATTTTGAAATGAAATTAAATTATGAAAACTATATTGAAATCTATAATGATATTTTATTACATTTGCATTAATATAGGCTCATCAATAAGTGGTGAGGCTGAGCCCCACTAGCCGCAAAGATAGAGCCGCCACTAGTAACTAGTCGTTAGTTGATGTTCTGAGAATATGTTGTCTTTTGTTCAACACTACCATTGTTGATAAAAAAGCCACCAAACTAAACAAGAGTAAGCTGAAATAAATAATTTGCATATGGTCCTGATTAGAAACTACAAAGTAACTCAGAAGAAATCCTATTGAAATCCAGGAAAAATTAAGACTCCCTCTAAAATCGTTCTTTAAATTAACCTGGATCCCTTTTCTCATGACTGCCATTCTCGAATGTTCAAACAGCCTTTAAAAATTGAGAATTCAACGAAAAAATAACACCACTAAACAGATTTGGTCGTCAAGATCTTATATACACTGCTAAGTGTTTTCGAACACGAGTTTAATCAAAAAGGCGAACAAAATACTTAGCCCATAAAATCAAGAAATTTGACGCTGTAAGAAATATGAAATGAAAGAAATTTTGAATGAAGTTGGAAGGGTCGACTTTATGGTCAATTTTTTTAACACTACTAAATATGACATTTTCCAGAAAATCGCTGAGTGAAACTTTTTTTTACTATAATTGTTTAAATAATGCAAATACACAAATGTTCAAATTAAAATTTTAGCTGATGAATTTATCTATAAATTTTGTCGGAAATTTTTTTCTGTAAAAGCAACATTTCACAAAAAAAAAATAGTTTTTATTGGAGGTTTACGTGAAAATCGCTAATATTTTCTAAAAAATTAAGATATTGTAAAAACTAAAAATAATGTATTGATACCTCGTTGTACTGAAACTTTTACATGGAAGATATTTTTCTAAATGTGATTTTTAACAATCAAACAACAACCAAAAATACAAACTCCAAAAAAGATGTACAAAACTGGTATTTGAAAAATTGCAAGAACAAATACAGGTATCGAAAAATTCGCAAGTTACGAGGCACGTCCAGAAAATAAGTAAACTGGTACTCTCCCAGCTGTAGGGAATACTTTTTCGACATGTTGGTAACACTGTCGCGTAGTCTGACCCCTCCCTTTCAAAACGAGACCAAGCCGAGGCTAGTGTGTTGAAAACTCTTGACACAGTAGCATCTCTCGCGAAAAATGTCGATCGTATCCCCCGCCAAGTGCGAAATTCGCGCCGTCATTCGCTACCTCGTTGCGAAGAGAAAATCTCCGGTTGAAATTTATAGTGAGGTGAAAACCGTTTACGGTAATAGAGCTTTGAATCGTACGAGGTTAAAAATGGCCGTACTTGCATGACGATCAGAGGAGCGGAAGACCTTCAGTTGTGACTGACGAACTTGTGGAAAAAACGAGATTGCGATCCATGCCGATCGCAGATTGACGTTAGATGAATTTTCTGCGATGTTTCCGCAAATCTCCAGATCCCAGATACACGAAACAATCACAGAAACTCTCGGATATCGGAAATTGTCTGCGAGGTGGGTCCCAAAACAGCTCACCCAACAGCACAAGTTGAATCGAGTGCAGAGCTCCAAAGAGTTTTTGGAACGCTACGAACTCGAAGGCGATGATTTTCTCTACTCTATTGTTACTGGAGATGAAACTTGGGTTGCCCACTACACGCCTTAAACTAAGAAAGAGTCTCAACAATGGCATCACACCTTGTCACCATTCGCCAAGAAATTCAAATCCACAATTTCAGCCAAAAAAAATCATGGCATCCATGTTTTGGGACCATAAAGGCATAATTTTGATTGAATATTTGGCTCACGGGGTGACCATCAACGCGGCAAGATACTGTGAGATGGTAAAAAAATTGAAAAGAGTGATTCAGAATAAAGGGAGGGGCATGCTGACGAAGGGAGTCTGCCTGCTGCACGACAATGCCAGACCCCACACGACCAACGCCACGAAGCAACTCCTGGACTCTTTTGGATGGGACGTTTTGAACCATCCCCCGTATTCACCAGACCTGGCCCCTTCAGATTTCCATCTCTTCATTTCCCTTAAGGTGCACATGGGTGGAAACAAATTTTCAACGGACGAGGGGGTGAAGGGGGAGGTGGAGAAGTGGGCAAAAGAGCTGGCGGAAGACTTCTTCGAAGCAGGTATCAAAAAATTGAATCCGCGGTTCACCACTTGCATCGAGAGGGATGGTGACTATGTCGAAAAATAACTTACATATGTGCAAGGATAACCAAGTATGTTTTTGTTTTAATAATTTTTTTTGAACCCTACATAAATTGAGTACACTTACTTTCTGGACGTGTCTCGTAAATTCAATAGTTAAAAATTTAAATTGAAATATTGTTTACGGTTTTAATTATCTAACCAATCGTAGTAGAAACTAAAAAAAACACTTACCTGTTTACCGGAAAATCACATAGCATTGTGACGATTTTTTTATCTTAAAGTTAACCGTTTCAACTACCTTCATTTAGATTTTAACCCTTTATGTAAATTTTGCGAGATTTTTAAAAAAAATATATACTCGTTTACACTTACTCCGTCGAATGTGAATCTAAACTATTTTTCGATTACAAACTATTCAAAAACGTTAATGACGTGGTTTATTTGTAGAGAAGTGAAAATAAGATTGAATATTTAATATTTTTTCCACAAATGATTTCACTAATATTCTATTATTATTGTAATTAATAATGGTAGATAATATCTTCGCATTTGATTTTTTACATATCGAATTTGTCTATCAGGAAAATTATCGCCACGTGAATCCAATTTAAATTTTCTATTCAATGTATTTCTATGAAAGAATTTACATAGTATGCATCCAAAACCCATCCAATCATCCTTCAACACTACATTTTTTTGAATACTGAATGAAAAAAAATCACCAATCGCTCTGCATATGTTACAAACGTGTTAAGCTTTTTGCAACCATTCAACACAGCAATTGTCTCTATTCATGAAAAACGGCCAAACCACATCCATTTGCATTCTATTATCCTTTCAACCACGCACGAAACTCAACAGATTTCACTCTAAATGAATAGTTCATCAATGGCTTTCATACAAACTCTCGCGAAATCCATGTCCTGTTGCAAGGATGCTGTACATGACCCTCCGAAAAAAAACCCGAATGAAATAAATTTAGTGGAAAAGCTATTCACGAATTGCAACGAACATTGTTGGCATCATAAATAAAAACATAAAATTATTATCGATTCGTTCCAATTTTCTGGCCAATACTTTTTTGTTGGTCCTTTGTACGTGCGATCTCATAAAAGATATTTCTCTGTGTCATCCCGAAGTGTAATAATAGTTTATTGAAGCCCATAATCTTGATGTTATTGTTGTCTCCAAGGGATCATCACTCATAACCAATTTCATCCACATGCTGTTGTTGCGAATTGCTTTATCTGTTGTGTTTTTATTTTATTTTGGGGTGTGACCATATTTTTTTCGGGGAGGAAGGACTTTTTGACCCTTGATGTAATTTTATCGAAGTGACTTCAATTCGAATTTTATTTATGTTGTTGGCTATATGAGCAATAAAACCATGTTATTCAACCGATATACATAGGTCTCAATCTCTTTTTGCAACAATAAATAACTTTATAGATATTTTCAAAATCAAAAACACATTCAGAACATCAAAAGAATATTTCAAAGGCATTCTTCAAATTGCATTCAGTGAAATTGTTCTGGAAATATCTTTTGCTTGGAAACCACTTAAGCCTTGTAGGCATTAATGAATATCATGGATTCCACGAAATCAAAATTGTTTGATCTCCTTCTGTTGTGAAATTTAGAGAAATATTTCAAGAGCCATAAAAGTCACTTATGTTTGAATCGAAATGCTCAGTGTACTCTTTGAAGTGTTGATTTTATTTTATTGAGGCAAAATATTCATAAATGCCATTTTTTTCAAATTGGAAGCCTATTTTATTAATGTTGCAATTTTTTTTTTATACTTAGATTCAGAAAAAATCTTGCACGGTGAAGTTGTGGCAACTAATTTCAATTGGTGGAGTATTTCAAAAATTTCGGTGTAAGGAAGTTTTTATGAAAGTTTAAATCGAGAACCAGCCTATTCCAAGAAAAAATATATGTTTAACATACTTTCTGTTGATTTTTGCTGGTTTACGACATTAAATCAAATACACAATATGCAAAACCCGTATTCGCACTCCCCATATTTTATTGATTAAGAGCATTTTATTTCACAACTAATTGAAATTTTTAGCTGAAAATTGCTTCGTTTCCTTAGAAATACATAAGGTACAGTCAAATGGGAGTTTGACCGTGCATTTTGGGCAGGCAGAATTTTTTTAATGCAATGCGTGTGCAATGGTAGAGATAGCTTAAATTCAAGTTTCTGGGGTCGCAGCTCCTGTCCTTTGGGCTCCATCTTCAAAACAAAAGAAATTGGGGCACCCTCATATCTTCGAAACCATGGCTCCCACAAGAAATTTGCGTATGGCAAACTTGCGTAGAGTAAAATGTTTAGCCAGTCGTTCATACCTCACTTTTACGTTGGGTCAATAATAAAAAAGTTACAAGCCAAAAACAACACACAAAAAGAGGGGAACATCTTTCGGGCGCCACAACTTCTTTATTTCCACGTTTCACGCGAAACACGTTGGGATATTCTTCCACGACAATTTTGTCACAAATCGTTTGCGGTATTGATTGTTCCAATTACTGAATATAAGCGGGAGCTATTCCATCCCAAAGGGGAAAAAGTCGAGTGAAAAACCCGTTTTTAGGCCAAATAATTGACTTTTGATGGCAAACCCCCGTTGCGAAACTCGCGGAGCATTTTGGTAGGCAGTCAAATTTTTGGTGCAATGTGTGGTTTGCCTTACTGGCAGATTAAATCCAAGTTTCTTGGGCCGCAGCCCCCATGCTCTAGGCTCCATCTTGGAAACAAACAAAAAGTGGGGCACCCCTATATCTCCGAAACCATGGCCCCCACAAGAAAGTTGTGTGGCAAACTTGCGTAGAATTAAATTTTTAGCAAGTCGGCCATATATCACTTTCACGTGGCATCAATAATTAAAAAGTTATAGGCCTAAAACGACATTCAAAAAGGGGGGAACATCTTTCAAGCGCCACAAATACATTGTTTTCACCTTAACCCCAAAACGCAAATAGAATAAGTTTAAGGCAATTTTGTTGCAAGTCGATTGCGTTATTGATTGTTTTGATCGCTATACACTGGTGAGAGCTATTGCATCCCAAAGGGGCAAAACTCACGAGAAAAACTTATTTTTAGGCCAAATTATCGGCACGACACGTATCTGGCACGCCCCGTGTCTGGTACGCCCCGTGTCTGGCACGCCCCGTGTCTGGCACGCCCCGTGTCTGGCACGCTACGTGTCTGGTACGCCCCGTGTCTGGCACGCTACGTGTCTGGTACGCCCCGTGTCTGGCACGCCACGTGTCTGGCACGTTATGTGTCTGGCACGCCACGTGTCTGGCACGCCACGTGTCTGGCACGCCACGTGTCTGGCACGCCCCGTGTCTGGCACGCCACGTGTCTGGCACGCCACGTGTCTGGCACCCACGTGTCTGGCACGCCCCGTGTCTGGTACGCCCCGTGTCTGGCACGCCCCGTGTCTGGCACGCCCCGTGTCTGGCACGCTACGTGTCTGGTACGCCCCGTGTCTGTCACGCCCCGTGTCTGGCACGTCCCGTGTCTGGCACGCCACGTGTCTGGCACGTTATGTGTCTGGCACGCCACGTGTCTGACACGCCACGTGTCTGGCACGCCCCGTGTCTGGCACCCACGTGTCTGGCACGCCCCGTGTCTGGTACGCCCCGTGTCTGGAACGCCCCGTGTCTGGCACGCCCCGTGTCTGGCACGCTACGTGTCTGGCACGCCACGTGTCTGGTACGCCACGTGTCTGGCACGTCCCGTGTCTGGCACGCCCCATGTCTGGCACGCCACGTGTCTGGCACGCCCCGTGTCTGGCACGCCCCGTGTCTGGCACGCCACGTGTCTGGCACGCCACGTGTCTGGCACGCCCCGTGTCTGGTACGCCCCATGTCTGCCACGCGGCGTGTCTGCCACGCCACGTGTCTGGCACGCCCCATGTCTGGCACGCCACGTGTCTGGCACGCCCCGTGTCTGGTACGCCCCGTGTCTGGTACGCCCCGTGTCTGGCACGCCCCGTGTCTGGCACGCCACGTGTCTGGCACGTCACGTGTCTGGCACGCCACGTGTATGGCACGCCCCGTGTCTGGTACGCCCCGTGTCTGGCACGCCCCGTGTCTGGCACGCTACGTGTCTGGCACGCTACGTGTCTGGCACGCCCCGTGTCTGGCACGCCACGTGTCTGGCACGTTATGTGTCTGGCACGCCACGTGTCTGGCACGCCCCGTGTCTGGCACGCTACGTGTCTGGTACGCCCCGTGTCTGGCACGCTACGTGTCTGGTACGCCCCGTGTCTGTCACGCCACGTGTCTGGCACGCCACGTGCTGGCACGCCCCGTGTCTGGTACGCCCCGTGTCTGGTACGCCCCATGTCTGGCACGCCCCGTGTCTGGCACGCCACGTGTCTGGCACGTCACGTGTCTGGCACGCCACGTGTCTGGCACGCCCCGTGTCTGGCACGTCACGTGTCTGGCACGCCACGTGTCTGGCACGGCCCGTGTCTGGTACGCCCCGTGTCTGGCACGCCACGTGCTGGCACGCCCCGTGTCTGGTACGCCCCGTGTCTGGTACGCCCCATGTCTGGCACGCCCCGTGTCTGGCACGCCACGTGTCTGGCACGTCACGTGTCTGGCACGCCACGTGTCTGGCACGCCCCGTGTCTGGCACGTCACGTGTCTGGCACGCCACGTGTCTGGCACGGCCCGTGTCTGGTACGCCCCGTGTCTGGCACGCCCCGTGTCTGGCACGCTACGTGTCTGGCACGCTACGTGTCTGGCACGCCCCGTGTCTGGCACGCCACGTGTCTGGCACGTTATGTGTCTGGCACGCCACGTGTCTGGCACGCCCCGTGTCTGGTACGCCCCGTGTCTGCCACGCGGCGTGTCTGCCACGCCCCGTGTCTGGCACGCTACGTGTCTGGCACGCCCCGTGTCTGGCACGCCACGTGTCTGGCACGTTATGTGTCTGGCACGCCACGTGTCTGGCACGCCCCGTGTCTGGCACGCTACGTGTCTGGTACGCCCCGTGTCTGGGACGCTACGTGTCTGGTACGCCCCGTGTCTGGTACGCCCCGTGTCTGTCACGCCACGTGTCTGGCACGCCACGTGTCTGGCACGCCCCGTGTCTGTCACGCCACGTGTCTGGCACGCTACGTGTCTGGTACGCCCCGTGTCTGGCACGCCACGTGTTTGGCACGTCCCGTGTATGGGACGCCCCATGTCTGGCACGCCCCGTGTCTGGCACGTTATGTGTCTAGTACGCCCCGTGTCTGGCACGCCCCGTGTCTGGCACGCTACGTGTCTGGCACGCCCCGTGTCTGGCACGTTATGTGTCTAGTACGCCCCGTGTCTGGTACGCCCCGTGTCTGGCACGCCCCGTGTCTGGCACGCCACGTGTCTGGCACGTCACGTGTCTGGCACGCCACGTGTCTGGCACGCCACGTGTCTGGCACGCCACGTGTCTGGCACGCCCCGTGTCTGGTACGCCCCGTGTCTGCCACGCGGCGTGTCTGCCACGCCACGTGTCTGGCACGCCCCGTGTCTAGCACGCCACGTGTCTGGCACGGCCCCGTGTCTGGCACGCCCCGTGTCTGGCACGCCACGTGTCTGGCACGCCACGTGTCTGGCACGCCCCGTGTCTGGTACGCCCCGTGTCTGCCACGCGGCGTGTCTGCCACGCCACGTGTCTGGCACGCCCCGTGTCTAGCACGCCACGTGTCTGGCACGCCCCGTGTCTGGCACGCCCCGTGTCTGGCACGCCACGTGTCTGGCACGCCACGTGTCTGGCATGTTATTTGTCTGGCACGCCACGTGTCTGGCACGCCACGTGTCTGGCACGCCACGTGTCTGGCACGCCACGTGTCTGGCACGCCCGGTGTCTGGCACGCCACGTGTCTGGCACGCCACGTGTCTGGCACGCCACGTGTCTGGCACGCCACGTGTCTGGCACGCCCCGTGTCTGGCACGCCCCGTGTCTGGCACCACACTTGTCTGGCACGACACGTGTCTGGCACGACACGTGTCTGGCACGCGCCGTGTCTGGCACGCCACGTGTCTGGCACGCGCCGTGTCTGGCACGCCACGTGTCTGGCACGCCCCGTGTCTGCCACGCCACGTGTCTGGCACGCCACGTGTCTGGCACGCCACGTGTCTGGCACGCCACGTGTCTGGCACGCCACGTGTCTGGCACGACCCGTGTCTGGCACGACACTTGTCTGGCACGACACGTGTCTCTGGCACGACACGTGTCTGGCACGCGCCGTGTCTGGCACGCCACGTGTCTGGCACGCCACGTGTCTGGCACGTTATGTGTCTGGCACGTTATGTGTCTGGCACGCCACGTGTCTGGCACGCCATGTGTCTGGCACGCCACGTGTCTGGCACGTTATGTGTGTGCCACGTGTCTGGCACGCCACGTGTCTGGCACGCCACGTGTCTGGCACGCCACGTGTCTGGCACGACCCGTGTCTGGCACGACACTTGTCTGGCACGACACGTGTCTGGCACGACACGTGTCTGGCACGCGCCGTGTCTGGCACGGACCACGTGTCTGGCACGCCACGTGTCTGGCACGTTATGTGTCTGGCACGTTATGTGTCTGGCACGTTATGTGTCTGGCACGCCACGTGTCTGGCACGCCATGTG